>CM066603.1:6207500-6722500 GCA_033816785.1 Picus viridis | reverse complement strand
GCCTTGGCTCCTGCCCTGCCTGCTTTGCACTGACAGCTGTGGCGGTGCTGATTCAATTTGCATCCCCCATCAGTGTCAGGGGGTTGAGTGATGCCATTTGAAAGCACTTTGGTGAGCTCAGCCTCCAAGTAAACACTCACTGGAACGGGAAAGGACTCCACTCAGGGCTGGGTTGTGATTGCAGAGTGCCAGGAGAGAGCTGCTGCGTCAGAGAAGGCAAACAGCTCAAGTGCCTGAGTGCCACAGCCTTAGCATCACAGAGTGTGAGGGGTTGGAAAGGCCCTCTGGAGATCATCCCCCCACCAGAGCTGTCACCCAGGGCACAGACTCACACAGGAACACATCCAGGTGGGGTTGGAAAGTCTCCAGAGAAGACTCCACCACCTCTCTGGGCAGCCTGCTCCAAGCCTCCAGCACCCTCACCGTGAAGAAATTTCTCCTCCTGTTGAGGTGGAACCTCCTTGGCTCCAGCTTGGGCCCATTGCTCCTTGTCCTAGCACGGGGCACCACCAAAAGGAGCCTGGCCCCTTCATCCTGACCCCCACCCCTCAGGTATTTATGAGTCCAAGCTCCACAGATGCCTTGGAGGATGAGGTTGATGAAGTGATGGGGAAAAGGCCAGCAGGGAAGCAGCCTGGAGCAAAGGGAGCAAGCTGGAGGGACCCTCTGCATCCCCATGGGCACCAGAAGCGTGGCCCAGATTCAGAGGATGTGGCTGGTGCTGAAGCACCACAAAACACATCAGTCTGAGCAGGATGCTGCACATGCCAGGGGGCTCAGGACAGGTGGGACACTGGCTGCTCTCCTGTCCCTGGGAGCTGATGGTCTCTTGCCCAGGAGCAAAGATGAAGAGCTCATGAGGAAAAGCAGAGCTGGCTCAGAGCCCTTTCCCTCCATGAACCCTTTGCTGGCTTTGGCCTTTCCCCAGGAGCCAGCAGTGGCCTCCTGCAGCCCTGCAGGCAGCTGTGTGCTGGGCTGCAGCCAGAGCAGGGTGGGCAGCAGGGCAGGAGAGGGGATTCTGCTCCTGGGCTCTGCCCTGCTCAGACCTCACCTCCAACCCTGCCTCCAGCTCTGGTGTCCCCAGCATAGGAAGGGCACAGAGCTGCTGGAGAGAGTCCAGAGGAGGCCACAAAGATGCTCCAAGGGCTGGAGCAGCTCTGCTGAGGACAGGCTGAGGGAGCTGGGGGTGTTCAGCCTGGAGAGGAGAAGGCTCCAGGGGGACCTCAGAGGATCCTGAAGGGATCCTGCAGGAAGGCTGCAGAGGAACTTTTCCTGAGGGTTTCTGGAGCCAGGCCAAGGGGGAATGGTTTGCAGCTGAGGCAGAGCAGGGTTAGACTGGAGCTGAGGAAGAAGTTCTTCAGTATGAGGGTGGTGAGACTCTGGAATGCATTGCCCAGGGAGGCTGTGGCTGCCTCCTGGAGGCCAGGCTGGATGAGGCCTTGAGCAGCCTGGGCTGGTGGGAGGTGTCCCTGCCCATGGCAGGGAGGTTGGAGGAGATGAACTCTTCAGTATGAGGTGGGTGAGAGTCTGGAGCAGGCTGCCCAGGTTGGATGAGGCCTTGAGCAGCTGAGTCTGATTGAGAGGTGTCCCTGGGCATGGTGGGGAGGTTGGAGGAGAAGATCTCTGAGGTCCCTTCCAACCTGAGCCACTCTAGGACTCTGTCTCCAGCTGCCTGGCACCTTTCAGGATCTGTTTCACAGCAGACACCTCTCCCCCAGCTCTGTGTCCAAGGCCACTTCATCTGCTTGTCTCTGGAAGCAAAGAGACTTCTCCCTTCTGTGTGTGTCTCCATCTGAGGAGGCAACAGCAACCACCTCCTTCCTCCACTCACTTCTCACCCTCCAAAATATTGGAGTAATGACATCATGCAGTGCAATTTGTCACTTGGCCAAGCTCTGCAGATGGCATTTCCCTCTCCTCATCTCGAGAAGCTCCTCCACAAATGGCAGCAGT
Organism: Picus viridis; assembly: GCA_033816785.1. NCBI lineage: Eukaryota > Metazoa > Chordata > Aves > Piciformes > Picidae > Picus > Picus viridis. The sequence continues at coordinate 6,720,547 of CM066603.1, read as the reverse complement.
GGAGTAATAACCACAACAACAAGATCAAAATCCACAAACACAGCCCAGGCCCAAACCCTCCTGCCTGAGGCTCCCCAGCCTCACAGGGTCTTGGCTAGCAAAGCATCCACGCTCTTCAATAGCTTCACTGATGATCTGGAGGAGGGGATGGAGTCCATCAGCAGTAGGTTTGCAGCTGACACCAAGCTGGGGGCAGGAGTTGAGCAGTTAGAGGGTTAGGAGAGCTCTGCAGAGGGACCTTGCCAGGCTGGACAGATGGGCAGAGGCCAAGGGCAGGAGATTGAACACATCCAAGTGCCAGGTGCTGCACATTGGCCACAGCAACCCCAGGCAGTGCTCCAGGCTGGGGGCAGAGAGGTTGTGGAGTTTCCTCTGGAGGGAGTCCAACCCCCCCGGTAGTTGTGCTGCTGGGCAAGCTGCTGTGGGTGCCCTGCTTTAGCAGGTGGGGTTGGACTGGGTGAGCTCTGGAGGTCCCTTCCAACCCTCCCCATGCTGGGACTCTGTGAGCTCCAGGAAGAGAAACCCCTTCCCTGTTGTGCTCAGCACAGCTTTGCACCACACGACAGCAATTTGCCCTAGGAGGCAGCTGGGAGGTCCCAGAATGTCAGCTGGAGCCTTTGTCAGGCAGGACCAATGGCAGCAAAATGCTGATCCCTGCACCGAAGGAATTAATGCAATTACATTTAATTAGCTCTAGCAAAAGACCTTTATCTCCAAAGCTCTTCCCAGCCCCAAAATCTCCTGTGAGATGGATTAGTGTGCACTGAGCTCTTCAGCTTCCAGCAGGAAAAAGGAGACCTCCAGGGCAGCAGCAGCCAGGGAAGGAGGTGATGACCTGGATGACCCCCGGCTAAACCCAGAGCAGGCCAGAGAGCATCCCCACAGCCCACCACAGGCCCCCACAGCTCACTCCTGGTGCCCAGAAAGAAGGAGCACGAAGGAGAACTCCTGCTCTCTGCAGGCAGCTTCCCACCTCCTGGCACAGCAAAGGCTGCATAGAGCAGCCCCCAAAGCCTGGCACCCTGGGGACAGCCACCTGGGCACCGCACTGCTGGTCAGGCCAGGCTCTCCCTCTTCTCTCCTCACCACCCCAGGCATTGCCAGAGACACTTTGCTACCTGCAGGCACCATAACCCTACCCAGGCACTACCCTAACCCAGGCCCTAGCCCTAAGGCTAACCCTAACCCTAACCCTAACCCTAACTCTAACCCTAACCCTAACCCTAACTCTAACCCTAACCCTAACCCTAACCCTAACCCTAACTCTAACCCTAACCCTAACCCTAACTCTAACCCTAACCCTAACCCTAACCCTAACCCTAACTCTAACCATAGCCTAATCCTAACCCTACATCTGGCCCTAGCCCTAAGGTTAACCCTAACTCTAACCCTAACCTTAATGGTCCTAGCCCCAAGGATAACCCTAACATTAAACCTAACCCCTAATCCTAACCCTAAGACTACCCCTAACAGGAATGCTAAAATTAACCCCAACCCTAACATTAAGCCTAACCCCCAACCCAAGCCCTAATCCTAACCCAAATCCCTAACCTTAACCTCGAACCCTAACGTTAAATCCAAGCCCCTAACACAAACCCTAATCCTAACCCTAATCTCTAACCCTAACATTAAGCCTAACCCCCAACCCAAACCCTAATCCTAACCATAATCCCTAACCTCTAACCCTAACATTAAGCCTAACCCCCTAACACAAACCCTAATCCCTAACCTCTAACCCTAACATGAAGCCTCACCCCTAACCCAAACCCTAGTCCTAACCCTAAATCCTAACCCTAATTTTAAACCTAGGTCCTAACCCAAACCCTAATCCCTAGCCCTAAGGTCTAACACTAACAGTAAACCTAACCCAAACCCTAATCCCTAGCCCTAAGGTCTAACACTAACAGTAAACCTAACCCAAACCCTAATCCCTAGCCCTAAGGTCTAACACTAACAGTAAACCTAAAGTCTAACAGGTCTAACACTAACAGTAAACCTAACCCAAACCCTAATCCCTAGGTCTAACACTAACCCTAACCCAAACCCTAATCCCTAACCCTAAAGTCTAACACTAACAGTAAACCTAACCCAAACCCTAATCCCAAAGGTCTAACCTAATCCAAATACAATACAATACAATACAATACAATACAATACAATACAATACAATACACCAGGTTGGAAGAGACCTTCAAGATCATCGCGTCCAACCCATCAAACAATCCGACCCACCCAACAACTAGACCATACAGCCAAGCACCCCATCAAGTCTTCTCCTGAACACCTCCTGTGAAGGTGACTCCACCACCTCCACGGGTAGCCGATTCCAATGGGCAATCACTCTCTCCGTGTAGAACTTCTTCCTAACATCCAGCCTAAACCTGCCCTGGCGCAGCCTGAGACTGTGTCCTCTTGTTCTGGTGCTGGATGCCTGGGAGAAGAGACCAACCTCTGCCTGGCTACAACCTCCCTTCAGGTAGTTGTAGAGAGCAATAAGGTCACCCCTCAGTCTCCTCTTCTCCAGGCTAAGCAACCCCAGCTCCCTCAGCCTTTCCTCATAGGGCTTGTGTTCCAAACCCCTCACAAGCTTTGTTGCCCTTCTCTGGACACGTTCCAGCAAGTCAACATCCTTCCTAAACTGAGGGGCCCAGAACTGGACACAGGACTCAAGGTGCGGCCTAACCAGTGCAGTGTACAGGGGCAGAATGACCTCCCTGCTCCTGCTGGCCACACTGTTCCTGATGCAAGCCAGGATGCCATTAGCCTTCTTGGCTGCCTGGGCACACTGCAGGCTCATGTTCAGCCTACAATCAACCAGTACCCCCAGGTCCCTCTCTGCCTGGCCACTCTCCAGCCACTCTGACCCCAGCCTGTAGCACTGCCTGGGGTTGCTGTGGCCAATGTGCAGAATCCGGCACTTGGATGTGTTAAATCTCATGCCATTGGACTCTGCCCATCTGTCCAGCCTGTCGAGGTCCCTCTGCAAAGCCTCTCTGCCCTCCAGCAAATCAACTGCTGCCCCCAGCTTGGTGTCATCTGCAAATTTACTGATGATGGACTCAATGCCCTCATCCAGATCATCAATAAAGATGTTGAAGAGACCCTAAGGTCTAACACTAACAGTAAACCTAACCCAAACCCTAATCCCTAACCCTAAATTCTAACACTAACAGTAAACCTAACCCAAACCCTAATCCCTAACCCTAAGGTCTAACACTAACAGTAAACCTAACCCAAACCCTAATCCCTAACCCTAAAGTCTAACACTAACAGTAAACCTAACCCAAACCCTAATCCCTAACCCTAAGGTCTAACACTAACAGTAAACCTAACCCAAACCCTAATCCCTAGCCCTAAGGTCTAACACTAACAGTAAACCTAACCCAAACCCTAATCCCTAGCCCTAAGGTCTAACACTAACAGTAAACCGAACCCAAACCCTAATCCCTAACCCTAAGGTCTAACACTAACAGTAAACCTAACCCAAACCCTAATCCCTAACCCTAAGGTCTAACACTAACAGTAACCCAAACCCTAATCCCAACCCTAACAGTAAACCTAACCCAAACCCTAAAGCCCTAATCCCTAACAGTAAACCTAACCCAAACCCTAATCCCTAAGGTCTAACACTAACAGTAAACCTAACCCAAACCCTAATCCCTAGCCCTAAGGTCTAACACTAACAGTAAAGAACCCAAACCCTAATCCCTAACCCTAAGGTCTAACACTAACAGTAAAAACCCTAATCCCTAGCCCTAAGGTCTAACACTAACAGTAAACCTAACCCAAACCCTAATCCCTAAGCCTCCCAACCCATTCTGGGACTCTGTGAGCTGCTCCCAGAGCAGAGTTGCCTCTTGCAGCTAAGCAATGAGCCCTCCTGGCCCAAACCTCTCCGTGTGGTTCATGCTCAAGGCTGTGACTGCTTTGTAAGGGCCATTCATCTCTCTGGACTTTCAAAGCCTTCAGAAGGATGAGTCAACCCTTTTGTCACCCAGGTTTGGGAGGTTTTTCTCTTGTCTTAGCTAATTACTGCTGCCTGGTGATGCCAAACCTCCACAGCACTTCAGACAAAGCCACCTCCCCCCTGTGCAGCACCCAGGGGGCTCAGCAGCCGTCCTTCCCTGGTAGCAGTTAGTAGCTGATGCTTATCCAGGAGGAGATTCATCACAGAGACTGAATCACAGAGCCACAGAGTGGTGGGGGCTGGAAAGGACCCTATGGAGATCAGCCAGTCCAGGGCAGGTCACACAGCAGCACAGCCAGGTGGGTGCTGAAAGTCTCCAGAGTAGGAGGTTGGAGTGAGGGGGAAGTGGTCTCTTCAGACAAGGAAAAGTGATAGGACAAGAAGAAATGGTCTGAAACTGCAGCAGGAGAGGGTCAGGTTGGAGATGAGGAACAATTTCTTTGCTGCCAGAGTGGTCAGGGGCTGGCACAGGCTGCCCAGGGAGGTGGTGGAGTCCCCAGCCCTGGAGGTGTTCCAGAAACCTGTGGCCATGGCACTTGGGGCTGTGGTTTGGTGGCCACGGTGGGGTTGGGCTGATGTTGGACTTGCTGATGACAGGGTCACAGAATGGTAGAGGTTGGAAGGGACCTCTGGAGATCATCCAGTCCGACCCCCTGCCAGGGCAGGAGCAGCCAGGACAGGTCACACAGGAACACATCCAGGTGGATCTTGAAAGGCTCCAGAGAAGGAGACTCCACAGCCTCTCTGGGCAGCCTGCTCCAGGCCTCCAGCAGCCTCACAGCAAAGAAGGTTCTCCTCATGTTGAGGTGGAACCTCCTGGGTCCCAGCTTGTGCCTGTTGTTCCTTATCCTACCAGTGGGCACCAGTGAAAAGAGCCTGGCCCCTTCACCCTGACACCCACCCCTCAGATACTTCACACAGCTGTCAGGGTTGGATGTGAGCTCAAGAATCATTCAGTTCACAGAATCAAGAAGGTTGGAAAAAGACCTCAGAGCTCATCAAGGCCAAGCTGTCACCCAGCACCTCCTGACAACTAAACCATGGCTTCAGTTCCAAACTGTCCAGAGTCTCACCAACCTCATACTGAAGAACTCCTTCCTCAGCTCCACTCTAACCCTGCCCTGCCTCACCTTCAAACCATTCCTCCTTGGCCTGTCCCCAGACACACTTAGGAAAAGTCCCTCTGCAGCCTTCCTAGAATAGAATAGAAGAATAGAATAGAATAGAATAGAATAGAATAGAATAGAATAGAATAGAATAGAATAGAATAGAATAGACCAGGTTAGAAGAGACCTCAGAGATCAAGTCCAACCTCTCACCCAACACCATCTGATCAACTCAACCATGGCACCAAGGGCCTCATCCAGGCTCTTCTTAAACACCTCCAGGGATGGGGACTCCACCACCTCCCTGGGCAGCACATCCCCATGGCCAATCTCTCCTGCTGGGAAGAACTTCTTCCTAACATCCAGCCTGAACCTCCCCTGGCACAGCTTGAGACTGTGGGATCCCTTCAGGAGTCTTCTCTTCTCCAGCCTGAACACCCCAGCTCCCTCAGCCTGTCCTCATAGCAGAGCTGCTCCAGCCCTTGGATCATCTTTGTGGCCTCCTCTGCACCCTCTCCAACCATTGTGCTGAGGGTGTCAGGAGTGGCTGCAGTGCTGCAGGTGGGGTCTGAGCAGAGCAGAGGGGCAGAATCCCCTCCCTGTACTGCTGGTCACAGTTGTGGCCTCACTCCAACCTCCTTTCAGGGAGCAATGAGGTCTCCCCTCACAGAATCACAGAATCACCAAGGTTGGAAGGGACCTCAAAGATCATCAAGTCCTCAGCCTCCTCTTCTGAAGGCCAGACAACCCCGGCTCCCTCTGCAGCTCCCCACAGGACTTGTGTTCAGGGCCCTCCACCAGCTCAGCTGCCCTTCTTTGGATGCCCTCCAGCACCCCAAAGCCCTTCCTGGAGCTAGAGGCCCAAACCTGAACACTGCTGGCGGTGTAAACCCACAAGAGCTCAGGCTGCCTCCTGCCCCACTTGAACTGCTCTCTCTTGGAAGCAAAGGGAGGGGGTGGAGCTGTGAAGAGCCGCCACTAATCATATTAATAGGCAGCAGCAAATGACAGGGAGTGAGTGCTGTGTGCCTCTGCACAGCTGGCACTGCCAAAGCCCTGGGGCTTGGGCTCATTAATGAGCTGTGCACAGAGGCTGTGCAGCTGGGAGAGCAAGAGCCAGGGCTGGGGAGGATCTGGGGAAGGAGGGGAGGGGACCCATCTGACCCTCAGTCACATCAGCGTGCCCCTCCTTGCTCTAAAAGCCTTGCAGCTCAGAGGTGGTTGTGCAGCAGGACCAACGTTGCCCAGCCCCAGCTCAGCAGCATGGAGATGCTGTTTAAAGCTGTTTTGCCTGGCACCAAGTGCTGGAGGGCAGGGGAAAAGCAAAAAATAAATCAAAGGAACCATGGAAACGCTCTCAGCCTGTGCCCACATCCCCAAGCTCTTGTCAGATGAAGCTTCAGGCTTGGCAGCACTGGTCTCGGGCCACCTGCGCCTGCCCCTGGTCACCCTCATCCCTTCCCAGCCCTCTCTGCAGGAGAGAGAAGAGAAGGGAAGAGAAGAGAAAGAGAAGGGAAGAGAGGAGAGGAGAGAAGGGAGGAGAGGAGAGAGGAGAGGAGAGGAGAGGAGAGGAGAGAGAGAGGAGAGGAGAGGGAGAGGAGAGGAGAGAGGAGAGGAGAGGAGAGGAGAGGAGAGGAGAGGGAGAGAGGAGAGGAGAGGAGAGGAGAGGGAGAGAGAGGGAGAGAGGAGAGGAGAGGGAGAGGAGAGGGGAGGAGAGGAGAGGAGAGGAGAGAGGAGAGGAGAGGAGAGGAGAGGGAGGAGAGGAGAGGAGAGGAGAGGAGAGGAGAGGAGAGGAGAGGAGAGGAGAGGAGAGGAGAGGAGAGGAGAGGAGAGGAGAGGAGAGGAGAGGAGAGGAGAGAGAGAGAGAGAGGAGAGGAGAGGAGAGAGGAGAGGAGGAGAGGAGAGGAGAGGAGAGGAGAGGAGGAGAGGAGAGGAGAGGAGAGGAGAGGAGAGAGAGAGAGAGAGAGAGAGAGAGGAGAGGGAGAGGAGAGGAGAGGAGAGGAGAGGAGAGGAGAGGAGAGGAGGGGAGAGAAGGGAGGAGAGGAGAGGAGGGGAGAGAAGGGAGGAGAGGAGAGGAGGGGGAGAGGAGGGAGGAGAGGAGAGGAGGGGGGAGAGAGAGAGGAGAGGGAGAGGAGAGGAGAGGGAGAGGAGAGGAGAGGAGAGGAGAGGAGAGGAGAGGAGAGGAGAGGAGAGGAGAGGGAGAGGAGAGGAGAGGAGAGGGAGAGGAGAGGAGAGGAGAGGAGAGAGGAGAGGAGAGGAGGAGAGGGAGAGGAGAGGAGAGGAGAGGAGAGGAGAGGAGAGGAGAGGAGAGGAGAGGAGAGGAGAGGAGAGGAGAGGAGAGGAGAGGAGAGGAGAGGAGAGGAGAGGAGAGGAGAGGAGAGGGGAGAACTAACCAGGTTGGAAAAGACCTTTCAGTCCAACCTATCACCTAACACCATCTGATCAACTCAACCATGGCACCAAGTGCCTCATCCAGGCTCTTCCTCAACACCTCCAGGGATGGGGACTCCACCACCTCCCTGGGCAGCACATCCCAAGGGCCAATCTCTCTTGCTGGGAAGAACTTCTTCCTAACATCCAGTCTGAACCTCCCCTGGCACAGCTTGAGACTGTGTCCTCTTCTTCTGGTGCTGCTTGCCTGGCAGAAGAGACCAACCCCCACCTGGCTACAACCTCCCTGCAGGGAGTTGCAGAGAGCAAGAAGGTCTCCCTGAGCCTCCTCTTCTGCAGGCTAAGCAACCCCAGCTCCCTCAGCCTCTCCTCCCAGGGCTGTGCTCCAGACCCCTCCCCAGCTTTCTTGCCCTTCTCTGGACACCTTCCAGCAGCTCAACAGCTTTCCTGAGCTGAGGAGCCCAGAACTGGACACAGAATAATCTTTGAGGTCCCTTCCAACCCTAACCATTCTGGGGTGGGCTGTGCTTTGGGTGAAGGTGTGGTGGGAGCTAGAGGAGCAAGCTCTGTGGTGCCCAAGGTGCTGGCTGCCCACCCTGCCCGCGGGCATGGCTGTGGGGGCAGCTGGGGCAGGGCTGCAGCAGGAAGCTCCGTTAGAGCAGGGCTGAGGTGGGTTGGGTGGCATCCAATTTCCATGCCACTGCTTTTCTTCCTCATTAAAGCAGCCCTAATTCTGCTTAATCTCCTTCCATATCCCAATTGGATTTAGGGAAATTGAATTAATTTGGCCTTAATTGTGAGCCAAGGCCTTCACATGCAGGCCCTGGTGCTCCAGGGTTCAGCTTGGCTTCCTTTGCAGCTGCTGCTGCTGCCTCTCCTGGGAAGGGAGGTTTGGGTCCTTCTTGAGCCTGGGAAGAGGGGACAAGTGGTAGTGGTGGTGACATCTGTGCTGTGAGGAGCCAGCCCTGACCTCCATCCAGCTGCCTCTCCCTGGGCATCAGCAGGTAGGGGGTGCTTGCAGAGCACAGAGGTGCCCTGGGACATCACAGAACCTTAAGCTGCTTTGGTTGGAAGAGAGCTTTCAGGTTATCCAGTCCAACCCTTAACCCAGCACTGCCAGGGCACCACCAAACCATGGCCCTCAGCAGCACACCTCCAGGGTTTGGAGACCCTTCCAGGGATGGGGACTCCACTGCCCTGGGCAGCCTGGGCCAGGGCTTGGGAGCCTGGACAAAATGATCTTGGAGGGTTGCTTCTAATGTGATGCATTGTAGGACAACCCTTTTGGGGAAGAAATTGTTCCTCATGTCCAACATCAACCTTCCCTGGGGCAACCTGAGGCCATTTCCTCTGTTCCTGTTGCTTGTTCCTTGGGAAAATCATTCAGGATCACTTCTTGCCACCAGCACCATCATTCAAGACAGGGCTGTTCCTCCTCAGGCCTCACATCCTGCATGTGTTGATCTGTTAGAGGGTAGGAGAGCTCTGCAGAGGGACCTGGACAGGCTGGACAGATGGGCAGAGGCCAAGGGCAGGAGATTGAACACATCCAAGTGCCAGGTGCTGCACATTGGCCACAGCAACCCCAGGCAGTGCTCCAGGCTGGGGGCAGAGTGGCTGAGAGCAGCCAGGCAGAGAGGGACCTGGGGGTGCTGGTGGAGAGCAGCTGAACAGGAGCCAGCAGTGTGCCCAGGGGGCCAAGAAGGCCAAGGGCATCCTGGCCTGCAGCAGGAAGAGTGTGGCCAGCAGGAGCAGGGAAGTCCTTGTGCCCTGTGCTCAGCACTGCTGAGGCCACACCTTGAGTCCTGTGTCCAGTTCTGGGCTCCTCAGCTTAGGAAAGATGTTGAGCTGCTGGAAGGTGTCCAGAGAAGGGCAAGAAAGCTGGGGAGGGGTCTGGAGCACAGCCCTGGGAGGAGAGGCTGAGGGAGCTGGGGTTGCTTAGCCTGCAGAAGAGGAGGCTCAGGGAGACCTTCTTGCCCTCTGCAACTCCCTGCAGGGAGGTTGTAGCGAGGTGGGGGTTGGTCTCTTCTGCCAGGCAAGCAGCAGCAGAACAAGAGGACACAGTCTCAAGCTGTGCCAGGGGAGGTTCAGGCTGGAGGGGAGGAGGAAGATCTTCCCAGCAAGAGGAATTGGCTAGGGACAGGACAAGGGGCAGCAGGCAGCAATTTGAACATAGGAAGTTGCGCCTAAACATGAGGAGAAACTTTACATTGAGGCTGCTGGAGGCTTGGGGCAGGCTGCCCAGAGAGGTTGTGGAGTCTCCTTCTCTGGAGTCATTCCAAACCCACCTGGATACCATCCTGTGCAACCTGCTTTAGGTGACCCTGCTGTGACAGAGGGGTTGGGCTGTTGGTTCCACCTCAACGTGAGGAGGAACTTCTGCACTGTGATGGTCCCAGAGGCCTGGAGCAGGCTGCCCAGAGAGGTTGTGGAGTCTCCTTCTCTGGAGCCTTCCCAGCCCTGTCTGGATGTGTTCCTGTGGGACCTGTGCTGGATTCTCTCCTCCTGCTCTAGCAGAGAAGTTGGACTGGATGATCTCCAGAGGTCCCTTCCAGCCCCTAACATCCTGTGAGCCTCTGATCTCTAGAGGTCCCTTCCAGCCCCCTCCATTCTGTGCCCCTCTGACCTAGACCAGTCAGTCTTGCTCTCAGCCCCTCTTTTCCATTGAGTTGAATGCCAACAGCCCATACTACTACCTGAGAGCCTCCTGAGTGGATTGAAGCCTCAGGCTCTAGAGATTTCATGCTGCTCCTCAGTGCAAGTTTCTAGCACATTCCTCGTGGCCCTTTTCTCTCTCCTCCAGCCTGGTCCTGCTGAATGGCAATGAAATGCTCACCCTCACCCAGCACCTCCTGGCACACAAGGCAGGAGCCTCCCACTGCAGCCCCGGAGCCTGAGGGATCTCCTGTTCCCTCTGCTGCTCCAGCAGGGCTGCCACAGGAAACCTCAGGCCACTCCAGAAAGATGAACCAGGAGGGGATTCCCTTCCCCATCAGTCACTGCTAGGAATTGAGAGTTTCCTTTCTGGCCTTTGGTTGCATTGCTCTCTCTTTCCCCAAGGAGCACGCTAAAAGCTCAGCCCTGGAAGAGCTTTCACTCATTTCCTGAGGAGGGGGAGGCACTGGAACAGGCTGAGCAGAGCAGCTCTGGATACCTCATCCCTGGGAGTGTTGAAGACCAGGCTGGATGGGGCTCTGAGCAACCTGGGCTAATGGGAGGTGTGCCTCAGCATGGCAGCAGATCCAAGCGTTGCCTGGAGGTGAGGAAGGAATTCTTTAGAGTGAGGGTGGGGAGCCACTGGAGCAGGGGAGCTCCAGGCTACAGGAGTTGGGGCTGTTCAGCCTGGAGAAGAGAAGGCTCCAGGCAGCCCTCAGAGCAGCCTTCCAGTACCTGAAGGGGCTGCAGGAGTGCTGGGGAGGGACTTTTGCCAAGGGCTGGGAGTGCCAGGAGCAGGGACAATGGCTTTGAGCTGGGAGAGGGGAGACTGAGACTGGAGATGAGGAAGAAATTGTGTGGAGTGAGGGTGGGGAGACACTGGCAGAGGTTGCCCAGGGAGGCTGTGTTCAAGAATGAGACCTTGAGCAAGCTGGGCTGGTGGGAGGTGTCCCAGGGCATGGCAGGGGGTTGGAACTGTCTGAGCTTTAAGCTCCCTTCCAACCCATAAGCCGTCCTGTGAATCTCTGCAACTCTCTCCCCAGCTCTTTCCCTGTCTTGCAGGCTGCTGGTTAAAGCAAAGAAAAAAGCCAGAGAACAGAAACTGTGGGAGTGCAGAGCTGCCAAGAGAGAGAGTTCCAACTCTTTTTCCTTCCCCCCCTTGCTCTCATCCTTTTTCTTCCACCCTCCTCAGGGTTCTGACAGCCCCGAGGATGGCAGAGCCGCCCCGGGGAGGGCAGAGCGGCCCCGAGGATGGCAGAGCAGCCCCGAGGAGGGCAGAGCCGCCCCGAGGAGGGCAGAGCGGCCCCGGGGAGGGCAGAGCCGCCTCAAGGAGGGCAGAGCCGCCCCGAGGAGGGCAGAGCAGCCCCGAGGAGGGCAGAGCAGCCCCGAGGAGGGCAGAGCAGCCCCGAGGAGGGCAGAGCAGCCCCGGAGAGGGCAGAGCGGCCCCGGGGAGGGCAGAGCGGCCCCGAGGTGGGCAAAGCGGCCCCGGGGAGGGCAGAGCGGCCCCGAGGTGGGCAAAGCGGCCCCGGGGAGGGCAGAGCGGCCCCGGGGAGGGCAGAGCAGCCCCGAGGATGGAAGAGCAGCCCCAAGGAGGGCAGAGCAGCCCCTAGGATGGCAGAGCAGCCCCAAGGAGGGCAGAGCAGCCCCGAGCAGAGCAGCCCCGGGGAGGGCAGAGCCACCTCAAGGAGGGCAGAGCAGCCCCGGGGAGGGCAGAGCTGCCCCGAGGATGGCAGAGCCGCCCCAAGGACGGCAGAGCGGCCCCAAGGACGGCAGAGCGGCCCCGAGGAGGGCAGAGCCGCCCCGGGGAGGGCAGAGCGGCCCCGAGGTGGGCAAAGCAGCCCCGGGGAGGGCAGAGCGGCCCCGGGGTGGGCAAAGCAGCCCCGGAGAGGGCAGAGCGGCCCCGAGGTGGGCAAAGCAGCCCCGGAGTGTGCAGAGCGGCCCCGAGGAGGGCAGAGCCGCCCCGAGGTGGGCAAAGCAGCCCCGAGGAGGGCAGAGCAGCCCCGAGGTGGGCAAAGCAGCCCCGAGGTGGGCAAAGCAGCCCCGAGGTGGGCAAAGCAGCCCCGGAGTGGGCAGAGCGGCCCCGGGGAGGGCAGAGCGGCCCCGGGGAGGGCAGAGCGGTCCCAATGATGGCAGAGCGGCCCCGAGGAGGGCAGAGCAGCCTGGGGGCCATGGCATCTGTCACAGCCCAAAGACCTTCTCCTGTGCACTGGGGAGTGCAGGGCTGAAGCAGGCTCTTCTCTGCTCCACAGCCAGGCTGCTCCTCGCTCTCAGGAGCTCAAGCCTCAGCCCCCCCCGGCACGCAGGCTGAGGAGCACGATGTGGATTCTCTCTCCTCTTGCCAGGGATTTGCTCAACAAGGCACTTCAGCTTCCCAGCATATTAAGGGCTACTCAGTAAAGGTCTCCTTAGGATGACAATAGACTTCACTCTGTTTGCCCAGTCAGGAACAATTAAATCACTTCTCTCCCCCCCCTTCCCCCCCCCCGCCCCCCGGCATTTCAAGGCATCTGCCAACGTGACACGGAGGCAGCAGCTCCTGGAGCTGCCCTACCCCAAGCTATGAAGCAATGTTTTCCTTCTTCAAGCCTTATTTGCATTGCAAAGAGCAGCTGAGAACAGCAAGCTGAGACCCTGAGGTATGCAGCCAGCAGCCAAATGAGGAGTTCTGGAGGGCCACGTGCCCAGCCTTTGCCTGGGCAGGGGACGTGGTGTGGTGGCATCTCCGAGGCTGCAGCAAGGAAGCCAAGCAGCTCCAGGACTAAATGCAGAAGCAGGACTCACCGTGCCAGCTTGGCAGGGAGAGAATTCAGCCCTGCAAAGCACCAGAACCACAGCTGCTCTGGGGCCAAGGAGGCTCTGAGGAACCCAGAGTGCAGCAGGAAAGGTCTCACAGGGTGCCCTGGCCATGGCTGGGGTGGGCAGGCAGTGAACTGGGCTGGAGGGATCCTAGGGTGGCTGTGGGATAGGATAGAATGAACCAGGCTGGAAGAGACCTCAGAGATCATCAAGTCCAACCTCTCACCCAACACCATCTGATCAACATGGCACCAAGTGCTTCATCCAGGCTCTTCCTGAACACCTCCAGGGATGGGGACTCCACCACCTCCCTGGGCAGCACATCCCAATGGCCAATCTCTCTGGCTGGGAAGAACTTCCTAACATCCAGCCTAAACCTTCCCTGGCACAGCTTGAGACTGTGTCCTCTTGTTCTGCTGCTGCTTGCCTGGCAGAAGAGACCAACCCCCACCTGGCTACAACCTCCCTGCAGGGAGCTGCAGAGAGCAAGAAGGTCTCCCCTGAGCCTCCTCTTCTGCAGGCTAAGCAACCCCAGCTCCCTCAGCCTCTCCAGTCCAACCCCCTGCCAGAGCAGGGTCACCTGGAGCAGGTCACACAGGAACACATCCAGGTGGGGTTTGAGTCACTCCAGAGAAGGAGACTCCACAACCTCTCTGGGAAACCTGCCCCAGGCCTCCAGCAGCCTCACACCAAACAAGTTGCTCCTGTTGAGGTAGAACCTCCTGGGTTCCAGCTTGTGCCCAGGGGGCCAAGAAGGCCACGGGCATCCTGGCCTGCAGCAGGAAGAGTGTGGCCAGCAGGAGCAGGGAGGTCCTATCAGTGGGCAGCAGCACAAAGAGCCTGGCCCCCTCACCCTGACACCCACCCCTCAGACTTTTACAGGTGTTAGGGAGATCCCCTCTCAGTCTTCTCTTCCCAAGACTGAAGAGCCCCAACCTCAGCTCCTCCCATCCTGGAGCTAACCCCATGGCTGGACCTCCCCATGCCTACACATGGCTTGGGCACTGCAACATGAAGGTCTCATGGAATCATAGAATCAATAAGGTTGGAGAAGAGCTCAGAGATCTTCAAGTCCAACCTCTCACCCAACACCTCCTGACAACTCAACCATGGCACCAAGGGCCACATCCAATCCCCTCTTGAGCACCTCCAGAGGTGAACACCTGCAGAAGGCTTGGCAGAGGTGCTTGAAGCCCGGGCATGGCTGTGGCTCCTGAAACCTGAAGGAGAAAGAAAACCAACCCCAAATACATTCATTCCATTCAGTCTTGTTCAAAAATCTTGGTGGCTTTTAGGGTCCTTTGAGTCCAGACTTGCCTTTTGGCCACGTGTGGAAGGCAACAGTGTGCCCCTTGGGTCTGCAAGATCCCCCTGCTGATGTCTTGCCCTGCCGTGACCTCACCACTGCTAAGCTCACTCATGGTTCACTTCACTTCACAGAATCATAGAATCAATAAGGTTGGAAAAGACCTCAGAGGTCAGCAAGTGCAACCTGGCACCCAACAGCTCCTGACAGCTAACCCATGGCTCCAAGTGCCATCCCCTCTTGAACACCTCCAGGGATGGGGACTCCACCACCTCCCTGGGCAGCACATCCCAGTGGCCAACAACTCTGTCAGTGAAGAACTTTCTCCTCACCTCCAGCCTAAACCTCCCCTGGCACAGCTTGAGACTGTGTCCTCTTGTTCTGCTGCTGCTTGCCTGGCAGAAGAGACCAACCCCCACCTGGCTACAACCTCCCTGCAGGGAGTTGCAGAGAGCAAGAAGGTCTCCCCTGAGCCTCCTCTTCTGCAGGCTAAGCAACCCCAGCTCCCTCAGCCTCTCCTCCCAGGGCTGTGCTCCAGACCCCTCCCCAGCTTTCTTGCCCTTCTCTAGACACCTTCAAGTCTCTCAATGTCCTTCTTAACCTGAGGAGCCCAGAACTGGACACAGGACTCAAGGTGTGGCCTCAGCAGTGCTGAGCACAGGGCACAAGGACTTCCCTGCTCCTGCTGGCCACACTCTTCCTGCTGCAGGCCAGGATGCCTTTGGCCTTCTTGGCCCCCTGGCCCTTCTCTGGACAGCAAGAAGGTCTCCCTTGAGCCTCCTCTTCTCCAGGCTAAGTCAGCCCAAGCCCACCCCCATCCCTCTGCACAGGAAGGGCTGGAGTTCACTGCTAAGAGCTGCTTGTCCTTGAGCCAGCTCCCTGCAGGAGAGCCAAGGCTGTGCAGTCCCAGTGGTGGCAGCTGAGGAGATCGAATTCCAAACACATTCACATTATTATGCAAATATTTGGAAATCATCAACTCCTTCACCTGCCTACTAAGAGCTGAGTTAAGTGTTGCCATGGGAACAGCAACCATTAACCACTCCAGCTAATATTTTCATGCTGGTGGTGTCCAGAGGGCTCAATGAAGGCTGAGGGCAGCTTGCAGAAGGTGCTGTGTGAACGTGGGGGGAGAGAAAAGAGGTCCCTTGTTGGGTGCCAAAGATTAGCGTTTGAGATGAGCTCCACAGTCAAGTGCCAGTCCTGCCTGGACCTGTAAGCACATGGCCAAGTTGGCATGGGGGGAGGCCAAGAGCTTCCCCCAGCAGCATTCAACCAAATCAAGAGCCCTCTATGCATCATTCTGCCTCCAGTCACAGAGCCAGAGAGTTGTTTCACCTGGAAAGGGCCTCGGAGCTCAGCCAGCCTGCAACCCAGCCCCACCATGGCCACTAACCCACGGCCCCCCAGGGCCAGGGCCACAGGTCTGGGGAACACCTCCAGGCATGGGCACTCCACCACCTCCCTGGGCAGCCTGGGCCAACCCCTGACCACTCTGGCAGCAAAGAAAGTTTTCCTCATCTCCAACCTGACCCTCCCCTGGCACAATTTCAGGCCAGTTCCTCTCCTTCTGTCACCTGAGACTAAGAGGAGACGCTGACAGCGTTTCGTGGGCAGGTAGAGACCTTATCAAGCAGCACAGTTCAGCCCCACAACAACAGCTCGGGCCCAGGGACACAGGAACCCTGCCCTAGGCCTCCAGTCTTCAGCTGAGTGCAAACAAGGGAAGAAGGACATTGAGAGGTGTCCAGAGAAGGGCAAGAAAGCTGGGGAGGGGTCTGGAGCACAGCCCTGGGAGGAGGCTGCTCCAACAATCTGGTGTCCTCCTTAAGCTGGGGGCGACCAGAACTGGATGGGATGGGATGGGATGGGACAGGATGGGATGGGATAGAAGGGGATGGGATAGAAGGGGATAGGATGGGGTGGGACAAAATGGGATGGGGATAGGATGGGGATGGGATGGGGATGGGATGGGGTAGAATGGGATGGGGATGGGATGGGGATTGGGATGGGGATGGGATGGGGGATGGGGTTGGGGTAGAATGGGATGGGATGGGATAGGATTGGGTAGGATGGGATGGGATGGGATGGGGATGGGGATGGGATGGGGGGGTAGAATGGAATGGGATGGGATGGGATGGGGATGGGGATGGGGATGGGGTAGAATGGAATGGGATGGGATGGGATGGGATGGGGATGGGATGGGGATGGGGTAGAATGGGATGGGATGGGATGGAATGGAATGGGATGGGATGGGATGGGATGGGATGGGGATGGGGATGGGGATGGGGTAGAATGGGATGGGATGGGATAGGATTGGGATGGGATGGGATGGGGATGGGGATGGGAATGGGGTAGAATGGGATGGGATGGGGGATTGGGTAGGATGGGATGGGATGGGGATGGGATGGGATGGAATGGGATGGAATGGGATGGGATGGGCTGGTCTTACCAGCACAGTGCCCCAGCATACACATGCTCTCAGGAGCCAAGAGAAGGCCTTACCTGTCTCTCCCCATGGGATGGGATAAAATAGGATGGGATGGGATAGAATGGGATGGGACAAAATGGGATGGGATGGGATGGGATGGGGGATGGGATGGGATGGGATGGGATGGGATGGGATGGGATGGGATGGGATGGGATGGCCTGGGCTGGTCTTTCCAGCACAGTCCCCAGCACACACATGCTCTCAGGAGCCAAGAGGTGGTCTTACCTGTCTCTCCCCATATGGGCAGGTACTCATCCTGCTGTATGTCCAGCATGATCTCCAGCCCATTGCCTGTCCCTCCCTTCACCGTGGTAAGCAGAGGTCGTCCTTCTTCTCCTGAGTTAAACATGTAGCACTTCCCATACTTTGTAAACACCTGGAAGGAGAGGAGAGGAGAGAAATCATTGCAGCCTCCCCTGCCAGCAGTGCCCCTTCCACATCAAAGGCAGCTGAGCAGCCCTCTGCAGCTGGAAGGGAAATACCCACAGCTACAGCTAATCGAATCACTTAGTGCTCTGTGTTCTCCTTGCAGCAACTGAAGGCTGGGAGAGAAGGAGGGCACAGCTGATGCAGAGCAGTCAGCTAATGTCTTCAGCAGCTCACCAGAGTCACATCATGTTAAGTCCCTGGGAAGCACAGGGACAGGCTGTGATGGAGCTTGTAATCAAGTACAGCAGATTCCCTGCCTTTGGGGCAGGCAGCTCAGCCCTGCCCTGCTCTGTGCTCATGGCTGCAGACCTAGAGCTGGGATCAGGCCTACAGCTGGCTGGCTGAGGCTCTGGGCAGCCTGATCTAGTGTGGGGTGTCCCTGCCCATGGCAGGGGGGTTGGAACTGGCTGATCCTTGTGGTCCCTGCCAACCCTGACTGAGTCTATGATTCTGTGATCACCCAGCTCCAGGCTACAGGAGTTGCAGCTGTTCAGCCTGGAGGAGAGAAGGCTCCAGGGAGACCTTAGAGCAGCCTTCCAGTGCCTGAGGGAGCTCCAGGAGAGCTGGGGAAGGACTTCTGACAATGGCTTGGAGTGACAGGATGAGAGGGAACGGCTTTGAGCTGGGAGAGGGGAGTGTGAGACTGGAGATGAGGAAGAAGGCTGGGGAGGGACAGGTAGGAATAGGACTAGGGGGAATGGACTGAAGCTGGAGGTGGGGAGATTCAGGCTGGAGGGGGGGAGGAGGAAGTTCTTCCCCAGGAGAGTGGTGAAGCCCTGGAATGGGTTGTGCAGGGAGGTGGTTGAGGCCCCGTCCCTGGAGGTGTTTAAGCCCAGGCTGGATGAGGCTCTGGGCAGCCTGATCTAGTGTGGGGTGTCCCTGCCCATGGCAGGGGGGTTGGAACTGGCTGATCCTTGTGGTCCCTTCCAACCCTGACTGAGACTAAGAAGTTCTTGAGAGTGAGGGTGAGGAGACCCTGGCACAGGCTGCCCAGGGAGGCTGTGGCTGCCTCCATCCTGGAGGTGCTCAAGGCCAGGCTGGATGAGGCCTTGAGCAGGCTGGGCTGGTGGGAGGCCTCCCTGGGCATGGCAGAGGGGTGGGGGGGTTGGAACTGGCTGAGCTTTAAGCTCCCTTCCAACCTCAACCTTTCTGATTCTGTGTCTGTCCAGGTTTAAAAGCCCCAAGTGGAGCAAAAAGGCTGCAGGGAGTATGAAGAGTTTGCAAGGGGAAGGGGAGAGCAAAGCAAAGAGATGAAAGAAAGAAGGAGAATGGCCTTTAAAAGAGAGTTCACCTCCAAGTGAAAATCCCATTCCAGTACTTGAGTGACCTATTACAGCATTCAGGCTGGAAAGAGAAAGCTGAGCAGCAGGCAGCCTGTGTGTGAGCAGCCAGTGCCCTGGAGATGGCTCTTCCCAGACAGGCTTGGAAGGGAGAAGTCCTCATTAGGATGGCTGAAAGGGCAGCAAAGGAAGCAGAGCTGAGGGGGTGAGGGGCAGGGGCAAAAGCAGGAGCTTGGGGGAGTGGATGCTGAGGAAGGGCTGAGCTGCTTGGGGGAGCTGCAGCAGTCCTTAGCCAAGCAGACCCTGGGGGGTTTATGGACCTTCCTGGAGGACTCTCTGCCAGCTGTGGGAGCTGAGGAGTAAAATCTGCAGCTCAGGGCCTCTTCATCCAGCAAACAAGATGTGAAGTGACAGCAGCCAGGGCTGGCTGCAGCTGCAGGGCTGGGACCCCAATCCCAGAGAAAGAATCAGAGAGTCACAGAACCACAGAGTCACAGAATCTGAGAATCAGAGAATCTGAGAACCACAGGGTCAGAGAGTCACAGAGTCAGAAAGTCAGAGAGTCACAGAATCAGAGAATCTGAGAACCACAGGGTCAGAGAGTCACAAAGTCATAGAATCTGAGAATCAGAGAGTCACAGAGTCAGAAAGTCAGAGAGTCACAGAATCAGAGAATCTGAGAACCACAGGGTCAGAGAGTCACAAAGTCATAGAATCTGAGAATCAGAGAGTCACAGAGTCAGAGAATCAGAGAACCACAGGGTCAGAGAGTCACAGGGTCAGAGAATCAGAGAGTCACAGAGTCAGAGAATCTGAGAACCAAGGGTCAGAGAGTCACAGAGTCAGAAAGTCAGAGAGTCACAGAATCAGAGAATCTGAGAACCACAGGGTCAGAGAGTCACAGAGTCAGAAAGTCAGAGAGTCACAGAATCAGAGAATCTGAGAACCACAGGGTCAGAGAGTCACAAAGTCATAGAATCTGAGAATCAGAGAGTCACAGAGTCAGAGAATCAGAGAACCACAGGGTCAGAGAGTCACAGGGTCAGAGAATCAGAGAGTCACAGAGTCAGAGAATCAGAGAACCACAGGGTCAGAGAATCAGAGAGTCACAGAATCAGAGAACCACAGGGTCAGAGAGTCACAGAGTCAGAGAAGCCAGAGAGTCACAGAGCCAGAGAGTCAGAGTGAGAACCTGAGAATCAGAGAATCACAGAGCCAGAGAGTCACAGAGCCAGAGAGTCACAGAGTCATAGAATCTGAGAATCACAGAGTCACAGAGTCAGAGAATCAGAGAAACACAGAATCTGAAAATCAGAGAATCACAGAATCAGAGAATCATAGAACCAACCAGGTTGGAAAGGAGCTCAGAGATCATCAAGTCCAACCTAAGAAAGACATTGAGAGACTTGAAGGTGTCCAGAGAAGGGCAAGAAAGCTGGGGAGGGGTCTGGAGCACAGCCCTGGGAGGAGAGGCTGAGGGAGCTGGGGTTGCTTAGCCTGCAGAAGAGGAGGCTCAGGGGAGACCTTCTTGCTCTCTGCAACTGCCTGCAGGGAGGTTGGAGCCAGGAGGGGGTTGGTCTCTTCTGCCAGGCAAGCAGCACCAGAACAAGAGGACACAGTCTCAAGCTGTGCCAGGGGAGGTTTAGGCTGGAAGTGAGGAGAAAGCTCTTCCCAGCCAGAGAGATTGGCCACTGGGATGTGCTGCCCAGGGAGGTGGTGGAGTCCCCATCCTTGGAGGTGTTCAAGAGGGGATTGGATGTGGCACTTGGTGCCATGGGTTAGCTGTCAGGAGGTGCTGGGTGCCAGGTTGGACTCGCTGATCTCTGAGCTCTTTTCCAACCTCACTGATTCTGTGCTCCTATGGAAGAAGAGCCTATTGCTGAGTCCTTGGCAGAGTGACACATCCCACGAGCACCATCCCTGGAGGTGTTTGAAGATTGGCAGAGCTGTGGTGCTGAGAGACCTGGCTGAGCACCAGACTTGGTATTGCTAGAGAATGGTTGGCCTCAACGATCTTAAAGGTCTTTTCCAACCCAAAGGATTCCATGCCTCCCTGGTTCCCACAGCTCCCAGCTCTCCCCTGGCTCCTGCTGAGCTGCTGGTGGCACTGAGCCATGTCATTACTCCACTGGAGGTGTGAGGAGCAGCTTGGTCCAGCTGGCTCCATGCAAGCACATCACCTGGGTCCATTTGTTCAGGCCCTGGCAGGAGGCAGCAGGACATTATTTAAGCTGGAAGGATGGCTGCAAAGAGCAAATGGGGAGGGAGGTCTACACTGAACAGGTTTCTGAAGCATCAGGTCCCAGGGGGATCTCCTTCCAAAGGAGAACAAGGCTGTGGTGACAGCCTGGGGAGGAGGCAGCTCACAGCTAATGGGCAGGAAGGCTTCAGCTGCCTTCCAAGGGGAAGCACAGGAGGAAAGAAGGAATAAAGTTGCTGTTCCATGCAGGGAGGGATGGAAGCCCCCAAGGCTGTGGTGGAGAGGTTGCTGTAGCCCAGTGCCACAAAGGCTCTGGGGGAACAGCCAGTACCCCCAGATGGAGCATGGAATACCAAGTCCTGGGCTGCATCAAGAGAGTGTGGCCAGCAGGGCAAGGGAGGTGAGACTGCTCCTCTCCTCTGCTTTGCTGAGACCCCTTCTGCAGCTCTGAGTCCTATTCTGGTCCCTCCCAGCATAAGAAGGATATGGAACTGCTGGAGTAGGTCCAGAGGGAGGCCACAAAGATGCTCAGAGGGCTGCAGAACCTCCCCTGTGGGGACAGGCTGGGAGAGTTGGGGCTGTGCAGCCTGGAGAAGAGAAGGCTCCAGGCAGCCCTCAGAGCAGCCTTCCAGTACCTGAAGTTGCTCCAGGAGAGCTGGGGAGGGACTTGGAACAAGGGCTGGGAGTGCCAGGACGAGGGACAATGGCTTTGAGCTGGGAGAGGGGAGCCTGAGACTGGAGATGAGGAAGAAATTCTTTGCAGTGAGGCTGGAAAGACTGGCACAGGCTGCCCAGGGAGGCTGTGGCTGTCCCCTCCCTGGAGGTGTTCAAGGCCAGGCTGGATGAGGCCCTGAGCAGCCTGGGCTGGTGGGAGGTGTCCCTGCCCATGGCAGGGGTTGGAACTGGATGGTGTCTTCCAAGCCAACCCATTCTGTGACTATGAATACAACCAGCTCCCAGCCCATGTCCTGAAGGGGGACTTGCTCTGCCCCCCTCCAGAGCCCACAGGGCAGGAGCAGAGCTCCTGCCAACATCAACCTCGAGCAGGAGGGAAAACGCCGTGCAGGTGACATAGTGTTGGGATCTCCCCCCCTCCTCCTCCTCCCGCTCCTCCTCCTCCAAGGCTAGCTGTAGATATCTCTTTAAAGCCCTGTTTGCTTCGTGTTATTGGAGACCTGGCACAGCGGGGCTGTCAGACAAGCTCCACGCTCCCCATCCTTCAAGGTGTCAGCTTTAATCTCGCCGCCGAGAGGAGTAACGAGGCCGGAGCCGCGGCAAGCAGAGCCGTAAGCGCTGTCAGAGATGTGTTTACAAGGACGGGGCTTTCCTCTCGGCCTCCAAGACGGAGCCATCCCAGCGGGGCTTGTCAAGCCTCCCTGCGAGGCGCGGCAGGGAGACGCGCCGCTGCCATCAGCCGGCCGCCCGCCCGCGCCGCTCCGGGCGCCGCCGCCGCCGCCGGGCCGGGGCAGCGGCAGGGATGGCAGCGCCGGTTTGAGCCCAGGACAGGCGGCTGCCTGCAAATAAGAAGTTAGAGAGGTCCTGGGCACCGCCCGAGGCTAAGAGAGCCTTCTGATGGCATCAGTGTTCCTTCTTCGACGAACTAGCAGCAGCCCCACAATGCTCATCTGCCAGCGGTGCAGGGCTGCACAGCACCCTCCCTGCACAGACCTGCGCCTGCAGAGCCAGGCTGGCACACGGGGCAGGGCTCGCTCCTCTTCTCATCGGCTTCAGTGACAGGATGGCATCAAATGCCACTGAATGCCACCCCACAGTCCACATCAAATGCCACCCTATGCATCCCATCAAATGCCACCCCATGGATCTCACTGAATGCCACCCCACAGTCCACATCAAATGCCACCCTATGCATCCCATCAAATGCCAGCCCATGGATCCCATCAAATGCCAGCCCATGGATCACACTGAATGCCACCCCATGGATCCCATCAAATGCCACCCCATGGATCTCACTGAATGCCACCCCACAGTCCACATCAAATGCCAGCCCATGCATCCCATCAAATGCCAGCCCATGGATCCCATCAAATGCCAGCCCATGGATCACACTGAATGCCACCCCATGGATCCCATCAAATGCCAGCCCATGGATCCCATCAAATGCCACCCATGGATCACACTGAATGTCACCCCATGGATCACATCAAATGCCACCCCATGGATCTCACTGAATGCCACCCCACAGTCCACATCAAATGCCACCCTATGCATCCCATCAAATGCCACCCCATGGATCCCATCAAATGCCAACCCATGGATCCCATCAAATGCCAGCCCATGGATCCCATCAAATGCCATCCTATGGATCCCATCAAATGCCACCCTATGGATCCCATCAAATGCCAGCCCATGGATCCCATCAAATGCCAGCCCATGGATCCCATCAAATGCCAGCCCATGGATCCCATCAAATGCCACCCTATGGATCCCATCAAATGCCAGCCCATGGATCCCATCAAATGCCAGCCCATGGATCCCATCAAATGCCAGCCCATGGATCCCATCAAATGCCACCCTATGCATCCCATCAAATGCCAGCCCATGGATCCCATCAAATGCCATCCTATGGATCCCATCAAATGCCAGCCCATGGATCCCATCAAATGCCACCCCATGGATCCCATCAAATGCCATCCTATGGATCCCATCAAATGCCAGCCCACGGATCCCATCAAATGCCAGCCCATGGATCACACTGAATGCCACCCCATGGATCACATCAAATGCCACCCCATGGATCTCACTGAATGCCACCCCACAGTCCACATCAAATGCCACCCTATGCATCCCATCAATTGCCAGCCCATGGATCACACTGAATACCACCCCATGGATCACATCAAATGCCACCCCATGGATCTCACTGAATGCCACCCCACAGTCCACATCAAATGCCACCCTATGCATCCCATCAAATGCCAGCCCATGGATCCCATCAAATGCCAGCCCATGGATCCCATCAAATGCCAGCCCATGGATCACACTGAATGCCACCCCATGGATCACATCAAATGCCACCCCATGGATCTCACTGAATGCCACCCCACAGTCCACATCAAATGCCACCCTATGCATCCCATCAAATGCCAGCCCATGGATGACATCAAATGCCAGCCCTTGGATCCCATCAAATGCCAGCCCATGGATCCCATCAAATGCCACCCCATGGATCACATCAAATGCCACCCCATGGATCACCTCAAATGCCACCCTATACATTCCATCAAATGCCAGCCCATGGATGACATCAAATGCCAGCCCATGGATCACACTGAATGTCACCCCACAGTCCACATCAAATGCCACCCTATGAATAACATCAAAGGCCAGCCCATGGATCCCATCAAATGCCAGCCCATGGATCCCATCAAATGCCAGCCCATGGATCCCATCAAATGCCACCCCATGGATCCCATCAAATGCCAGCCCATGGATCCCATCAAATGCCACCCCATGGATCCCATCAAATGCCAGCCCATGGATCCCATCAAATGCCAGCCCATGGATCCCATCAAATGCCACCCTATGGATCACATCAAATGCCAGCCTATGGATCCCATCAAATGCCAGCCCTATGCATCCCATCAAATGCCATCCTATGGATCCCATCAAATGCCAGCCCATGGATCCCATCAAATGCCAGCCCATGGATCCCATCAAATGCCACCCTATGCATCCCATCAAATGCCAGCCCATGGATCCCATCAAATGCCATCCTATGGATCCCATCAAATGCCACCCCATGGATCTCACTGAATGCCACCCCACAGTCCACATCAAATGCCACACTATGCATCCCATCAAATGCCAGCCCATGGATCCCATCAAATGCCAGCCCACGGATCCCATCAAATGCCAGCCCACGGATCCCATCAAATGCCAGCCCATGGATCACACTGAATGCCACCCCATGGATCACATCAAATGCCACCCCATGGATCTCACTGAATGCCACCCCACAGTCCACATCAAATGCCACCCTATGCATCCCATCAAATGCCAGCCCATGATCACATCAAATGCCAGCCCATGGATCCCATCAAATGCCAGCCCATGGATCACACTGAATACCACCCCATGGATCACATCAAATGCCACCCCATGGATCTCACTGAATGCCACCCCACAGTCCACATCAAATGCCACCCTATGGATGACATCAAATGCCAGCCCACGGATGACATCAAATGCCAGCCCTTGGATCCCATCAAATGCCAGCCCATGGATCACATCAAATGCCACCCCATGGATCACATCAAATGCCACCCCATGGATCACCTCAAATGCCACCCTATACATTCCATCAAATGCCAGCCCATGGATGACATCAAATGCCAGCCCATGGATCACACTGAATGTCACCCCACAGTCCACATCAAATGCCACCCTATGAATAACATCAAAGGCCAGCCCATGGATCCCATCAAATGCCAGCCCATGGATCCCATCAAATGCCAGCCCATGGATCCCATCAAATGCCAGCCCATGGATGACATCAAATGCCACCCTATGGATCCCATCAAATGCCAGCCCATGGATGACATCAAATGCCACCCTATGGATCCCATCAAATGCCAGCCCATGGATCCCATCAAATGCCACCCTATGAATAACATCAAAGGCCAGCCCATGGATCCCATCAAATGCCAGCCCATGGATCCCATCAAATGCCAGCCCTTGGATCCCATCAAATGCCAGCCCTTGGATCCCATCAAATGCCAGCCCATGGATCCCATCAAATGCCATCCTATGGATCCCATCGAATGCCAGCCCATGGATCCCATCAAATGCCAGCCCATGGATCCCATCGAATGCCAGCCCATGGATCCCATCAAATGCCACCCTATGGATCACATCAAATGCCAGCCCATGGATCCCATCAAATGCCAGCCCATGGATCCCATCAAATGCCACCCTATGCATCCCATCAAATGCCATCCTATGGATCCCATCAAATGCCAGCCCATGGATCCCATCAAATGCCAGCCCATGGATCCCATCAAATGCCACCCTATGCATCCCATCAAATGCCACCCCATGGATCCCATCAAATGCCATCCTATGGATCCCATCAAATGCCAGCCCATGGATCTCACTGAATGCCACCCCACAGTCCACATCAAATGCCACACTATGCATCCCATCAAATGCCAGCCCATGGATCCCATCAAATGCCACCCCATGGATCCCATCAAATGCCATCCTATGGATCCCATCAAATGCCAGCCCATGGATCTCACTGAATGCCACCCCACAGTCCACATCAAATGCCACACTATGCATCCCATCAAATGCCAGCCCATGGATCCCATCAAATGCCAGCCCATGGATCCCATCAAATGCCAGCCCATGGATCCCATCAAATGCCAGCCCATGGATCCCATCAAATGCCAGCCCATGGATCCCATCAAATGCCACCCTATGGATCCCATCAAATGCCAGCCCATGGATCCCATCAAATGCCAGCCCATGGATCCCATCAAATGCCAGCCCATGGATCCCATCAAATGCCACCCTATGCATCCCATCAAATGCCAGCCCATGGATCCCATCAAATGCCACCCTATGGATCCCATCAAATGCCAGCCCATGGATCCCATCAAATGCCAGCCCATGGATCCCATCAAATGCCAGCCCATGGATCCCATCAAATGCCACCCTATGCATCCCATCAAATGCCAGCCCATGGATCCCATCAAATGCCATCCTATGGATCCCATCAAATGCCACCCCATGGATCCCATCAAATGCCACCCCATGGATCCCATCAAATGCCATCCTATGGATCCCATCAAATGCCAGCCCACGGATCCCATCAAATGCCAGCCCATGGATCACACTGAATGCCACCCCATGGATCACATCAAATGCCACCCCATGGATCTCACTGAATGCCACCCCACAGTCCACATCAAATGCCACCCTATGCATCCCATCAAATGCCAGCCCATGGATCACACTGAATACCACCCCATGGATCACATCAAATGCCACCCCATGGATCTCACTGAATGCCACCCCACAGTCCACATCAAATGCCACCCTATGCATCCCATCAAATGCCAGCCCATGGATCCCATCAAATGCCAGCCCATGGATCCCATCAAATGCCAGCCCATGGATCACACTGAATGCCACCCCATGGATCACATCAAATGCCACCCCATGGATCTCACTGAATGCCACCCCACAGTCCACATCAAATGCCACCCTATGCATCCCATCAAATGCCAGCCCATGGATGACATCAAATGCCAGCCCTTGGATCCCATCAAATGCCAGCCCATGGATCCCATCAAATGCCACCCCATGGATCACATCAAATGCCACCCCATGGATCACCTCAAATGCCACCCTATACATTCCATCAAATGCCAGCCCATGGATGACATCAAATGCCAGCCCATGGATCACACTGAATGTCACCCCACAGTCCACATCAAATGCCACCCTATGAATAACATCAAAGGCCAGCCCATGGATCCCATCAAATGCCAGCCCATGGATCCCATCAAATGCCAGCCCATGGATCCCATCAAATGCCACCCCATGGATCCCATCAAATGCCAGCCCATGGATCCCATCAAATGCCATCCTATGGATCCCATCAAATGCCAGCCCATGGATCCCATCAAATGCCAGCCCATGGATCCCATCAAATGCCACCCTATGGATCACATCAAATGCCAGCCCATGGATCCCATCAAATGCCACCCTATGCATCCCATCAAATGCCATCCTATGGATCCCATCAAATGCCAGCCCATGGATCCCATCAAATGCCACCCTATGCATCCCATCAAATGCCAGCCCATGGATCCCATCAAATGCCATCCTATGGATCCCATCAAATGCCACCCCATGGATCTCACTGAATGCCACCCCACAGTCCACATCAAATGCCACCCTATGCATCCCATCAAATGCCAGCCCACGGATCCCATCAAATGCCAGCCCATGGATCACACTGAATGCCACCCCATGGATCACATCAAATGCCACCCCATGGATCTCACTGAATGCCACCCCACAGTCCACATCAAATGCCACCCTATGCATCCCATCAAATGCCAGCCCATGATCACATCAAATGCCAGCCCATGGATCCCATCAAATGCCAGCCCATGGATCACACTGAATACCACCCCATGGATCACATCAAATGCCACCCCATGGATCTCACTGAATGCCACCCCACAGTCCACATCAAATGCCACCCTATGGATGACATCAAATGCCAGCCCACGGATGACATCAAATGCCAGCCCTTGGATCCCATCAAATGCCAGCCCATGGATCACATCAAATGCCACCCCATGGATCACATCAAATGCCACCCCATGGATCACCTCAAATGCCACCCTATACATTCCATCAAATGCCAGCCCATGGATGACATCAAATGCCAGCCCATGGATCACACTGAATGCCACCCCACAGTCCACATCAAATGCCACCCTATGAATAACATCAAAGGCCAGCCCATGGATCCCATCAAATGCCAGCCCATGGATCCCATCAAATGCCAGCCCATGGATCCCATCAAATGCCAGCCCATGGATCCCATCAAATGCCACCCTATGGATCCCATCAAATGCCAGCCTATGGATCCCATCAAATGCCAGCCCATGGATCCCATCAAATGCCAGCCCTTGGATCCCATCAAATGCCAGCCCTTGGATCCCATCAAATGCCAGCCCTTGGATCCCATCAAATGCCAGCCCATGGATCCCATCAAATGCCATCCTATGGATCCCATCAAATGCCAGCCCATGGATCCCATCAAATGCCAGCCCATGGATCCCATCAAATGCCACCCTATGGATCACATCAAATGCCAGCCCATGGATCCCATCAAATGCCACCCTATGCATCCCATCAAATGCCATCCTATGGATCCCATCAAATGCCAGCCCATGGATCCCATCAAATGCCAGCCCATGGATCCCATCAAATGCCACCCTATGCATCCCATCAAATGCCACCCCATGGATCCCATCAAATGCCATCCTATGGATCCCATCAAATGCCAGCCCATGGATCTCACTGAATGCCACCCCACAGTCCACATCAAATGCCACACTATGCATCCCATCAAATGCCAGCCCATGGATCCCATCAAATGCCACCCCATGGATCCCATCAAATGCCATCCTATGGATCCCATCAAATGCCAGCCCATGGATCTCACTGAATGCCACCCCACAGTCCACATCAAATGCCACACTATGCATCCCATCAAATGCCAGCCCATGGATCCCATCAAATGCCAGCCCATGGATCCCATCAAATGCCAGCCCATGGATCCCATCAAATGCCAGCCCATGGATCCCATCAAATGCCAGCCCATGGATCCCATCAAATGCCAGCCCATGGATCCCATCAAATGCCACCCTATGGATCCCATCAAATGCCAGCCCATGGATCCCATCAAATGCCATCCTATGGATCCCATCAAATGCCAGCCCATGGATCCCATCAAATGCCACCCTATGGATCCCATCAAATGCCAGCCCATGGATCCCATCAAATGCCATCCTATGGATCCCATCAAATGCCAGCCCATGGATCCCATCAAATGCCAGCCCATGGATCCCATCAAATGCCATCCTATGGATCCCATCTAATGCCAGCCCATGGATCCCATCAAATGCCATCCTATGGATCCCATGGATCTCATTTCACACTCCCACATCCTGCCCTTCCAGAACAGTTAATGTTCAGCAGCACTAAGGCAGAGGCAGGGGAGATTGCCATGGGCCAAGCTCCCCAGGAGCCAGCACTGTGCCCTGGTAGCCAAGAAGGGCAGTGGTCTCCTGGGGGTGCATTCAGAAGGTTCTCCTACCTCTCTACTCTGCCCTGGTGGGGCCATGGCTAGAGCTCTGGATCCAGTTCCAGAGGGACAGGGAGCTACTGGAGAGAGGCTACAAATCTGCTGAGGGGCTTGGAGCAGCTCTGTGAGGAGCAGAGGCTGAGAGCCCCTGGGGCTGTGCAGCCTGGAGAAGAGCAGCCCCAGAGGGGAGCTGAGCAGTGCTCAGCAGGAGCTGAAGGCTGGGGGCAAGAGGCTGGGGCTGGGCTGTTTGCAGTGGTGGGCAGTGATAGACAGGGAGCAAGAGGCACAAACTGGATCCCAGGAGGTCCCACTTGAAATGAAGGGAAAACCTTTGTTACCTTGAGGCTGCTGGAGGCCTGGAGCAGGCTGCCCTGAGAGGTTGTGGAGTCTCCTTCTCTGGAGAGCTTCCAACCCCCCTGGGCACTCTGCTCCCGGGCAAGCTGCTGTGGGTGCCCTGCTTTGGCAGGTGGGGCTGGACTGGAGGATCTGCAGAGGTCCCTTCCAACCCCCAGCACGCTGGGGCTCTGGGATTAGCCCACTGAAGTCAGTAAGGGATGTGAATTTTCTCCTCATTGATGCAATCAGCCACCCCCTGCCCTGGCAGATTGGTCCAAGCACTTGTTTGAATGGGGAGCTTCTGGAGGGTTCTGCCAGGTCCCAGAAATCACCTCCAGGGCCATCACTGCCGTTCAGAGCCAGCTGAGTGGATGGTTAAGAAGAGAAAAAGGCACTGATACTCTGGCAGCAAACGGATAAACTGTGATGGGGAAGCTGCAAAGAGCTGAGAATGATGCTGGTCCAGAAGGTGAGGCAACTGCCACCCTCCCTCTGCTCCTCATCAAGCCCTGATGACTGCCCCATGTCACAAAGTGATGCAGAAGGAATGATGAGCACAGGCTGAGGGAGCTGGGGGTCTTCAGCCTGGAGAAGAGAAGGCTCCAGAGGGACCTCAGAGAATGCAGGATACAGAATTAACCAGGTTAGAAAAGACCTCAGAGATCACCAAGTCCAACCTGTCACCCAGCACCATCTGACCAACTCAACCATGCCACCAAGGGCCTCATCCAGACTCTCCCTAAACACCTCCAGGGATGGGGACTCCACCACCTCCCTGGGCAGCACATCCCAGTGGCCAGTCTCTCTTGCTGGGAAGAATTTCTTCCTCACCTCCAGCCTGAACCTCCCCTGGCACAGCTTGAGACTGTGTCCTCTTGTTCTGCTGCTGCTTGCCTGCCAGAAGAGACCAACCCCCACCTGGCTGCAACCTCCCTGCAGGCAGTTGGAGAGAGCAAGAAGGTCTCCCCTGAGCTTCCTCTTCTGCAGGCTAAGCAACCCCAGCTCCCTCAGCCTCTCCTCCCAGGGCTGTGCTCCAGACCCCTCCCCAGCTTTCTTGCCCTTCTCTGGACACCTTCCAGCAGCTCAACAGCTTTCCTGACCTGAGGAGCCCAGAACTGGACACAGGACTCCAGGTGTGGCCTCAGCAGTGCTGAGCACAGGTCACAATGACCTCCCTGCTCCTGCTGGCCACACTCTTCCTGCTGCAGGCCAGGATGGCCCTTGGCCTTCTTGGCCCCCTGGGCACACTCCTGTCCACCAGCACCCCCAAAGAGCTGCTTTCCATTACCTGAAGAGGGCTACAGGAAGGCTGAAGAGGAACTTTTCCTGAGGCTGTGTGGAGATAGGACAAGTGGGAATGGTTGGGAAGCTGAGGCTGAGCAGGGTTAGACTGGAGCTGAGGAAGAAGTTCTGCAGTGTGGGGGTGGTGAGACTCTGGACTGCATTGCCCAGGGAGGTTGTGGCTGCCTCCTGGAGGCCAGGTGGGATGAGGCCTTGAGCAGCCTGGGCTGGTGGGAGGTGTCCCTGCCCACAGCAGGGAGGTTGGAGGAGATGGACTCTTGAGGTCCCTTCCACCCTGAGCTGTTCCATGACTCTATGATGATGCTATGAGCCTGCCCCACCAGGCTGTACTTGTTAACAGCAGGAAACAACCTCCACAAGCTCCCACAAAGATTCACCTCCCACACAAACACAAATTCACCCAGCAACATCTGCTCATTGCCCAAGGCTTGGTTTGCGCCACATCATCCACTGGTCCTCACTGGGGGGGTGGGTGGAGCAGATGACCTTTGGAGGTCCCACCCCAGGGCATCCTGTGACTCCGTGCTCTTTCAATGACCTGCTGCATGTCATCCTCCACTTCTTACTGGGTTTGGAAGGTGTGGAGGTGGAGAAGTGGGTTTGGAGGTGTTTGAGGTTGAGAGGAGGGTTTGGAGGGTTTGAGGTGGAGAGGAGGGTTTGGAGGGTTTGAGGTGGAGAGGAGGGTTTGGAGGGTTTAGGGTGGAGAGGAGGGTTGGGAGGGGTTTGGAGTTGACAGGAGGGTTTGGAGGGTTTGGGGTGCAGAGGAGGGTTTGGAAGGGTTTGAGGTGGAGAGGAGGATTTGGAGGGGTTTGGGGTGGAGAGGAGGGTTTGGAGGGTTTGAGGTGGAGAGGAGGATTTGGAGGGGTTTGGGGTGGAGAGGAGGGTTTGGAGGGTTTGAGGTGGACAGGAGGGTTTGGAGGGTTTAGGGTGGAGAGAAGGGTTGGGAGGGGTTTGGAGTTGACAGGAGGGTTTGGAGGGTTTGGGGTGCAGAGGAGGGTTTGGAAGGGTTTGAGGTGGAGAGGAGGATTTGGAGGGGTTTGGGGTGGACAGGAGGGTTTGGAGGGTTTGGGGTGGACAGGAGGGTTTGGAGGGGTTTGAGGTGGAGAGGAGGGTTTGGGGTGGACTGGAGGGTTTGGAAGGGTTTGGGGTGAACAGGAAGGTTTGGAGGGGTTTGAGGTGGAGAGGAGGGTTTGGGGTGGACTGGAGGGTTTGGAAGGGTTTGGGGTGAACAGGAAGGTTTGGAGGGGTTTGAGGTGGACAGGAGGGTTTGGGGTGGACTGGAGGGTTTGGAGGGTTTGGGGTGAACAGGAAGGTTTGGAGGGGTTTGAGGTGGAGAGGAGGATTTGGAGGGGTTTGGGGTGGAGAGGAGGGTTTGGAGGGTTTGGGGTTCAGAGGAGGGTTTGGAAGGGTTTGAGGTGGAGAGGAGGATTTGGAGGGGTTGGGGGTGGACAGGAGGGTTTGGAGGGTTTGGGGTGGACAGGAGGGTTTGGAGGGGTTTGAGGTGGAGAGGAGGGTTTGGGGTGGACTGGAGGGTTTGGAAGGGTTTGGGGTGAACAGGAAGGTTTGGAGGGGTTTGAGGTGGAGAGGAGGGTTTGGGGTGGACTGGAGGGTTTGGAAGGGTTTGGGGTGAACAGGAAGGTTTGGAGGGGTTTGAGGTGGAAAGGAGGGTTTGGGGTGGACTGGAGGGTTTGGAAGGGTTGGGGTGGACAGGAAGGTTTGGAGGGGTTTGAGGTGGAGAGGAGGGTTTGGAGGGGTTTGGGGTGGGCAGGAGGGTTTGGGGTGGACTGGAGAGTTTGGAAGGGTTTGGGGTGGACAGGAAGGTTTGGAGGGGTTTGAGGTGGAGAGGAGGGTTTGGAGGGGTTTGGGGTGGGCAGGAGGGTTTGAAGGGTTTGGGGTGCAGAGGAGGGTCTGGAGGGTTTGGGATGGTTGCTTTCTGTATCAGAAGTTGCTCCTCACCGAACTCCTCCCCCAGCAGAAGTGGAGCCACCCAGCCCGCCCCTCAGTGAAAGGAGGTTGCTGGCCCAGGACACGTCAGGTTGTGACCACGACAGCAGCAGGCTTGGGTTGAGTGAGGTCAGACACAACAACAACAACCTGGATGATGCCCTCGGGAAGCAGCAGATGGTGTGGAAGAGGAGGAGAAAGGCAGGAGACTGACCTCACTCCTTCCTGAGCACCGAGGCTGCCCCCGCAGCAGCAGCAGGCCGCGGATGAGCTCTGCACAGCCCAGCAGTGGGAGCCCTGCAGCCTTCCGACAGGGGCCAGCGTGTGGCTGGAGGGCAGCACTCATCCGGACACTAACTACAAGCTGTCCTCCTAACCTCTCCCCACTGAGTCATCTAATGAATCATCCTGCATTACCCTTGCTGAACTTCCCACCAAGCAGCAGCACAGCTCCACCTCCTCCTCTGTCTCCATCATCTCCACCTCCATCTCCACCCGACCTTCATCTCCACCTCCCCCCGTCTCCATCTCCATCTCCACCTCCACCTCCACCTCCACCTCCATCTCCATCTCCATCTCAATCTCCACCTCACTTCCACATCTGTCTCCATCTCCATCTCCATCTCCACCTCCACCTCTACCTCCATCTCCACCTCCACCTCTACCTCCACCTCCACCTCTACCTCCGCCTCCATCTCCATCTCCACCTCCACCTCTACCTCCATCTCCACCTCCACCTCTACCTCCACCTCCACCTCTACCTCCGCCTCCATCTCCATCTCCACCTCCACCTCCACCTCCATCTCCATATCCACCTCCACCTCCATCTCCATCTCCACCTATACCTCCATCTCCACCTCCATCTCCACCTCTACCTCCATCTCCATCTCCACCTCCACCTCCACCTCTACCTCCATCTCCATCTCCATCTCCACCTCCACCTCCACCTCTACCTCCATCTCCATCTCCACCTCCACCTCCACCTCCACCTCCACCTCCATCTCCATCTCCACCTCCACCTCCATCTCCACCTCCATCTCCACCTCTACCTCCATCTTCATCTCCACCTCCACCTACACCTACACCTCCACCTCTACCTCCATCTCCATCTCCACCTCCACCTACACCTCCACCTCCACCTCTACCTCCATCTCCATCTCCACCTCCACCTCCACCTCCACCTCCACCTCCACCTCCACCTCCATCTCCATCTCCACCTCTACCTCCATCTCCATCTCCATCTCCACCTCCACCTCCACCTCTACCTCCATCTCCATCTCCACCTCCACCTCCACCTCCACCTCCACCTCCATCTCCATCTCCACCTCCACCTGAGGCTGTGCCAGGGGAAGTTTAGGCTGGAGGTGAGGAGAAAGTTCTTCCCAGAGAGAGTTGTTAGCTCTTGGGATGTGCTGCCCAGGGAGGTGGTGGAGTCCCCATCCCTGGAGGTGTTCAAGAGGGGCTTGGATGTGGCACTGGGAGCCATGGGTTAGCTGTCAGGAGGTGCTGGGTGCCAGGTTGGACTTGCTGATCCTTGAGGTCTTTTCCAACCTGGTTGATTCTGTGATTCTATGAAAACTCTTCTCATGTCTGGAGCTTTTTAGGCCATTCCCTGACTAGAGAGCTCAACCCTGCTGCAGAGCCAGCCCATGGGGGAGGCATCAGCTGCATGGAAAGGACAAACAGCTCCAAATGCTCCCAGGGGCACAACTTCAGCTGATGCCTCCTGCAGAGGAAAGGCAGCAGCCACTTCCCAGCAGAGGATTTCTTTGCTCCCTGGCTGTACACCTGTGGCTGTGTGGAGCTGAGCCTCTCACCCTGGGGGGTTTAAATGGATGGAGCTGTCCTGGGGAAAGGGATGTCTGGGTGCAGCAAATCCTGCCCAGCAGCACTCTGCTGCTTAAACCAAGCTTTTAGTTCAGCTTAGATCTGGTTGCTCAGCCTGGAGGAGAGGAGGCTCCAGGGAGACCTCAGGGCAGCCTTCCAGTAGCTGAAGGGGCTGCAGGAGAGCTGGGGAGGGACTTTGGACAAGGGATAGTCCCAATGGGACAACTTCACCTGATGCCTTCTGCAGAGGAAAGGCAGCAGCCACTTCCTCATCCCCCCAGAGAGGAGATAAACGCTAGAAGCAGCATTTCCCTGCAGCCCCCAAGGCCCTGGGGGCTCCCACCACTGACAGCCCTGAGTGCTACAACTTCTGTCTGTCCCCACCCTGCTCAGGGCTTGGGCTGGAGCTCAGGAGCAGCTTGGCCACCACAGCCAGCATGAGAGTGGCCAGGGCTGTGTGGCTGGGGGATGGTTTTATGCTCTGCAGCTTTCTCTGGCCTGTCACCAAGCCACAAATCACAGCAGCACCACTTAGGCTCTTCAATCTTCCCTGGAGTCAACGACAAAGGTATTTCCATAAAGCACTTCCAGGCACTTTAGTCGGAGATGGAGTCCTGGGCCCCTCAGTTTAAGAAGGACATTGAGAGACTTGAAGGTGTCCAGAGAAGGGCAACAAGGCTGGGGAGGGGTCTGGAGCACAGCCCTGGGAGGAGAGGCTGAGGGAGCTGGGGTTGCTTAGCCTGGAGAAGAGGAGGCTCAGGGGTGACCTTCTTGCTCTCTGCAACTGCCTGCAGGGAGGTTGGAGCCAGGTGGGGATTAGAATCATAGAATCATAGAATCAGTCAGGGTTGGAAGGGACCACCAGGATCAGCTAGTTCCAACCCCCCTGCCATGGGCAGGGACACCCCACACTAGATCAGGCTGCCCACAGCCTCATCCAGCCTGGGCTTAAACACCTCCAGGGACGGGGCCTCAACCACCTCCCTGCACAACCCATTCCAGGGCTTCACCACTCTCATGGGGAAGAACTTCCTCCTCCCCTCCAGCCTCAATCTCCCCACCTCCAGCTTCATTCCATTCCCCCTAGTCCTATCACTCCCTGAGAGCCTGAGCAGTCCCTCCCCAGCCTTCTTGGAGCCCCTTCAGATCCTGGAAGGCCACAATGAGGTCACCTGGGAGCCTTCTCCTCTCCAGCCTGAACAGCCCCAACTCCTTCAGTCTGTCCTCACAGCAGAGCAGCTCCAGCCCTCTGCTCCTCCTCGTGGCCCTTCTCTGGACACCTTCCAGCCCCTCCAGATCCCTCTTGCAATAGGGGCTCCAGACCTGGAGGCAGTACTGCAGGTGGGGTCTCAGCAGGGCTGAGCAGAGGGGGAGAATCCCTTCCCTTGCCCTGCTGGCCACACTTCTCCTGCTGCAGCCTAGGAGCTGATTGGCTTTGCGGGCTGCAAGTGCACACTGAGAGCTCCTGTTGAGCTTCTCCTCCCCCAGCACCCCCAAGTCTCTCTCCTCAGGGCTGCTCTCCAGCCATTCACTGGTCTCTTCTGCCAGGCAAGCAGCACCAGAACAAGAGGACACAGTCTCAAGCTGTGCCAGGGGAGGTTTAGGCTGGAGGAGAGGAAAAGTTCTTCCCAGAGAGAGTTGTTGGCCATTGGGATGTGCTGCCCAGGGAGGTGGTGGAGTCCCCATCCCTGGAGGTGTTCAGGAGGGGATTGGATGTGGCACTTGGAGCCATGGTTTGGTCATGAGGTCTGTGGTGCCAGGTTGGACTTGGTGATCTTTGAGGTCTCTTCCAACCTTGGTGATTCTTTGATTCTGTGAACTGCTGGAGAGATACAGCACAGGGCTACAGCCATGCTGAGGGGACTGGAACATCTCTCTCCTGAGGAGTCTCCAGTCACCAGTGGTCTCCCCCAGGGATCCCATCCTCTTCAATATCTTCATTGATGATCTGGAGGAGGGGATTGAGACAGTCATCAGCAAATGTGCAGATGACACCAAGCTGGGAGCAGATGTTGGTCAGTCAGAGGGCTGAAGGGCTCTGCAGAGGGACCTCGACCGACTGGACAGATGGGCAGAGGCCAACAGGATGGCATTCAACAAGTCCAAGTGCCAGGGGCTGCACTTTGGCCACAGCAACCCCAGGCAGAGCTACAGGCTGGGGGCAGAGTGGCTGAGAGCTGCCAAACAGAGAGGGACCTGGGGGTGCTGATTGACAGCTGCCTGAACATGAGCCAGCAGTGTGCCCAGGGGGCCAAGAAGGCCAAGGGCATCCTGGCCTGCAGCAGGAAGAGTGTGGCCAGCAGGAGCAGGGAGGTCATTGTGCCCCTGTGCTCTGCTTTGGTTAGGCCACACCTTGAGTCCTGTGTCCAGTTCTGGGCCCCTCAGTTTAAGAAGGGCATCGAGAGACTTGAAGGTGTCCAGAGAAGGGCAACAAGGCTGGGGAGAGGCCTTGAGCACAGCCCTGGGAGGAGAGGCTGAGGGAGCTGGGGTTGCTGAGCCTGCAGAAGAGGACCACACTCTTCCTGACGTCCCCCAGCAGCCCACTGCCCCTCTGGGCCACAGGGGCACTCTGCTGGCTCATGGCCATGCCGGTGTCTGCCAGGACTGCCAGTTCCTTTTCCACAGAGCTGCCTGCCGGCAGCTCAGCCCTCCCCTGTGCTGACACACAGGAGGTGGCTGCTGTGCTCCTGGGGCAGCTGCTGGGCCAGCTCCATGCCTGCTCTGGGGACAAAGCAGACCTGACACCATCCAACTTCACCTCTCAGCACCCTGCCACATCAGCACATGCAGCATTTGAGCAGCAGCAGACAGGGCACACAAGGCTCTGCTGCCTACAGGGAGATGTCAGCAGCTCTGTCCCCAGCTGCAGCTCTATTATTCCCAGTGACAGCTGCAAGACAAATGGTTCCCTTGCTGCAGGGAGGAGAGGAAAGAAACAGCTAAAGTGGATTCCCATCCCACTGAATTCAGGTCTCTGCAGGAAAACCTGGACCCAACCCCACTCCTGGGACTCCTGCAGTCAGTGGAGGGAGCCACAGGATCTGGGTGGCTGGATCTAGGTTCACAGAATGGGTTGGAAGGGACCTCAAAGCTCAGCCAGTTCCAAGCCCCTGCCATGGGCAGGGACACCTCCCACCAGCCCAGGCTGCTCAAGGCCTCATCCAGCCTGGCCTTGAGCACCTCCAGGGAGGAGGCAGCCACAGCCTCCCTGGGCAGCCTGTGCCAGAGTCTCCCCAGCCTCACTCTAAAGAATCTCTTTCTCAGCTCCAGTCTCAACCTCTCCTCTCCCAGCTCAATGTCATTGTCCCTCACCCTTGTCCAACGTCCCTCCCCAGCTCTCCTGCAGCCCCTTCAGCTACTGGAAGGCTGCCCTGAGGTCTCCCTGGAGCCTTCTCTCGGTTTAAGCAGCAGAGTGCTGCTGGGCAGGATTTGCTGCACCCAGACACCCATTTCCCCAGGACAGCTCCCTCCGTTTAAACCCCCCAGGGTGAGAGGCTCAGCTCCACACAGCCACAGGTGTACAGCCAGGGAGCAAAGAAATCCTGTGCTGGGAAGTGGCTGCTGCCTTTCCTCTGCAGGAGGCATCAGGTGAAGTTGTCCCATTGGGACTATCCCTTGTCCAAAGCCCCTCCCCAGCTCTCCTGCAGCCCCTTCAGCTACTGGAAGGCTGCCCTGAGGTCTCCCTGGAGCCTCCTCTCCTCCAGGCTGAGCAACCAGATCTAAGCTGAACTAAAAGCTTGGTTTAAGCAGCAGAGTGCTGCTGGGCAGGATTTGCTGCACCCAGACATCCCTTTCCCCAGGACAGCTCCATCCATTTAAACCCCCCAGGGTGAGAGGCTCAGCTCCACACAGCCACAGGTGTACAGCCAGGGAGCAAAGAAATCCTCTGCTGGGAAGTGGCTGCTGCAGAAGGCATCAGGTGAAGATGTCCCATTGGGATTATCCCTTGTCCAAAGTCCCTCCCCAGCTCTCCTGGAGCTCTTCTCACCCAATTGACTGCCTACAGGGAGTCAAATCTTCCTCCTCTTCCTGCCCTCTCCTAGCTGTGCAGAGCCAGCACAGCTGGGGCAGTGGCAGCACAGCTGGGGCAGTGGCAGCACAACTGGGGGCCAGAGCCAGCACAGCTGGGGCAGTGGCAGCACAGCTGGGGCAGTGGCAGCACAACTGGGGGCCAGAGCCAGCACAGCTGGGGCAGTGGCAGCACAGCTGGGGCAGTGGCAGCACAACTGGGGGCCAGAGCCAGCACAGCTGGGGCAGTGGCAGCACAATTGGGGGCCAGAGCCAGCACAGCTGGGGCAGTGGCAGCACAGCTGGGGCAGTGGCAGCA
The DNA here is from genome assembly GCA_033816785.1 of Picus viridis. Taxonomy (NCBI): domain Eukaryota; kingdom Metazoa; phylum Chordata; class Aves; order Piciformes; family Picidae; genus Picus; species Picus viridis. The sequence continues at coordinate 6,681,339 of CM066603.1, read as the reverse complement.
CAGCTGGGGCAGTGGCAGCACAACTGGGGGCCAGAGCCAGCACAGCTGGGGCAGTGGCAGCACAACTGTGGGCCAGAGCCAGCACAGCTGGGGCAGTGGCAGCACAGCTGGGGCAGTGGCAGCACAATTGGGGGCCAGAGCCAGCACAGCTGGGGCAGTGGCAGCACAACTGGGGGCCAGAGCCAGCACAGCTGGGGCAGTGGCAGCACAGCTGGGGCAGTGGCAGCACAACTGGGGGCCAGAGCCAGCACAGCTGGGGCAGTGGCAGCACAGCTGGGGCAGTGGCAGCACAACTGGGGCCAGAGCCAGCACAGCTGGGGCAGTGGCAGCACAGCTGGGGCAGTGGCAGCACAGCTGGGGCAGTGGCAGCACAACTGGGGGCCAGAGCCAGCACAGCTGGGGCAGTGGCAGCACAACTGGGGGCCAGAGCCAGCACAGCTGGGGCAGTGGCAGCACAGCTGGGGCAGTGGCAGCACAACTGGGGGCCAGAGCCAGCACAGCTGGGGCAGTGGCAGCACAACTGGGGGCCAGAGCCAGCACAGCTGGGGCAGTGGCAGCACAACTGGGGGCCAGAGCCAGCACAGCTGGGGCAGTGGCAGCACAGCTGGGGCAGTGGCAGCACAGCTGGGGCAGTGGCAGCACAACTGGGGGCCAGAGCCAGCACAGCTGGGGCAGTGGCAGCACAGCTGGGGCAGTGCCAGCACAGCTGGGGCAGTGGCAGCACAACTGGGGGCCAGAGCCAGCACAGCTGGGGCAGTGGCAGCACAGCTGGGGCAGTGGCAGCACAACTGGGGCCAGAGCCAGCACAGCTGGGGCAGTGGCAGCACAGCTGGGGCAGTGGCAGCACAGCTGGGGCAGTGGCAGCACAACTGGGGGCCAGAGCCAGCACAGCTGGGGCAGTGGCAGCACAACTGGGGGCCAGAGCCAGCACAGCTGGGGCAGTGGCAGCACAGCTGGGGCAGTGGCAGCACAACTGGGGGCCAGAGCCAGCACAGCTGGGGCAGTGGCAGCACAACTGGGGGCCAGAGCCAGCACAGCTGGGGCAGTGGCAGCACAACTGGGGGCCAGAGCCAGCACAGCTGGGGCAGTGGCAGCACAGCTGGGGCAGTGGCAGCACAGCTGGGGCAGTGGCAGCACAACTGGGGGCCAGAGCCAGCACAGCTGGGGCAGTGGCAGCACAACTGGGGGCCAGAGCCAGCACAGCTGGGGCAGTGGCAGCACAGCTGGGGCAGTGGCAGCACAACTGGGGGCCAGAGCCAGCACAGCTGGGGCAGTGGCAGCACAGCTGGGGCAGTGGCAGCACAACTGGGGGCCAGAGCCAGCACAGCTGGGGCAGTGGCAGCACAGCTGGGGCAGTGGCAGCACAGCTGGGGCAGTGGCAGCACAACTGTGGGCCAGAGCCAGCACAGCTGGGGCAGTGGCAGCACAACTGTGGGCCAGAGCCAGCACAGCTGGGGCAGTGGCAGCACAGCTGGGGCAGTGGCAGCACAACTGGGGGCCAGAGCCAGCACAGCTGGGGCAGTGGCAGCACAACTGGGGGCCAGAGCCAGCACAGCTGGGGCAGTGGCAGCACAGCTGGGGCAGTGGCAGCACAACTGGGGGCCAGAGCCAGCACAGCTGGGGCAGTGGCAGCACAGCTGGGGCAGTGGCAGCACAACTGTGGGCCAGAGCCAGCACAGCTGGGGCAGTGGCAGCACAACTGGGGGCCAGAGCCAGCACAGCTGGGGCAGTGGCAGCACAGCTGGGGCAGTGGCAGCACAGCTGGGGCAGTGGCAGCACAACTGGGGGCCAGAGCCAGCACAGCTGGGGCAGTGGCAGCACAGCTGGGGCAGTGGCAGCACAACTGTGGGCCAGAGCCAGCACAGCTGGGGCAGTGGCAGCACAACTGGGGGCCAGAGCCAGCACAGCTGGGGCAGTGCCAGCACAGCTGGAGCAGTGGCAGCACAACTGGGGCCAGAGCCAGCACAGCTGGGGCAGTGGCAGCACAGCTGGGGCAGTGGCAGCACAACTGGGGGCCAGAGCCAGCACAGCTGGGGCAGTGGCAGCACAACTGGGGGCCAGAGCCAGCACAGCTGGGGCAGTGGCAGCACAACTGGGGGCCAGAGCCAGCACAGCTGGGGCAGTGCCAGCACAGCTGGAGCAGTGGCAGCACAACTGGGGGCCAGAGCCAGCACAGCTGGGGCAGTGGCAGCACAGCTGGGGCAGTGGCAGCACAACTGGGGGCCAGAGCCAGCACAGCTGGGGCAGTGGCAGCACAACTGTGGGCCAGAGCCAGCACAGCTGGGGCAGTGGCAGCACAACTGGGGGCCAGAGCCAGCACAGCTGGGGCAGTGGCAGCACAACTGGGGGCCAGAGCCAGCACAGCTGGGGCAGTGGCAGCACAGCTGGGGCAGTGGCAGCACAGCTGGGGCAGTGGCAGCACAACTGGGGGCCAGAGCCAGCACAGCTGGGGCAGTGGCAGCACAGCTGGGGCAGTGGCAGCACAGCTGGGGCAGTGGCAGCACAACTGTGGGCCAGAGCCAGCACAGCTGGGGCAGTGGCAGCACAACTGGGGGCCAGAGCCAGCACAGCTGGGGCAGTGGCAGCACAACTGGGGGCCAGAGCCAGCACAGCTGGGGCAGTGGCAGCACAGCTGGGGCAGTGGCAGCACAGCTGGGGCAGTGGCAGCACAACTGGGGGCCAGAGCCAGCACAGCTGGGGCAGTGGCAGCACAGCTGGGGCAGTGGCAGCACAACTGGGGGCCAGAGCCAGCACAGCTGGGGCAGTGGCAGCACAAATGGGGGCCAGAGCCAGCACAGCTGGGGCAGTGGCAGCACAGCTGGGGCAGTGGCAGCACAGCTGGGGCAGTGGCAGCACAACTGGGGGCCAGAGCCAGCACAGCTGGGGCAGTGGCAGCACAACTGGGGGCCAGAGCCAGCACAGCTGGGGCAGTGGCAGCACAACTGGGGGCCAGAGCCAGCACAGCTGGGGCAGTGGCAGCACAGCTGGGGCAGTGGCAGCACAGCTGGGGCAGTGGCAGCACAACTGGGGGCCAGAGCCAGCACAGCTGGGGCAGTGGCAGCACAGCTGGGGCAGTGGCAGCACAACTGGGGGCCAGAGCCAGCACAGCTGGGGCAGTGGCAGCACAAATGGGGGCCAGAGCCAGCACAGCTGGGGCAGTGGCAGCACAGCTGGGGCAGTGGCAGCACAGCTGGGGCAGTGGCAGCACAACTGGGGGCCAGAGCCAGCACAGCTGGGGCAGTGGCAGCACAGCTGGGGCAGTGGCAGCACAACTGGGGGCCAGAGCCAGCACAGCTGGGGCAGTGGCAGCACAACTGGGGGCCAGACCCAGCACAGCTGGGGCAGTGGCAGCACAACTGGGGGCCAGAGCCAGCACAGCTGGGGCAGTGGCAGCACAACTGGGGGCCAGAGCCAGCACAGCTGGGGCAGTGGCAGCACAGCTGGGGCAGTGGCAGCACAGCTGGGGCAGTGGCAGCACAACTGGGGGCCAGAGCCAGCACAGCTGGGGCAGTGGCAGCACAGCTGGGGCAGTGGCAGCACAACTGGGGGCCAGAGCCAGCACAGCTGGGGCAGTGCCAGCACAGCTGGAGCAGTGGCAGCACAACTGGGGGCCAGAGCCAGCACAGCTGGGGCAGTGGCAGCACAACTGGGGGCCAGAGCCAGCACAGCTGGGGCAGTGCCAGCACAGCTGGAGCAGTGGCAGCACAACTGGGGGCCAGAGCCAGCACAGCTGGGGCAGTGGCAGCACAGCTGGGGCAGTGGCAGCACAACTGGGGGCCAGAGCCAGCACAGCTGGGGCAGTGGCAGCACAGCTGGGGCAGTGGCAGCACAACTGGGGGCCAGAGCCAGCACAGCTGGGGCAGTGGCAGCACAGCTGGAGCAGTGGCAGCACAACTGGGGGCCAGAGCCAGCACAGCTGGGGCAGTGGCAGCACAGCTGGGGCAGTGGCAGCACAACTGTGGGCCAGAGCCAGCACAGCTGGGGCAGTGGCAGCACAACTGGGGGCCAGAGCCAGCACAGCTGGGGCAGTGGCAGCACAGCTGGGGCAGTGGCAGCACAGCTGGGGCAGTGGCAGCACAACTGGGGGCCAGACCCAGCACAGCTGGGGCAGTGGCAGCACAACTGGGGGCCAGAGCCAGCACAGCTGGGGCAGTGGCAGCACAGCTGGGGCAGTGGCAGCACAGCTGGGGCAGTGGCAGCACAACTGGGGGCCAGAGCCAGCACAGCTGGGGCAGTGGCAGCACAGCTGGGGCAGTGGCAGCACAACTGTGGGCCAGAGCCAGCACAGCTGGGGCAGTGGCAGCACAACTGGGGGCCAGAGCCAGCACAGCTGGGGCAGTGGCAGCACAGCTGGGGCAGTGGCAGCACAGCTGGGGCAGTGGCAGCACAACTGGGGGCCAGAGCCAGCACAGCTGGGGCAGTGGCAGCACAGCTGGGGCAGTGGCAGCACAACTGTGGGCCAGAGCCAGCACAGCTGGGGCAGTGGCAGCACAACTGGGGGCCAGAGCCAGCACAGCTGGGGCAGTGGCAGCACAGCTGGAGCAGTGGCAGCACAACTGGGGGCCAGAGCCAGCACAGCTGGGGCAGTGGCAGCACAGCTGGGGCAGTGGCAGCACAACTGTGGGCCAGAGCCAGCACAGCTGGGGCAGTGGCAGCACAACTGTGGGCCAGAGCCAGCACAGCTGGGGCAGTGGCAGCACAACTGGGGGCCAGAGCCAGCACAGCTGGGGCAGTGGCAGCACAGCTGGGGCAGTGGCAGCACAGCTGGGGCAGTGCCAGCACAGCTGGAGCAGTGGCAGCACAACTGGGGGCCAGAGCCAGCACAGCTGGGGCAGTGGCAGCACAACTGGGGGCCAGAGCCAGCACAGCTGGGGCAGTGGCAGCACAACTGGGGGCCAGAGCCAGCACAGCTGGGGCAGTGGCAGCACAGCTGGGGCAGTGGCAGCACAGCTGGGGCAGTGGCAGCACAACTGTGGGCCAGAGCCAGCACAGCTGGGGCAGTGGCAGCACAACTGGGGGCCAGAGCCAGCACAGCTGGGGCAGTGGCAGCACAGCTGGGGCAGTGGCAGCACAACTGGGGGCCAGACCCAGCACAGCTGGGGCAGTGGCAGCACAGCTGGGGCAGTGGCAGCACAACTGGGGGCCAGACCCAGCACAGCTGGGGCAGTGGCAGCACAGCTGGGGCAGTGGCAGCACAACTGGGGGCCAGAGCCAGCACAGCTGGGGCAGTGGCAGCACAATTGGGGGCCAGAGCCAGCACAGCTGGGGCAGTGGCAGCACAGCTGGGGCAGTGGCAGCACAACTGGGGGCCAGAGCCAGCACAGCTGGGGCAGTGGCAGCACAGCTGGGGCAGTGGCAGCACAACTGGGGGCCAGAGCCAGCACAGCTGGGGCAGTGGCAGCACAACTTGGGGCCAGAGCCAGCACAGCTGGGGCAGTGGCAGCACAACTGGGGCAGTGGCAGCACAACTGGGGCAGTGGCAGCACAACTTGGGGCCAGAGCCAGCACAGCTGGGGCAGTGGCAGCACAATTGGGGGCCAGAGCCAGCACAGCTGGGGCAGTGGCAGCCTGGCTGGCTGTTTGCTGTTCTAGCCTCAAACACCCACCCAGGGATGCAACTGCAGTTGTACCTCATCTCCATCACCATCGTCATCATCCCTGCTGGGGGGACAGTGAAATGAACTTCCCAATCCCAGGGTGGATTGGTAGCAGCAGGCAAGGAAAAACCCAACAGTCTGGCTTGCAAATGGGGTGGGTTGGATCTCAGAATCACTGAGAGCAGTCACCCAGGCACAGAGTCAGGGGACCACAGCATTCCTGAGCAGCAGATGTTGGCATCTGTGCAGCTGGACTCAGGAGGAGAGCAGGGGGTGCTGCACCCCAGCACCACAGGGCCCCCGGCCATGGCCAGGCAGAGTGAGGTCTCCAGCAGCAGCAGGGCAAAGATGAGGCACTGGGCAAAGCCACCTGGCCCCTGCTGAGTTAGCATCAGCCACTCCTGCTGCCTTCTGTGTGGGGTGGGATCAGATGTGGCCTCTGGAGGGGCTGTGGAGTGAGAGGACACGGAGCGAGAGCGTCGGGCAAGCAGCAGCAGCCAGGCCCTGCTGCCCATTGCAGCCAGGGAATCCAGGGACCACAGGATGTTAGGGGCGTTGCTGTGGCCTCCCTGGCCCTGCTCCAGCTGCCTGTGCCGTGCTGAGGACTCCAGAGCTGCCCCTAGCAGAGCACAGCAGAGGGGCAGAATCCCCTCCCTGCCCCTGCTGCCCACGCTGCCTTCGGGGCTGGATGAAAGCCCGATCCTCCCAAAGGGGCTTTTTAACCCTTTGCTCCTCCTTCCTTCAACTCAAAACCTCCCCAGGAGAACCTGAGAGATGTGGAATTGCAGGTTAATGATAATCACACTCACTGCTTTGCCTCAGGATGTCCCCAAACGCCAGGACAGGGTACAGGCTGGGCAGGGACTGGCTGCAGAGCAGCCCCAAAGGAAAGGCCTTGGGGGTGCTGGGGGAGGAGAAGCTCAGCAGGAGCCAGCAGGGAGCACTTGCAGCCCAGAGAGCCAAGCAGAGCCTGAGCTGCAGCAAGAGAAGTGTGGCCAGCAGGGCCAGGGAGGGGATTCTGCCCCTCTGCTCCGCTCTGCTGAGACCACAGCTGGAGCTCTGGGGCCAGGTCTGGAGCCTCTGTGCCAGGAAGGCTCTGGAGGGGCTGGAAGGGGTCCAGAGCAGGGCCAGGAGGAGGAGCAGAGGGCTGGAGCTGCTCTGCTGTGAGGACAGCCTGAGGGAGTTGGGGTTGTGCAGGCTGGAGAGGAGAAGGCTCCCAGGAGACCTCATTGTGGCCTTCCAGGAGCTGCAGGGGGCTGCAGGAAAGCTGGGGAGGGACTTGTGAGGGTGTCAGGGAGGGATAGGACTGGTGGGGGATGGAGCTGCCAGTGCCCATTGCCAGAGCTGGAGAGAGGGGATCCTGCCCCTCTGCTCTGCACTGGGGAGACCTCACCTGCAGTTCTGGGGCCAGCTGTGGAGCCCTCAGCACAAGAGGGACATGGACCTGCTGGAGAGGGTGCAGAGGCCATGAAGATGCTCAGAGGGCTGGAGAAGCTCTGCTATGGGGACAGGCTGAGAGAGTTGGGGCTGTTCAGCCTGGAGAAGAGAAGGCTCCAGGCAGACTTTAGAGCAGCCTTCCAGTAGCTGAAGAGGGCTACAGGAGCTGAGAGGGCACCTACAGGCTGGCTGGGGAGGGACTGTGGGCACGGGGTGAGAGGCAATGGCTTGAAAGTGGAGCAGGGCAGAGTTAGGTCGGGCATCAGGAGGGAGTTCTGCACAGGGAGGCTGGGGAGATGCTGCCCGTGGTGGACATCCCATCCCTGCAGACATTCAAGGGGAGATCTGATGTGACCCTGCTGCCTGCAGGGGGGTTGGGCAAGCCGACCTTGGAGGGTCCCTCCCAAGCTGCTGCAATCTGAGAAGCTGAGCACAGGCGAAAAGGAAGCCGAGGGGGCCCATGGCAGTGCTCTGGGCTGCTTCTAGCTCAGAATAACCTCAGCAGATATTCATAACTCAGGTAAGGAAATGAGCTGCTGGAGTGCAGGAGCAGAAAAAGTACCTTTTAATTAGCTTGCCAAGTGGAGCCATGCATCTAGAGATATATCCTCTGTGTGTGTGTGTGTGTGTGTGTGTGTATATATAGCCACCAGGAACGTGTTGCTGCTTCCACCTTCAAGGCTGGGAAGAGCTTTTCCCCACACCACAGAGACCACCTGGGATCCAGGAGCCCAATCCTCAGTGCAACTGCCCAGCCCCCACCCACCCACAGCCAGACCTCCCTGCTTGGGAGGGCACCAGCTCCTTGCCTCTGGCCAGCACCACCCCAGGAGGGAATGGCAGTGTCATGGTATCATAGTATCAGTCAGGGTTGGAAGGGACCACAAGGATCAGCCAGCTCCAACCCCCTGCCATGGGCAGGGACACCCCACACTAGATCAGGCTGCCCAGAGCCTCATCCAGCCTGGGCTTAAACACCTCCAGGGACGGGGCCTCAACCACCTCCCTGCACAACCCATTCCAGGGCTTCACCACTCTCATGGGGAAGAACTTCCTCCTCCCCTCCAGCCTCAATCTCCCCACCTCCAGCTTCAGTCCATTCCCCCTAGTCCTATCACTCCCTGAGAGCCTGAGCAGTCCCTCCCCAGCCTTCTTGGAGCCCCCTTCAGATCCTGGAAGGCCACAATGAGGTCACCTGGGAGCCTTCTCTTCTCCAGCCTGAACAGCCCCAACTCCTTCAGTCTGTCCTCACAGCAGAGCAGCTCCAGCCCTCTGCTCCTCCTTCTGGCCCTTCTCTGGACACCTTCCAGCCCCTCCAGATCCCTCTTGCAATAGGGGCTCCAGAGATGGAGGCAGTACTGCAGGTGGGGTCTCAGCAGGGCTGAGCAGAGGGGCAGAATCCCCTCCCTTGCCCTGCTGGCCACACTTCTCCTGCTGCAGCCCAGGAGCTGATTGGCTTTCTGGGCTGCAAGTGCACACTGAGAGCTCCTGTTGAGCTTCTCCTCCCCCAGCACCCCCAAGTCTCTCTCCTCAGGGCTGCTCTCCAGCCAGTCCCTGCCCAGCCTGCATTTGTGCCTGGCATTGCCTCCACCCAGCTGCAGGACCCTGCCCTTGGTCTTGTTGAAGCTCCTGAGGTTGGCTTGTGCCCACCTCTGCAGCCTGTCCAGGTCCCTCTGGATGGATCCCTTCCCTCCAGCTGTCTGCTGCACCACACAGCTTGGTGCCATCAGCAACCTGCTGAGGCTGCACTCAGTGCCACTGCCCATGGCACCCACACAGATGTTGAACAAGTTCAGACAGTGCTGAGACCAGAGCCAGCACCCTGCTGGGAGAGCCAGGGGCAGGAGATGGCAACAGTGCAAAATGCTGAGCACTAATCATAGGAAGGGTTGGGTTGGAAGGGACCTTTGAGATCAGCCAGTTCCAACCCCCACCTCCCACTAGATGAGGTTACTCCAAGACTCGTTCATGACACCAAGCTGGGGGCAGGAGTTGATCTGTTAGAGGGTTAGGAGAGCTCTGCAGAGGGACCTTGCCAGGCTGCACAGATGGGCAGAGGCCAAGGGCAGGAGATTGAACACATCCAAGTGCCAGGTGCTGCACTTTGGCCACAGCAACCCCAGGCAGTGCTCCAGGCTGGGGGCAGAGTGGCTGAGAGCAGCCAGGCAGAGAGGGACCTGGGGCGAGTGGGGAAAGCAGCTGAACAGGAGCCAGCAGTGTGCCCAGGGGACCAAGAAGGCCAAGGGCATCCTGGCCTGCAGCAGGAAGAGTGTGGCCAGCAGCAGCAGGGAAGTCCTTGTGCCCTGTGCTCAGCACTGCTGAGGCCACACCTTGAGTCCTGTGTCCAGTTCTGGGCTCCTCAGGTCAGGAAAGCTGTTGAGCTGCTGGAAGGTGTCCAGAGAAGGGCAAGAAAGCTGGGGAGGGGTCTGGAGCACAGCCCTGGGAGGAGAGGCTGAGGGAGCTGGGGTTGCTTAGCCTGCAGAAGAGGAGGCTCAGGGGAGACCTTCTTGCTCTCTGCAACTCCCTGCAGGGAGGTTGTAGCCAGGTGGGGGTTGGTCTCTTCTGCCAGGCAAGCAGCAGCAGAACAAGAGGACATAGTCTCAAGCTCTGCCAGGGGAGGGTCAGGCTGGAGGTGAGGAAGAAATTCTTCCCAGAGAGAGTTGTTGGCCACTGGGATGTGCTGCCCAGGGAGGTGGTGGAGTCCCCATCCCTGGAGGTGTTTAGGAAGAGCCTGGATGAGGGCCTTGGTGCCATGGTTGAGTTGATCAGATGGTGCTGGGTGACAGGTTGGACTTGATTTCAAAGGTCTCTTCCAACCTGGTTAATTCTATTCTATTCTATTCTATTCTATTCTATTCTATTCTATTCTATTCTATTCTATTCTACTCTACTCTACTCTACTCTACTCTACTCTACTCTACTCTACTCTACTCTACTCTACTCTACTCTATTCTATTCCTGAGCAGGGACCATGCTCACTGCAACCTCCTGGGGTAGGACCATACCCATTGCAACCTCCTTCTGGGCTGCCATTGGCCTTCTGGGCTGCCAGTGCCCATTGCTGGCTCCTGTCCAGCTTCTCCCCTCCCACCAGCACCCCCAAGTCCTTCTCTGAAGGGCTGCCCTCACTCAGCCTCCCCCCAGCCCCAGGGCTGTGCTGTGGCAGGGGACCAGAGGCTCTGCCCATCTTTTCTCCACCCACTTGTGTTTTTTGGGTGAGCAGCAGGAATGAGTCATCTGCTTCATACCTTTGTTGTTCCAGCTCCTGTGCCCACCTCAACCACCCACTGAACACAATTAAGGTAATTCAGGAAGAAATGTCCCCCTCCCCCTGCCCCCTCCCCTCTGCTGCCCAGGTGCATGGAGCAGAGATTGATAGGATGGGTTGGGTTGGAAGGGACCTCAAAGCTCAGCCAGTTCCAACCCCCTGCCATGGGCAGGGACACCTCCCACCAGCCCAGGTTGCTCAAAGCCTCATCCAGCCTGGCCTGGAACACCTCCAGGGAGGGGACAGCCACAGCCTCCCTGGGCAGCCTGTGCCAGAGTCTCCCCAGCCTCATGGGGAAGAATTTCCTTCTAATGTCTCATCTAAGCCTCTTCTCTTCCAGCTCAGAGCCATTGTCCCTCCTCCTGGCACTCCCAGCCCTTGTCCAAAGTCCCTCCCCAGCTCCCCTGCAGGCCTTCAGGCACTAGAAGGCTGCTCTGAGGTCTGCCTGGAACCTTCTCTTCTCCAGGCTGAACAGCCCCAACCCTCCCAGCCTGTCCCCACAGGGGAGGTTCTGCAGCCCTCTGGAGCAGGCTGGAACACAGAATTCCACCAAGTGAAACACAGTCCCAGGCACAGCCTCCCTGGGCAACCTCTGCCAGAGTCTGCCCCTCACTGCAAAGAATTTCTTCCTCCTCCTCTCCAGTCTCAGTCTCCCCTCTCCCAGCTCAAAGCCATTGTTCCTCAGCCTGGCACTCCCAGCCCTTGTCCAAAGTCCCTCCCCAGCTCTCCTGGAACCCCTTCAGGTACTGGAAGGCTGCTCTGAGGTGTCCCTGGAGCATTCTCCAGGCTGAACAGCCCCAACTCTCCCAGCCTGTCCCCACAGGGGAGGTTCTGCAGCCCTCTGAGCATCTGAGAGTGGTGGTGACTGGTGCCACAGCCAGCTGGAGGCCAGTCACCAGTGGCATCCCCCAGGGATCAGTGCTGGGCCCCATCCTTTTCAATGTCTTCATTGATGATCTGGAGGAGGGGATTGAGACAGTCATCAGCAAATGTGCAGATGACACCAAGCTGGGAGCAGATGTTGGTCAGTCAGAGGGCTGAAGGGCTCTGCAGAGGGACCTTGACCGACTGGACAGATGGGCAGAGGCCAACAGGATGGCATTCAACAAGTCCAAGTGCCAGGGGCTGCACTTTGGCCACAGCAACCCCAGGCAGAGCTACAGGCTGGGGGCAGAGTGGCTGAGAGCTGCCAAACAGAGAGGGACCTGGGGGTGCTGATTGACAGCTGCCTGAACATGAGCCAGCAGTGTGCCCAGGGGGCCAAGAAGGCCGAGGGCATCCTGGCCTGCAGCAGGAAGAGTGTGGCCAGCAGGAGCAGGGAGGTCATCCTCCCCCTGTGCTCAGCACTGCTGAGGCCACACCTGGAGTCCTGTGTCCAGTTCTGGGCTCCTCAGTTTAAGAAGGACATTGAGAGACTTGAAGGTGTCCAGAGAAGGGCAACAAGGCTGGGGAGGGGTCTGGAGCACAGCCCTGGGAGGAGAGGCTGAGGGAGCTGGGGTTGCTTAGCCTGGAGAAGAGGAGGCTCAGGGGAGACCTTCTTGCTCTTTCCAACTCCCTGCAGGGAGGTTGCAGCCAGGAGGGGGTTGGTCTCTTCTGCCAGGCAAGCAGCAGCAGAACAAGAGGACACAGTCTCAAGCTGTGCCAGGGGAGGTTTAGGCTGGAGGTGAGGAGAAAGATCTTCACTGAGAGAGTTGTTGGCCATTGGGATGTGCTGCCCAGGGAGGTGGTGGAGTCACCATCCCTGGAGGTGTTCAAGAGGGGACTGGATGTGGCCCTTGGTGCCATGGTCTAGTCATGGGGTCTGTGGTGACAGGTTGGACTCGATGACCTTCGAGGTCTCTTCCAACCTTGGTGATACTGTGAGACTGTCATAACTGTGAGACTGTGAGACTGTGATCTTTGTGGCCTCCTCTGGACCTGCTCCAAGAGTTTGGTGTTCTCCTTTGCTGGGAGCCCCAGGATGGGAAGCAGTGCTCCAGTCCTGCCTTTCTTTCCTATTAGGAACCCCCCACCCAAATAAAACAGGGGGTTTTGCTTTATTGTTCCCCCCCTCCTCTTCAGCAGCCCACTGCCAGCTCCCAGCTGGGGCAGTGGCCAGCAAGAGAGTTTCAGTCCACGAAGAACAGCCCTGGAAGCTGAATGCAGGTGACACAGAGACCCCTTACACCACCCTGCTGTATCCAGGCACGACCCTGAAAGCCACAGAACTGCCATCCAGCCACGGCCAGGCTCTGCCACAGACCCCTCCTGTAGGCTTCAGCCATGTCCCTTGTCCCCATCACACCAGTGACCCTCTGGGAGCCCTCCCCACACAAACACCTGCTGCTCTCAGGCTGTGACTCACCTCCTCTTGTTCCCATCTGCCAGTGCCTGGATGCCCTCAAAACAAAGCTCTAATCCCAAATCCCTCTGCAGTGTGGGCCATAAATAACTCCAAGGGTAAGCACTGACCAGAGCTGCTCTCTGTGTCAGCCATGGCTGTGGCAGCAGGAGTGATGCTCCGTGCTGCAGCTGATGCTTAGCTCTTTGCATTGCACCCAGCCAGAAGCTGGGAGGCATCATCCTACAACAGTGTGGCAGAGCTGTGCAGAGCAGAGAGTCGCTGAAGCACAGGAAGGGAGGGGTTGGAAGGGACCTCTGGGGATCACAGAATCAATAAGGTTGGACAAGACCTCAGAGATCAGCAAGTCCCACCTAGTACCTAACACCCAACACCTGACAACTCAACCATGGCTCCAAGTGTCTCAGCCAGGCTCTTCCTAAACACCTCCAGGGATGGGGACTCCACCACCTCCCTGGGCAGCACATCCCAGTGGCCAATCTCTCTTGCTGGGAAGAACTTTCTCCTCACCTCCAGCCTAAACCTCCCCTGGCACAGCTTGAGACTGTGTCCTCTTGTTCTGCTGCTGCTTGCCTGGCAGAAGAGACCAACCCCCACCTGGCTACAGCCTCCCTGCAGGGAGCTGCAGAGAGCAAGAAGGTCTCCCCTGAGCCTCCTCTTCTGCAGGCTAAGCAACCCCAGCTCCCTCAGCCTCTCCTCCCAGGGCTGTGCTCCAGACCCCTCCCCAGCCTTGTTGCCCTTCTCTGGACACCTTCCAGCAGCTCAACCTCTTTCCTAAGCTGAGGAGCCCAGAACTGGACACAGGACTCCAGGTGTGGCCTCAGCAGTGCTGAGCACAGGGCACAAGGACTTCCCTGCTGCTGCTGGCCACACTCTTCCTGCTGCAGGCCAGGATGCCATTGAGTCCAACCCCCTGCCAAAGCAGCATCATCCAGCACAGGTCACACAGGAACACATCCAGACAGGACTTGAAAGTCTGCAGAGAAGGAGTCTCCACAATCTCTCTGAGCAGCCTGCTCCGGGGCTCTGGGACCCCCACAGTGAAGAAGTTCCTCCTCAGGTTGAGGTGGAGCCAACAGTCAGAGCAGGGTCACCTAAAGCAGGTTGCACAGGATGGTGTCCAGGGTGGGTTTGGAATGACTCCAGAGAAGGAGACTCCACAACCTCTCTGGGCAGCCTGCTCCAGGCCTCCAGCAGCCTCACACCAATGAATTTTTCCCTCATGTTGAGGTGGAACTTCCTGGGCTCAAGTTTGTGTCCACAGCCCCTTGTCCTGTCACAGGGCACGACTAAAAAGAGCCTGGCCCCTGCTTCTTGACAGCCACCCTTCACATATTCAAGCAGATCCCCCCCGGGGCTGCTCCTCTCCAGGCTCAACAGCCCCAGGGCTTCACACAGAGGTTCCAGTCCCTTCATCATCCTTGTACCTTCTCCACTGGACTCCCTGCAGTGGCTGCCTGTGTCTCTTCCACTGGGGAGCCCAGAACTGGACACAATACTCCAGATGTGGCCTCACCAGGGTAGAGCAGAGAGGGAGGAGACCCTCCCTCCCCAGCCTTCTTGGAGCCCCCTTCAGATCCTGGAAGGCCACAATGAGGTCACCTGGGAGCCTTCTCTTCTCCAGCCTGAACAGCACCAACTCCTTCAGTCTGTCCTCACAGGAGAGGGGCTCCAGCCCTCTGCTCATCCTCCTGGCCCTTCTCTGGACACCTTCCAGCCCCTCCAGATCCCTCTTGTAATAGGGGCTCCAGAACTGGAGGCAGTACTGCAGGTGGGGTCTCAGCAGGGCTGAGCAGAGGGGCAGAATCCCCTCCCTTGCCCTGCTGGCCACACTTCTCCTGCTGCAGCCCAGGAGCTGATTGGCTTTGCGGGCTGCAACTGCACACTGAGAGCTCCTGTTGAGCTTCTCCTCCCCAGCACCCCCAAGTCTCTCTCCTCAGGGCTGCTCTCCAGCCAGTCCCTGCCCAGCCTGCATTTGTGCCTGGGGTTGCCTCCACCCATGGAATGAAGCTGGAGGTGGGGAGATTCAGGCTGGAGGTGAGGAGAAAGTTCTTCCCCAGGAGAGTGGTGAAGCCCTGGAATGGGTTGTCCAGGGAGGTGGTTGGGGCCCCGTCCCTGGAGGTGTTTAAGCCCAGGCTGGACGAGGCTCTGGGCAGCCTGATCTAGTGTGGGGTGTCCCTGCCCATGGCAGGGGGGTTGGAACTAGCTGATCCTTGTGGTCCCTTCCAACCCTGACTGAGACTATGATTCTATGACCTGCTGGCCGTGCACTCCAAGACTCCACGCAGCTTTCACCGGGCTGAGCCTGCTGCCTCAGCCTGCAGACAGTGAAGGGAATGTCAAGTGGCTTGCCAAGTGCCTTTTCCTCAGATGGAGCCATCCCTTCCAGTGCCACTAGGGCCAGGCTCGGCTTTGCACTTGAACTCCCCAAGGTGAAAGCCTCTCATTGCAGAGAGCCATCTCGCTGCGAGCTTCAATGTGCTCTAACGAGCTTCCCCCCCCCCCCTCCCCATCCTAACAGCATTTCTCCCGCTCCCAGCAGCAAGTGAAACACTGAAATCATAACAAAGCATGAAATTAGCCCCTGGATGAGGAGAGAACGTGGTGCAAAACAGAAAAGAAATGAAGCTTGTAGTATTGTTGTCAACAGTCCCTGCAAAAAGAGCCACTGGAAGCAGCTGGTGCAGGCCTCCGGCTCTGGGCATGAGGCCCAGGCCTCCTCCTCCAAAGAGGTCAATGCAGTGCAAGGGCTGGGCCACAGCTCCCTGTTTCATCTCCACTTTCAAACCACCAAACATGCAAGGCTAGAAAGGCTGTGAGCCAGCCCAGTGACATCTGGAGTTGATCAGATGGTGCTGGGTGAGAGGTTGGACTCGATGATCTCAAAGGTCTCTGCCAACCTGGCTAATTCAATTCAATTCAATTCAATTCAATTCAGTTCAATTCAATTCAATTCAATTCAATTCAGTTCAATTCAATTCAATTCAATTCAACTCAATTCCATTCCATTCCATTCAATTCAATTCAATTCAATTCAATTCAATTCAATTCAATTCAATTCAATTCAATTCAACTCAACTCAATTCCATTCCATTCCATTCCATTCCATTCCATTCCATTCCATTCCATTCCATTCCATTCAATTCCATTCCATTCAATTCCATTCCATTCCATTCCATTCCATTCCATTCCATTCCATTCCATTCCATTCCATTCTCAATTCCATTCCATTCCATTCCATTCCATTCCATTCCATTCCATTCCATTCCATTCCATTCCATTCCATTCAACTATTCCATTCCATTCTATTCTCCATTCCATTCCATTCCATTCCATTCCATTCCATTCCATTCCATTCCATTCCATTCCATTCCATTCCATTCCATTCTCCACTCCATTCTATTCTATTCTATTCTATTCTATTCTATTCCATTCCATTCCATTCCATTCCATTCCATTCCATTCCATTCCATTCCATTCCACTGAGTTGCTGGAAGGTGTCCAGAGAAGGGCAAGAAAGCTGGGGAGGGGTCTGGAGCACAGCCCTGGGAGGAGAGGCTGAGGGAGCTGGGGTTGCTTAGCCTGCAGAAGAGGAGGCTCAGGGGAGACCTTCTTGATCTCTGCAACTCCCTGCAGGGAGGTTGTAGCCAGCTGGGGGTTGGTCTCTTCTGCCAGGCAAGCAGCAGCAGAACAAGAGGACACAGTCTCAAGCTGTGCCAGGGGAGGTTCAGGCTGAATGTGAGGAAGAAGTTCTTCATAGAAAGAGAGATTGGCCACTGGGATGTGCTGCCCAGGGAGGTGGTGGAGTCCCCATCCCTGGAGGTGTTTAGGAAGAGCCTGGATGAGGCCCTTGGTGCCATTGTTGAGTCGATCAGATGGTGTTGGGTGAGAGGTTGGACTTGGTGATCTCTGAGGTCTTTTCCAGCCTGGTTATTCTATTCTATTCTATTCTATTCTATTCTATTCTATTCTATTCTATTCTATTCTATTCTATTCTATTCTATCCTATCTATCCTATCCAACCAAACAGCACCCCAGGAACACACAGCTCCAGAAGGGCTTGCAGAGACCAACTGCAGGTGGGAGGTTGCTTACTGGGGAGGGGGCGTGGGGGGTGCTGCTGGCTCCTCATTACCCTCCTGCTGCCTTCCACTGGAGCTCACAGGAGATGCCCAACAGCGAGGAAGGACACTGGTGTGTGCCAGGCACACATGCCCAGCCCTCAGCCACCCAACCCAAGGGCACAGGCTGTAAATTGGGTAACAAATTGGCTGACAGGCAGGAGGTGGGAGGTCACCTGCAGCAGATCTGGGTCAGTGAGGTCCCGTTAGCTGCTGGCTGTGCTCATTAAGGACCAAACTGAGCCTGGGGAGTGGCAATTTTAACCCTGCTGGCGCCAGGGGTTGCCTCTGGGCCGACAGAGCGCCACACACCAAGCAGGGGTGGAGGGAAAAACAGCACCAGCACCAAAGTACCACAAACAGGCAACAGATTTTTTTGCATGAGTAAGGCAAGAGAGAGGTGGTGGTGGTGGTGGTGGTGGTGAAATCAAAACAACAGCAAAACACAGCGAGCAAGGAGCAGCCTCCCCCGCCAGGGGCAGCCAGGGCGGCGCTGGGGATAAGGCAACGCTCTCCTTGGGCCTGCGGCTCTCACAGCAAGCTGGAGGATGAAAACCACAGCAGGTCACTCCTGCCTACAGGATGACAGTCTCACAGGGGGTGAGGGGTTGGAAGGGACCCCAGAGATCATCCAGTCCAACCCCCGCCCCCTGCCAGAGCAGGAGCAGAGAATCCAGCACAGGGCACACAGGAACAAATCCAGACAGGGCTGGGAAGGCTCCAGAGCAGGAGACTCCACAACCTCTCTGGGCAGCCTGCTCCAGGCCTCTGGGACCCTCACAGTGGGGAAGTTCCTCCTCATGTTGGGGTGGAACCTCCTGTGCTGGAGTTTATATCCACTGCCCCTTGGCCTATCCCAGGGTGCAGCTGAGCAGAGCCTGTCCCTGTCCCTTCCTTCCTGACCCCCAGCCCTCAGCTATTGATAGACATTGATCAAATCCCCTCCCAGTCTTCTTTCCAGACTGAACACCCCCAGGGCTCTCAGCCTCTCCTTCCCAGGCAGTGCCGCAGTCCCTTCAGCATCCCTGGAGCCCTCCCTTGGGTTCTTCAGCAGATCCCTGTCCCTCCTGAGCTGGGGAGGCCAGGGCTGGATGCAATATTCCAGGTATGGTCTCAGCAGGGCAGAGCAGAGGGCAGGAGAAGCTCCCTGGCTCTGCTGGCCACACTCCTCTGAATGCAGCCCAGGACCAGTTCACAGAATCACAGAATCCCCAAGGTTGGAAGAGACCTCAAAGCCCACCAAGTCCAACCTGGCACCACAGACCTCATGATTCTCCTGCTGTTCCCTCAGCCTACAGAAGCAGGGCTGCCCAGGGAGGTTGTGGCTGTCTCCTCCCTGGAGGTGTTGCAGGCCAGGCTGGCTGAAGCCTTGAGAAACCTGGGCTGGTGGGAGGTTGGAATCAGATGATTTCAAGGCCCCTTCCAAGCCAAACCATTCTCTGAATCTATGAAAATCTTGGCCCCTACAGCCCTTACAGCCCAGGGAGGTTGCCCAGGTTCCCATTTCAGAGCTGCCCCTGGTGCAGAAGTGGCACTGAGCATCTTCTCTGGTGGCCTGCTCTGCTTCAAGGAGAGCAAGGAGTGGTGCCTGCTACTCAGCAACACGACACAGGATCACCACGCTTGGAAAAGACCTTTAAGCTTCACAGACTCATAGACTGGGTTGGAAGGGACCTAAAAGGTCATCTAGTCCCCTGGGGAGGGACTTTGGACTAGGGCTTGTGGTGGTAGGATGAGGGGCAATGGCTTTGAGCAGAAGAAGGGAGATTGAGACTGGAGATGAGGAAGACATTCTTGAGAGTGAGGGTGGGGAGGCACTGGCACAGGCTGCCCAGGGAGGCTGTGGATACTCCCTCCTTGGAAGTGTTGAAGGCCAGGTTGGGTGAGACCTCGAGCAACCTGGGCTGCTGGGAGGTGTCCCTGCCCATGGCATGAGGTCTGGCACCACCTAACTCTACCAGGGCCACCACTACGGCACACCCTGCAGCACCATGTGCAGAGCAACACACCCAGCGCCCCCCAGCAGGCAGCAGCATTGCCTGCATCATGCCATGGAGGCTGCTCCACCTTCAATCCCTGCCTGCAGAGAGCCTCCCAACTCCTTCTTGAAGCCAACCCCACCTGCTGAAGCAGGGAAGACCACAGCAACCCAAAGCCTCCTACTCCCCTCCATGGATGGCCATGAACCACCGTGGTGGTCTGAGCCTCAAACCACCACAACTACATGCACTGGGTGAAGATCATAGTGCCATAGAATCAGTCAGGGTTGGAAGGCACCACAAGGATCAGCCAGTCCCAACCCCCCTGCCCAGAGCCTCATCCAGCCTGGGCTTAAACACCTCCAGGGACAGGGCCTCAACCACCTCCCTGCACAACCCATTCCAGGGCTTCACCACTCTCCTGGGGAAGAACTTCCTCCTCACCTCCACCCTGAATCTCCCCACCTCCAGCTTCAGTCCATTCCCCCTAGTCCTATCACTCCCTGAGAGCCTGAGCAGTCCCTCCCCAGCCTTCTTGGAGCCCCTTCAGATCCTGGAAGGCCACAATGAGGTCACCTGGGAGCCTTCTCTTCTCCAGCCTGAACAGCCCCAACTCCTTCAGTCTGTCCTCACAGCAGAGCAGCTCCAGCCCTCTTCTCCTCCTCGTGGCCCTGCTCTGGACACCTTCCAGCCCCTCCAGATCCCTCTTGCAATAGGGGCTCCAGAGCTGGAGGCAGTACTGCAGGTGGGGTCTCAGCAGGGCTGAGCAGAGGGGCAGAATCCCCTCCCTTGCCCTGCTGGCCACACTTCTCCTGCTGCAGCCCAGGAACTGATTGGCTTTGTGGGCTGCAAGTGCACACTGAGAGCTCCTGCTGAGCTTCTCCTCCCCCAGCACCCCCAAGTCTCCCTGCACCCCAGAGGATGGGGCTCTACTGCAAGAGCAGAGGACAGACCCTGCTGAACTCACCCCCTTTGTGCTGGCACTGATAAAAGCAGCCAGGCCTTGGCCACGGGCAGGTAAGGCATCACTGCTGCCTAGACAGAGCCTGGAGCAGTGGCTGTCCCCTCCTTGTCACTGATGCATCCTGATAGGCACCAAACCCAGCAGGAGCTGCACTTCATCTGCAGGGCTTGGACTCCAGCTCCCTTTCCTAGTTCCTTCTCCAGTTCATCTGCTTGCTGGAAGCTTGTGAAGAGCAGAGCATGGAGAGACCTGAAAGTGCTCAATTTAGAGTCTGCACAACTGCAGCTCCTTCGAAGAGAGGAACGACAGGGAGCAGCAGTCAGGGACAAGCTGGTCCCAGCCAGAAGCAGAGGCCAGGCTGCCTCCAAAGCAAAAGCAGCTCTGAGATGCCTACAGAGGTTTGGGGTGAGAAGAGTAAGAAATAAGGCTGCACAGGACTGGCTGTACTTTGCTCCACCACTGCTCTGAAGTGCTGAGGACTCCCTCAGGGAAGTCATTCTGCCCTTCAGTACTCAGCACTGGACTCAGTGTCCAGGGACTCTCCATGGACTCTCTCAGGGAGGTCCTTGTGCCCTGTGCTCAGCACTGCTGAGGCCACACCTTGAGTCCTGTGTCCAGTTCTGGGCTCCTCAGCTCAGGAAAGATGTTGAGCTGCTGGAAGGTGTCCAGGGAAGGGCAAGAAAGCTGGGGAGGGGTCTGGAGCACAGCCCTGGGAGGAGAGGCTGAGGGAGCTGGGGTTGCTTAGCCTGCAGAAGAGGAGGCTCAGGGGAGACCTTCTTGCTCTCTGCAACTGCCTGCAGGGAGGTTGTAGCCAGCTGGGGGTTGGTCTCTTCTGCCAGGCAAGCAGCACCAGAACAAGAGGACACAGTCTCAAGCTGTGCCAGGGGAGGTTCAGGCTGGAGGTGAGGAAGAAATTCTTCCCAGCCAGAGAGATTGGCCACTGGGATGTGCTGCCCAGGGAGGTGGTGCAGTCCCCATCCCTGGAGGTGTTTAGGAAGAGCCTGGATGAGGCCCTTGGTGCCATGGTTGAGTTGATCAGATGGTGCTGGGTGACAGGTTGGACTTGATTTCAAAGGTCTCTTCCAACCTGGTTAATTCTATTCTATTCTATTCTATTCTATTCTATTCTATTCTATTCTATTCTATTCTATTCTATTCTATTCTATTCTATTCTATTCCAATCCATTCCATTCTATCCTATCCTATCCTATCCTATCCTATCCTATCCTATCCTATCCTATCCTATCCTATCCTATCCTATCCTATCCTATCCTATCCTATCCTATCCTATCACTCTGTGATTCAGTGACCTCATCACCCCAGCACCTCCCTGGGCAGCCTGTGCCAATCCCTGACCACTCTTTCAGTAAAGAAAGCCTAAGCCTCCTCTGGCACAGCCTGAGGCCATTTCCCCTTTGTCCTATCACTTGTTCCCTGGGAGAGGAGACCAATCCCACCTCACCCCAACCTCCTTTCAGGCAACTGTAGAGAGCCAGAAGGTCTCTTCTCAGCCTCCTCCAGGCTAAACACCCCCAGCTCCCTCGGCTGCTCCTCCCCAGCCCTCTTCTCCAGCCCCTTCCCCAGCTTGGTTGCCCTTCCCTGGACCTGCTCCAGCCCCTCAATGTCCTCCCTGGAGTGAGGGGCCCAAAACTGAACCCAGGCTTGGAGGCGGAAGAGGTCTTACTGCCCAGCCCACGGCTGCCTGGCACATGCTGCACTGCATTCCAAGCACATCCCTCCTGCCTTATCCCTTATGGATAAACCCCAGTCCCTGGAGCAGGAGAGCAGAGCAGACCCCTTGGGAGTGCTGTCTTGCCTCCCCCAGCTGAGCAGGAGAGCAGAGCAGAATGCTTGGGAGTGCTGCACTTCCCCTTGCCTCCCCCAGCTGAGCAGGAGAGCAGAGCAGAATGCTTGGGAGTGCTGCACTTCCCCTTGCCTCCCCAGCTGAGCAGGAGAGCAGAGCAGAATGCTTGGGAGTGCTGCACTTCCCCTTGCCTCCCCCAGCTGAGCAGGAGAGCAGAGCAGAATCCTTGGGAGTGCTGCACTTCCCCTTGCCTCCCCCCAGCTGAGCAGGAAGCCCTGCTCCAGCTGAAGGTAAATAAGAGGCTCTGGGGGTGGTGGGGGTGTTTGTGGGC
This sequence comes from Picus viridis, assembly GCA_033816785.1. Taxonomy (NCBI): domain Eukaryota; kingdom Metazoa; phylum Chordata; class Aves; order Piciformes; family Picidae; genus Picus; species Picus viridis. The sequence goes on along the minus strand of CM066603.1, from coordinate 6,659,497 downwards.
AAACAAACCAGCCAGCTGATGAAATACTGCTGCTATTTCTGGGCTGCAGGCCTGGGGAGATGTCTTGCTCCTCACGGGCTCTGAGGGAAGAGCATCACCAGAGCTCTCGTTAATCAACTGCTAATTGAAAGCCAACAACAACAGCAAACCCCCAACCCTCGCCACCTAGTGAGGAGGTGAGGCAGAGAGTCGTGCTGCCCAGTCACCCCCACAGCCACCCAGGAACGGGACAGGTGGAGTTCAGGTGGAGAAGTGACCACAGTGAACGGGCAGCTCAGGCTTAGAGAATCACAGAATTGTCTGGCTTGGAAAAGCCCTTTAAGACCATCCAGTCCAGCCACTCTCTAAGCCCCCCAAGGCTGGGGCCAAAGCGTGGCCCTCTGCACCTCATCTCTGCCTCTTTGACACATCCCCAGAGGTGGGGGCTCAACCACCTCCCTGGGCAGCCTGTGCCAGGGCTTGAAAGCCCTTTCAGTGAAGAGGTCTCTTCTAACATCCAACCTAAACCTCCCTTGGGGCAACAGGAGGCCATTTCATCTCATCCTATCACTTGTTCCTGGGAGAAGAGACCAACCCCAACCTGCCTCCAGCTTCCTTTCTGAGTTGTAGAGAGCAATGAGGTCTCCCCTCAGCCTCCTCTTCTCCAGGCTGAACACCCCCAGCTCCCTCAGCTGCTCCTCCCCAGCCCTGTTCTCCAGACCCTTCCCCAGCTTGGTCGCCCTTCTCTGGCCCTGCTCCAGCCTCTCAATGTCCTTCTTGGAGTGAGGAGCCCAAAACTGAACCCAGACCACAAGCTGTGACCTCACCAGTGCTGAATTTATGGGGACCATCCCTTGCCTGCTCCTGCTGGCCACACCACTGCTGCTCCAGGCCAGGCTGCTGGTGGCCTTCTTGGGGGCACTCCCTGGCTCACCTTCGGCTGCTGTCAACCAACCCCCTCCCCAGGTCCTTTTCCACTGGGTAATTTCCTGCCACTCTGCCCCCAGCTTGGAGCATTCATGGGGCTGTTGTGACTTGAAGGGAGGTTGCAGCCAGGTGGGGGTTGGCCTCTTCTCCCAGGCAAACAGCACCAGAACAAGAGGACACAGTCTCAAGCTGTGCCAGGGGAGGTTCAGGCTGGAGGTGAGGAGAAAGTTCTTCCCAGCAAGGGAGATTGGCCACTGGGATGTGCTGCCCAGGGAGGTGGTGGAGTCCCCATCCCTGGAGGTGTTCAAGAGGGGATTGGATGTGGCACTTGGAGCCATGGTTTAGTTGTCAGGAGGTGTTGGGTGAGAGGTTGGACTTGATGATCTCTGAGGTCTTTTCCAACATGGTTAATTCTGGCTACAACCTCCCTGCAGGGAGTTGCAGAGAGCAAGAAGGTCTCCCCTGAGCCTCCTCTTCTGCAGGCTAAGCAACCCCAGCTCCCTCAGCCTCTCCTCCCAGGGCTGTGCTCCAGACCCCTCCCCAGCTTTCTTGCCCTTCTCTGGACACCTTCCAGCAGCTCAACAGCTTTCCTAAGCTGAGGAGCCCAGAACTGGACACAGGACTCCAGGTGTGGCCTCAGCAGTGCTGAACACAGGGGCAGAGGAAGAAGAACAGGAGAGGAATGAGGAATGGAGAAGAGGAATGAGCCCTTGAGGCTGCTTCTCCCTCACAACAAAGAAGTCTCTCCTCATGCTGAGGAAGAGCAATCAAGCCTGGACTTCATCCTCCTTCCTCAAACTCGCTGCTCCATGCATTCAGAAGCAGCCCAGACACACAGCCAGGCACAAACATGATATTAAGGTTAATTAATTAAGCAGCACAAGGGAGTTTGGGTGAGAGCCCAAGCAGCAGCAGTGGAGCCACTTGTGGAGCCTCTGGGGTGCAGCAGGAGCTGTATGTGCCAGGAAAGTGCCCATTCCTCTTGGAAACCCAAGGAGGGAACTGACAGCTCCCTCATCACTTGTCTCTGATGGCAGCACCTTTAATTAAAACATCCTCAGAGCTGGCAGAGCTGATTGGAGCTCTCAGGGCCTCAGTGCTTTCACAGCACAAAGCCCTTCCAAGATGCTGCTGGCTTACAGCTAAATGCTTCAGCTTCTCCAGTCCAGGTCTAGGCTGGAGGTGAGGAGAAAGTTCTTCCCAGAAAGAGGAATTGGCCACTGGGATGTGCTGCCCAGGGAGGTGGTGGAGTCCCCATCCCTGGAGGGGTTCAAGAGGGGATTGGATGCAGCACTTGGAGCCATGGTTGAGTTGTCAGGAGGGGTTGGGTGACAGGTTGGACTTGATGATCTCTGAGGTCTTTTCCAACCTTATTGATTCTATGATTCTAATGCTCTCCCCATCACTAGGTAGGGAATGAGACTCTCAGAGCAAACACAACACACTGATGCCAGCACATAGAATCAGAACTGTCAGGGTTGGAAGGGACCTCAAGGCTCAGCCAGTCCCAACCCCAGTGCCATGGGCAGGGACACAGTATCACAGTATAACCAAGGTTGGAAGAGACCCCAAGGATCATCAAGTCCAACCTGTCCCAACAGACCTCACAACTAGACCATGGCACCAAGTGCCATGTCCCATCTCCTCTTGAACACCTCCAGGGACGGCGACTCCACCACCTCCCCGGGCAGCACATCCCAATGACGAATGACTCTCTCAGTGAAGAACTTTCTCCTCACCTCGAGTCTAAACCTCCCCTGGCACAGCTTGAGACTGTGGCCTCTTGTTCTGGTGCTGGTTGCCTGGGAGAAGAGACCAACCCCTTCCTGGCTACAACCACCTTTCAGGTAGTTGTAGAGGGCAATGAGGTCACCCCTGATCCTTCTCTTCTCCAGGCTAAGCAACCCCAGCTCCCTCAGCCTCTCCTCCCAGGGCTGTGCTCAAGGCCTCTCCCCAGCCTTGTTGCCCTTCTCTGGACACGTTCAGGTGTCTCGATGTCCTTCTTAAACTGAGGGGCCCAGAACTGGACACAGGACTCAAGGTGTGGCCTAACCAATGCAGAGCACAGGGGCACAATGACCTCCCTGCTCCTGCTGGCCACACTATTCCTAATGCAGGCCAGGCACCTCACACTACAGCAGGTTGCTCACAGCCACCTCCAGCCTGGCTGCAAACACCTCCAGGCAGGAGGCTTCCACCACCTCCCTGGGCAGCCTGTGCCAGGCTCTCACCACCCTCTCTCTTGCAGCAATGAAATTTTGCTTCACTTCCAACCTCAACCTCCCCTGGCACAATTTCAGGCCATTTCCTCTCCTTCCCTCCCCTGATACTGGAGAGAAGAGACCAACCCCCACCTCACTCCAACCTCTTTTCAGGAGCCAAACCCAGAAGCTGACTGCTCCATCTCTGGTCTCTTCTGACAGGCAAGCAGCACCAGAACAAGAGGACACAGCCTCAAGCTGTGCCAGGGAAGGTTTAGGCTGGAGGTTATCTCTCAGACAGAGAGATTGGCCACTGGGATGTGCTGCCCAGGGAGGTGCTGGAGTCCCCATCCCTGGAGGTGTTTAAAGAGCCTGGATGAGGCCCTTGGCGCCATGGTTTCGTTGATCAGATGGTGCTGGGTGAGGGGCTGGACTTGATGATCTCTGAGGGCTTTTCCCAGCTGGTTCACTCTCTGCTGTTAATTCTATCAGCCCTCGATGCCAACAGGGCATCTGCAGCCCCGCGGGCTGGTGGCGCCGGATGGCAACGGCACACAGAGCTCCCTCCAGCCGGGAGAGATCCGGCTGAGCCCTAAGGCGGGGAGGGGGGAGGGGGGGAGGGGGGTGTGGAATCTTTTCCACTCTGACAGCAAGGAAGCAATGATCTCAGCCTTCCTGACAGGCAGGGCCGAGCCAGGAGCTCCCCGCCGCGATGCTCCGTTTTCCTGCCGACTTAGCAGGGGCCCGGGAGCCGGCGGCGGGGCCAAGGGGCTGCCCGGGCAGCGCTGGCAGCGGAGCCTGCTATAAAGCAGCTGGTCCGGTCGGTCTCTCTCTGAGTCACAGAGGCAACTTGCTGCTGTGCTTCTGAATCAGCCAACCAAACTGCAGCGAGACCTTAAAGGAGATGGCAGCAGGGAACGGGGAGCGGCGCCGCGGGTGTCAGGAGAGGGGCCCTGGCGCCGCTTTGTCCCTCCCCTGCATCCCTGTGACAGAACAGAACAGAACAGAACAGAACAGGACAGGACAGAATAGAATAGAATAGAATAGAATAGAATAGAATAGAATAGAATAGAATAGAATAGAATAGAATAGAATAGAATAGAATAGAATAGAATAGAATGGAATGGAATGGAATGGAATGGAATGGAATGGAATGGAATGGAATGGAATGGAATGGAATGGAATGGAATAGAGTAGGATAGGATAGGATAGGATAGGATAGGATAGGATAGGATAGGATAGGATAGGATAGGATAGGATAGGATAGGATAGGATAGAATTAACCAGGTTGGAAGAAACCCTCAAGATCATCAAGTCCAACCACTCACCCAACACCTCCTGACAACTCAACCATAGCACCAAGTGCCTCATCCAGGCTCTTCATCCTCCAGGGATGGGGACTCCACCACCTCCCTGGGCAGCACATCCCAGTGGCCAATCTCTCTGGCTGGGAAGAATTTCTTCCTCACCTCCAGCCCAAACCTCCCCTGGCACAGCTTGAGACTGTGTCCTCTTGTTCTGCTGCTGCTTGCCTGGCAGAAGAGACCAACCCCCACCTGGCTACAACCTCCCTGCAGGGAGTTGCAGAGAGCAAGAAGGTCTCCCCTGAGCCTCCTCTTCTGCAGGCTAAGCAACCCCAGCTCCCTCAGCCTCTCCTCCCAGGGCTGTGCTCCAGACCCCTCCCCAGCTTTCTTGCCCTTCTCTGGACACCTTCCAGCAGCTCAACAGCTTTCCTAACCTGAGGAGCCCAGAACTAGACACAGGACTCAAGGGGTGGCCTCAGCAGTGCTGAGCACAGGGCACACTGACCTCCCTGCTCCTGCTGGCCACACTCTTCCTGCTGCAGGCCAGGATGCCCTTGGCCTTCTTGGCTGCCTGGGCATACTGCAGGCTCCTGTTCAGCTGCTATCAACCAGCACCCCCAGGTCCCTCTCTGCCTGGCCACTCTCCAGCCACTCTTGTGCCACCCATCGCAGCATCCCCTCTCTGCCCACCAGCCCAGAGCTGCAGCTTCCATCTCCCTCCTGGGCTCAATCCTGGAGGGCCGCCTGCAGAGCAGCTTGGCACTGCCATGGATCCACGTGGAGGTGGCTGAAAGCAGGGCACCTCCATCCCAGCAGCAAGGGCAAGGAAAAGCTTGCTTAGGAGACTGGAAGTAACAATTCCACTCACTGTGCCACATTAAACAGCTGCAAGTCCCCAGCCTCCCTCCTGCTGCTGCTGCACAGCACCACCTGCACTCACCAAGGCATAAAGCAAGTGCCCAGGTGAGCTACAGCAGAGGCACCAAAATGCTGCCTCCCAAAACGCTGCCTCTGGCAAGTCACAACGCAAGGCCCAGGACAGCTGGGGCTCAGCACAAGCACACACCACCACCACCACCAAAAATAGGTCAAGAGGAAACGTGCCTGCAGAGCACAAAGGGAGGGGAAGTGAGAGGGCTGCAGCACAGCTCACAGAAGCACAGAATATGAGGGGTTGCCAGGGACCTCTGGGGGAGGCATCCAGTCCAACGCCCCCAGCCAAGGCAGTTCACCTTCTTGCTCAACACCTTTGTGGGTGCCATGGGCAGTGGCACTGAGTGCAGCCTCAGCAAGGTTGCTGATGACACCAAGCTGTGTGGTGCAGCAGACAGCTGGAGGGAAGGGATCCATCCAGAGGGACCTGGACAGGCTGGAGAGGTGGGCACAAGCCAACCTCAGCAGCTTCAACAAGACCAAGGGCAGGGTCCTGCAGCTGGGTGGAGGCAACCCCAGGCACAAATGCAGGCTGGGCAGGGACTGGCTGGAGAGCAGCCCTGAGGAGAGAGACTTGGGGGTGCTGGGGGAGGAGAAGCTCAACAGGAGCTCTCAGGGTGCACTTGCAGCCCGGAAAGCCAATCAGCTCCTGGGCTGCAGCAGGAGAAGTGTGGCCAGCAGGGCAAGGGAGGGGATTCTGCCCCTCTGCTCAGCCCTGCTGAGACCCCACCTGCAGTACTGCCTCCAGTTCTGGAGCCCCTCTTGCAAGAGGGATCTGGAGGGGCTGGAAGGTGTCCAGAGAAGGGCCAGGAGGATGAGCAGAGGGCTGGAGCCCCTCTCCTGTGAGGACAGACTGAAGGAGTTGGGGCTGTTCAGGCTGGAGAGGAGAAGGCTCCCAGGTGACCTCATTGTGGCCTTCCAGGATCTGAAGGGGCTCCAAGAAGGCTGGGGAGGGACTGCTCAGGATCTCAGGAAGTGACAGGACTAGGGGGAATGGACTGAAGCTGGAGGTGGGGAGATTGAGGCTGGAGGTGAGGAGGAAGTTCTTCCCCATGAGAGTGGTGAAGCCCTGGAATGGGTTGTGCAGGAGGTGGTTGAGGCCCCGTCCCTGGAGGTGTTTAAGCCCAGGCTGGATGAGGCTCTGGGCAGGCTGATCTAGTGTGGGGTGTCCCTGCCCATGGCATGGGGGCTTGGAACTAGCTGATCCTTGTGGTCCCTTCCAACCCTGACTGATCCTATGATCCCTAGAGAGACTCACACAGAGCACACCCAGGAAGTTTCTGAATGACTCCAGAGATGGAGCCTCCCCCCGGCTCTGGGAAGCCTGTTCCAGGGCCCCACGACCCTTCAAGAGGTTCCTCCTCATCTTTAGATGAACCTCCCACGTTCAAGTCTGTGCCCACTGCCCCTTCTGCTGCCACCGTGCAGCACTGCCCTGAGCCTGCTCCCACCCTCCTGCCACCCACCCTTGGAGGATTGATCACTGAGGAGATTCCCCCCTCCCCCCGCCCCCCTTCACTCTTCTCTCCTCCAGACTAAAGAGCCCCAATTCTCTCAGCCCTCCCCCGCACAGAGCTGCCCCAGGCTGCCCCCAGCCCCTTGGCAGCCCTCTGCTGTACCCTCAGTGCGTTGTAGGTCGGTGCTTTGCACCTTCCCTCTGCCCAGGACTGGAATGCTGCACAGAGGCTGTTTATAAATGGCCCTTTAAAAATAGAAATGTCACTCTCCCTTGCTAGGAAATTGCCTGATTTCCCCTCCCCTCCCCCTTTTCTTTCTCCAACAGAGGGAAAAGTGGGGGATTTATGCATTATACATGGCAAGAGTCGTTTCTTATTAGGCTCCTTGCAGCTACACCATCCCCACAGCACTGGGAGGAAGGAAGCAACATCCCTCCAGCCAGCAGCCTCCTGCACGCCCCCAGCCTGGGGTCCCACAGCAGCCCCTGTGCAGGGGATGGAGCCAGCACCCAGCACAGCCACTGCACCCGGGGTGGGGGGGGGTGGGGACAGTGGCAACTTGCACATCAGCAGCTCAGCACAGGCCGCCAAGGTTCCACACTGCCCTTGTGTCCTTCTGCCATCACAGCATCACAGAATCACCAAGGGAGGAAGAGACCTCAAAGATCATCAAGTCCAACATGGCACCACAGACCTCATGACCAAACCATGGCTCCAAGTGCCACATGCAGGCCCCTCTTGAACACCTCCAGGGATGGGGACTCCACCACCTCCCTGGGCAGCACATTCCCTCTCTCTGGGAAGAACTTTCTCCTCACCTCCAGCCTAAACCTCCCCTGGCACAGCTTGAGACTGTGTCCTCTTGTTCTGGTGCTGGTTGTTAGAGAGAAGAGACCAACCCCCACCTGGCTACAACCTCCCTGCAGGGAGTTGCAGAGAGCAAGAAGGTCTCCCCTGAGCCTCCTCTTCTGCAGGCTCAGCAACCCCAGCTCCCTCAGCCTCTCCTCCCAGGGCTGTGCTCAAGGCCTCTCCCCAGCCTTGTTGCCCTTCTCTGGACACCTTCAAGTGTCTCAATGTCCTTCTTAAACTGAGGGGCCCAGAACTGGATATAGGACTCAAGGTGTGGCCTAACCAGTGCAGAGTACAGGGGCACAATGACCTCCCTGCTCCTGCTGGCCACACCATTCCTAATGCAGGCCAGGATGCCCTTGGCCTTCTTGGCCCCCTGGGCACACTGCTGGCTCCTGTTCAGGCAGCTGTCAACCAGCACCCCCAGGTCCCTCTCCGTTTGGCAGCTCTCAGCCACTCTGCCCCCAGCCTGTAGCTCTGCCTGGGGTTGCTGTGGCCAAAGTGCAGCCCCTGGCACTTGGACTTGTTGAATGCCATCCTGTTGGCCTCTGCCCATCTGTCCAGCCTGGCAGGTGCTGGGTGAGAGGTTGGACTTGCTGACCCCTGAGGTCTTTTCCAACCTGGTTAATTCTAAAAATTCTAGACAGTCACTGTCTGCTGTTCAGGCTGGAGGTGAGGAGAAAGTTCTTCATAGAGAGAGTAATTGGCCACTGCAATGCGCTGCCCAGGGAGGTGGTGGAGTCCCCATCCCTGGAGGTGTTCAAGAGGGGCCTGGATGAGGCCCTTGGTGCCATGGTTGAGTTGTCAGGAGGTGTTGGGTGAGAGGTTGGACTTGCTGAGCTCTGAGGTCTTTTCCAACCTGGCTGCTTCTGTGATTCCATTTCACTGTGAGAACATTTGGAGGCTGGGAGCTTCTCCCAGGGGCAGTGGTGGACTCCCCAGCTTGGGAGAGTTTGAAGACTCAGCTTGCCAGGCTGCTGGGCCAGCTCCTTCCAACTACCTGGAAAGGTTGGAGCAGATGATCCCCGGGGTCCCTTCCCAGCTGGCACTCTGGGATTCGGGGGGGAGGTCTGCTGGCTGCTCTGGCTGCTCCTCCTAGCCTCAACCCCACGTCACTTCGGCGGGAGGCTGTGGGATGAGCTGCCTGCCAGGCCAGGTTGTAAAACCATCCCCAGGGAGCAGAGGAGTACACGTGCACACCAGCAGGACAGAATGAGGGATGGAAGGAGATGAATGTGCAAAGTGGATGAATAAGCAGCTAAAATGACACATTTAACTGGAAGAGCCTGGAGCTGTTTTCCCAGAGATGGAATCTTCTGTTAGTCACAGGGTACAGGGGGGCAGGCAGCCAGCAAATGGTCTTGGTGCTGGGAGCCTTCACTTGCAGCCCAGAGGAATCACTCACAGCTCGAGGGAGGGGATTCTCCCCCTCTGCTCCACTCTGCTGAGACCACAGCTGGAGCTCTGGGTCCAGTTCTGGAGCCTCTGTGCCAGGAAGGGTCTGGAGGGGCTGGAAGGTGTCCAGAGAAGGGCCACGAGGATGAGCAGAGGGCTGGAGCTGCTCTGCTGTGAGCACAGACTGAGGGAGTTGGGGCTGTGCAGGCTGGAGAGGAGAAGGCTCCCAGGAGACCTCATTGTGGCCTTCCAGGATCTGCAGGGGGCTCCAAGAAAGCTGGGGAGGGACTTCTGAGGGTGTCAGGAAGGGATAGGACTGGGGGGATGGAGCAAAACTAGAAGTGGGGAGATTCAGATTGGATGTGAGGAAGAAGTTGCTCCCCAGGGGTGGTGAGAGCCTGGCACAGGCTGCCCAGGGAGGTGGTGGAAGCCTCCTGCCTGGAGGTGTTTGCAGCCAGACTGGATGTGGCTGTGAGCAACCTGCTGTGGTGTGAGGTGTCCCTGCCCATGGCAGGGGGTTGGAGCTGGCTGAGCCTTGAGGTCCCTTCCAGCCCTGCCAGTTGTATCATTAGCCTGCCTGGGGTGCAGCCCCAATTGCCGCTGCTGAGAGCACCTCAGTGCTCATTGATAAGGGCTCCAGCAACCCTGCTGCTCCTCAACACAGGAGCTGCCAGCAGCATCAGCCACTTGCCTCTCTGCATCTGTACACCTGAGCACACACCTGAACACACACCTGAACACACACCCACCATCAGCATCCCCAAGACACAGCTGCAAGCAAACCTGAACCCTCATCAGTCCCCCACCTGCAGAGAGCAGAGCCCCCAGGAGAACACTTCTCTGGTCACAGAACCCCTGCATAGGGCAGGTTGGAAGGGATCCCTGGAGACCATCCAGTCCAAGCCCCTGCTCCAGCAGGGCACCCACAGCAGCTTGCCCAGCAGCACAATGCCCAGGGGGGTTGGACTTCCTCCAGAGGAGACTCCACAAGCTCTCTGGTCAGCCTGCTCCAGGCCTCCAGCACCCTCACACCAAACAACTTTCTCCTCCTGCTCAGATGGAACCTCCTGGGCTCCACTTTGTGCCCTCTGCCCCTTGGCCTCTCCCTGGGCACCACTGATCAGAGCCTGGCCCCAGCCTCCTGCCCCCCAGCCTTTAGCTCTTGCTCCCCTCTGGGGCTGCTCTTCTGCAGGCTCTCAGCCCCAGGGCTCTCAGCCTTTGCTCCTCCCAGAGCTGCTCCAGGCCCCTCAGCAGCTTTGGAGCCTCCCTGGACTCTCTCCAGCAGTTCCCTGTCCCTCTTGAGCTGGGGAGCCCAGAACTAGACTCGAGGTGCAGCCCCCCAGGGCAGAGCAGGGCAGAGCAGAGGAGGAAGAGAAGAACACCACACACAAGGTCAGTTGTGTGTCACAAGCAAACCCCAGGGGGGACCTTTTGTTTCTTGCTAAATAAATAGAGCATGATATAAATACCAAACCCTCCTGCTCTGCAGGCAGCCCTGCCTGGCCACAGGAGCCTTCAGCCTCATTTGCTGCTCATTAACTTCCCCTGACCAACAGCCAGGAAAGGCAAGAGCCCTTCCCCGCTGCAGCTGGGGATGAGGGTGGGGAAGCTGGCCCTAGACCCCCGTGGGTGGCATCTGCGGTGCCCCAGTGAAGCCTGGCAGGCACCTCGTGCACACTGTATATTCCAGAAGTCCTGGCAGCCTGGGGCAGTCCCCACAGGCTGGCAAAGGGGAAACATTGCTCCCAGCTGCACAAAGGGCAAGAAGGAGGCACCAGGGAACTCCAGGCCAGGCAGTCTGACCTCAGTGCCTGGAAAGAACATGGAGCAGATCCTCCTGGAGGCACTGCTGACTCAGAAGAATAGTGAGGAGGTGATTGGGAGCAGTCAGCATGGCTTTGCCAAGGGCAAATCCTGCCTGACAAACCTGGTGGCCTCCTCTGAACAGGTCACAACATCAATAGCTGAGGGGAGAGCAGCTGATGTCGTTCCCCTGGCCCTGAGCAGAGCCTTCGGCACTGTCCCGCCCCACAGCCTGGTCTGCAGGCTGGTGACACATGGGTGTGATGGGTGACCACTGGATGGATACAGAACTGGCTGGATGGCTGCACCCAAAGGGTGGCTGTCAATGAGTCCATGTCCCAGGGCAGGGCAGGGACAAGCAGAGTCCCTCAGGGATCAGGCCTGGGCCCAGGCTTGTTCAACACCTTTGTGGGTGCCATGGACAGTGGCACTGAGTGCAGCCTCAGCAAGGTTGCTGATGGCACCAAGCTGTGTGGTGCAGCAGACAGCTGGAGGGAAGGGATCCATCCAGAGGGACCTGGACAGGCTGCAGAGGTGGGCACAAGCCAACCTCAGGAGCTTCAACAAGACCAAGGGCAGGGTCCTGCAGCTGGGTGGAGGCAATGCCAGGCACAAATGCAGGCTGGGCAGGGACTGGCTGGAGAGCAGCCCTGAGGAGAGAGCCTTGGGGGTGCTGGGGGAGGAGAAGCTCAACAGGAGCTCTCAGTGTGCACTTGCAGCCCGCAAAGCCAATCAGCTCCTGGGCTGCAGCAGGAGAAGTGTGGCCAGCAGGGCAAGGGAGGGGATTCTGCCCCTCTGCTCAGCCCTGCTGAGACCCCACCTGCAGTACTGCCTCCAGCTCTGGAGCCCCTATTGCAAGAGGGATCTGGAGGGGCTGGAAGGTGTCCAGAGCAGGGCCAGGAGGATGAGCAGAGGGCTGGAGCCCCTCTCCTGTGAGGACAGACTGAAGGAGTTGGGGCTGTTCAGGCTGGAGAGGAGAAGGCTCCCAGGTGACCTCATTGTGGCCTTCCAGGATCTGAAGGGGGCTCCAGGAAGGCTGGGGAGGGACTGCTCAGGCTCTCAGGGAGTGATAGGACTAGGGGGAATGGACTGAAGCTGGAGGTGGGGAGATTGAGGCTGGAGGTGAGGAGGAAGTTCTTCCCCAGGAGAGTGGTGAAGCCCTGGAATGGGTTGTGCAGGGAGGTGGTTGAGGCCCCATCCCTGGAGGTGTTTAAGCCCAGGCTGGATGAGGCTCTGGGCAGCCTGATGTAGTGTGGGGTGTCCCTGCCCATGGCAGGGGTTGGAACTGGCTGATCCTTGTGGTCCCTTCCAACCCTGACTGATCCTATGACACTATGATCTGTGGGGCAGGAGGACTGTGGTGGTGAGGCTGAAGTGAAAGCAGCTTCCCAGAGCAGCTTCATTTCTGCCTCAGTTGGTTCTTTCCTCAGGACATTCCTCAAAGCTATTTTTTATTTCAGTTTATTTGGGATTGGTTTTTTTTTTCACTCCTTTCCTCCCACCCCCACCCCCTCCTCCCTTCACTTGTGAGCCTTGGCAAGGATTCATTTGCTGGCAGTCCTTGAGTCATGATGTTTTGGGGAGGTTTGGAAAGGAAGATGGATGCAACAGCAGCAGGAAGCAGCAGCCATGCAAAAGCAGCACTCCTGTCCCACTCTCCTGTGCTTGTTGAAGCAAGGGACCTTCTTCAGACAGGCTCCTGGGGCAGGGCAGCTCTCAGCCTCAGGACACAGAGGCAGAGAAGTGTTTGGGGTTGGAAAAGACATCCAGGATCACCCAGCCCAACCATCCACCCAGCACCACCACGGCCACAGCACCACCGCCCCAAGGGCCATGGCCACAGGCTTCCAGGCATGGGGACTCCACCACCTCCCTGGGCAGCCTCTGCCAACCCCTGACCACTCTTGCAGCGAAGGAATTGTTCCTGATCTCCAGCCTAACCCTCCCCTGGCACAATTCCAGGCCATTTCCTCTCCTTCTATCACCTGAGACTAGGGAGAAGAGACCAACCCCTGCCTCGCTGCAGCCTCCAATGAGGTCAGCCTGCTCCAGCCTCTCAGAACCTGGGTGAATGCTGCAGCAGTACACCCCACAGGCTGTATCTCAGAATCACAGAGTCCCTTTGGGTGGAAGAGACCTTCAAGAGCTCCAAGGGTCAAAACCTGGCCATGAGGCAGCACTGAGCGCTGCCAGCCCAGAGCCAGCCCCGTCCTGGGCTGATCCCAACTGTCAACCTAAGATCCAAGCCTGGAGAAGAGAAGGCTCCAGGGAGACCTTAGAGCAACCTTGCAGTATCTCAAGGGGCTCCAGGAGAGCTGGGGAGGGACTTGTGCAAAAGCCTGGGAGTGACAGGGTGAGGGACAATGGCTTTGAGGTGGGAGAGGAGAGATTGAGACTGGAGATGAGGAAGAAATTCCTGAGCGTGAGGCTGGGGAGCCTCTGGCACAGGCTGCCCAGGGAGGCTGTGGCTGTCCCCTCGGTGCCTGGAGGTGTTCAAGGCCAGGCTGGATGAGGCCTGGGCTGGTGGGAGGTGTCCCTGCCCATGGCAGGGGTTGGAACTGGCTGAGCTTTAAGGTCCCTTAGAACCCAAACCATTCTGTGGTGCTGCGATCACCCAGTCCAACCAGCAGCCCAACCCCACCGTGGCCACAGCACCACGGCCCCAAGGGCCATGGCCACAGGTTTCCTGAACACCTCCAGGCATGGGCACTCCACCACCTCCCTGGGCAGCCTGTGCCAACCTCTGACCACTCTTGCAGCAAAGGAATTGTTCCTGATCTCCAACCTAACCCTCCCCTGGCACCATTTCAGGCCATTGCCTCTCCTTCTACCACCTGCCATTGGCCTTCTGGGCTGCCAGTGCCCATTGCTGGCTCCTGTCCAGCAAGCCTGCAGGTGACACTGACCTGGGTGGCTGTGTTGATCTGATAGAAAGGCTCTGCAGAGGCACCTGGCCAGGCTGGATCAGTGGGCCAAGGTCAGTGGGATGAGGTTCACTAAGGCCAAGGGCTGGGTGCTGCACTTGGGTCACGACAATCCCCATGAAGGCTCCAAGGCTTGGGGCAGTGTGGCTGGAAACTGCCCAGCAGAAAAGGACCTGAGGCTGCTGGTTCAAAACAGCTGAAGTTGAGGCAGGGAGTGCCCAGGTGGCCAAGAAGGCTGCCAGCAGCCTGGCCTGGGGCAGCAGTGGTGTGGGCAGCAGGAGCAGGGCAGGGATCGTGCCACTGTCCTTGGCACTGGTGAGGCCACACCTCAAATCCTGGGGGCAGTTCTGGGCTCCTCACTCCAAGAAGGACATTGAGAGGCTGGAGCAGGGCCAGAGAAGGGCAACAGAGCTGGGGAAGGGTCTGGAGAAGAGGGCTGGGGAGGAGCAGCTGAGGGAGCTGGGGGGTTCGGCCTGGAGAAGAGGAGGCTCAGGGGAGACCTCATTGCTCTCTGCAGCTCCCTGAGAGGAGGCTGGAGGCAGGTGGGGGTTGGGCTCTGCTCCCATGGAATAAGTGATAGAACGAGAGGAACTGGCCTGAAATTGTGCCAGGGGAGGGTTAGGTTGAAGATCAGGAACAATTCCTTTGCTGCAAGAGTGGCACAGGCTGCCCAGGGAGGTGGTGGAGTCCCCAGCCCTGGAGGTGTTCAAGAGGGGCTTGGATGTGGCACTTGGAGCCACGGTTGAGTTGTCAGGAGGGGTTGGGTGACAGGTTGGACTCGAGGATCTCTGAGGGCTTTTCCAACCTTATTGATTCTATGATTCTAAACAGACTTCAGATGACAAACAGTCTTTGGAGGTCTCCACCCAAAGGAGCTCAGTGCTTGGTTTGAGGAGGGGTGCATAGGAGCTGCCCAGCTCCTTGGTGTCCTGCTGCACCTCTCTCTGCTTTGGTGGAGGCATCTCCTTCACTCTCCCTTCCCTTGCTCTCTAAGCTCCCTCCCTGGCCTTCTGTGCTGCAAGCTCACACTGCCTGCTCCCCCCAGCTTCTCACCCATCAGCACCCCCAAAAATCCTCTTCCACAGGGCTGCTTTCTGTCACCTCACCCCCAGCCTGAATCACAGAATCACCAAGGTTGGAAGAGACCTCAAAGGTCACCAAGTCCAACCTGGCACCACAGACCTCAGGACTAAACCATGGCACCAAGTGCCACATCCAGTCCCCTCTTGAACACCTCCAGGGATGGGGACTCCACCACCTCCCTGGGCAGCACAGCCCAGTGGCCAACGACTCTCTCTGGGAGTTACTTTCTCCTCACCTCCAGCCTAAACCTCCCCTGGCACAGCTTGAGACTGTGTCCTCTTGTTCTGCTGCTGCTTGCCTGGCAGAAGAGACCAACCCCCAGCTGGCTCCAACCTCCCTGCAGGCAGTTGCAGAGAGCAAGAAGGTCTCCCCTGAGCCTCCTCTTCTGCAGGCTAAGCAACCCCAGCTCCCTCAGCCTCTCCTCCCAGGGCTGTGCTCCAGACCCCTCCCCAGCTTTCTTGCCCTTCTCTGGACACCTTCCAGCAGCTCAACATCTTTCCTGAGCTGAGGAGCCCAGAACTGGACACAGGACTCAAGGTGTGGCCTCAGCAGTGCTGAGCACAGGGCACAAGGACTTCCCTGCTCCTGCTGGCCACACTCTTCCTGCTGCAGGCCAGGATGCCCTTGGCCTCCTTGGCCCCCTGGGCACACTGCTGGCTCATGTGAGGATTGCTCCAGCCCAGGTGCAGAACCCTGCACTCCCTCTTGTTGAACCTGCAGGAGGCTCACCTGGGCCACCTCTCAGCCCCCACCCCCAGCTGAGTGTTCTCACACCACACCACAGCAGCCTGTTCCAGCAGCAGACTAATTGCTAACAAGCTCATTACAAGATGAAAGCAGCAGGAGTGCAATGCTGGAAAGTTGTTTTTGAGGTTGGTCTTTTTTCCTCCTGGTCTTTTCTTGCTTGTCTGCAAAGTGAGCAGCTGGCCACACACCCTGCAGGGCTCAGCTAATGGAACAGCAACAAAAATGCCTCCATCAAAGGCACTGAAGCCTCTGTCACAGAATCCCCAAGGGTGGAAGGGACCTCAAAGGTCACCAAGTCCAACCTGGTACCACAGACCTCATGACTAGACCATGGCTCCAAGTGCCACATCCAATCCCCTCCTGAACACCTCCAGGGATGGGGACTCCACCACCTCCCTGGGCAGCACATCCCAGTGGCCAATCTCTCTCTGGGAGGAACTTTCTCCTCCCCTCCAGCCTAAACCTCCCCTGGCACAGCTTGAGACTGTGTCCTCTTGTTCTGGTGCTGCTTGCCTGGCAGAAGAGACCAACCCCCACCTGGCTCCAACCTCCCTGCAGGGAGTTGCAGAGAGCAAGAAGGTCTCCCCTGAGCCTCCTCTTCTGCAGGCTAAGCAACCCCAGCTCCCTCAGCCTCTCCTCCCAGGGCTGTGCTCCAGACCCCTCCCCAGCTTTGCTGCCCTTGAGCCTCCTCTTCTCTTTCACTCAGGCAGAAGTGTTTCCCACCCCTCCCCCTCAAAGTTCAGCAGAACTTTCTCAGCTCTCAGACCTTTTCCAACCACTGCACTCAGAGGGAGGTTGAAAATTCATGATCTGAGCCCAGCTGGGTGCTGGGAGGGGGGAAATAAAAATGCTAAGAGGAGGAGGCAAGGCAGATGTTGGCAAGGGAATCTTGCTGCAGGAACGAGGAGTCACAGGGGGTGGGGTGGAAGGCTGCTGCTTTGGGGCCACGATGAAGCACAGAGGCTCAGCCTGGAGCTGCACCACCTCTGCCA
The DNA here is from genome assembly GCA_033816785.1 of Picus viridis. Lineage (NCBI taxonomy): Eukaryota > Metazoa > Chordata > Aves > Piciformes > Picidae > Picus > Picus viridis. The sequence goes on along the minus strand of CM066603.1, from coordinate 6,642,903 downwards.
GAGCATGGAGGAGCTGCAGGATCTGAGCCAGTGTTAGAACAGAATAAACCAGGTAGGCAGTGACCTTCAAGATCAAGTCCAACCCATCAACCAATCCAACACCACCTAATCAACTAAACCATGGCACCAAGCACCCCCCAAGTCTACTCCTAAACACCTCCAGGGATGGGGACTCCACCACCTCCCTGGGCAGCACATCCCAGTGGCCAGTCTCTCTTGCTGGGAAGAATTTCTTCCTCACATCCAGCCTAAACCTCCTCTGGCACAGCTTGAGACTGTGTCCTCTTGTTCTGCTGCTGCTTGCCTGGCAGAAGAGACCAACCCCCACCTGGCTACAACCTCCCTGCAGGCAGTTGCAGAGAGCAAGAAGGTCTCCCCTGAGCCTCCTCTTCTGCAGGCTAAGCAACCCCAGCTCCCTCAGCCTCTCCTCCCAGGGCTGTGCTCCAGACCCCTCCCCAGCTTTCTTGCCCTTCTCTGGACACCTTCCAGCCCCTCCAGATCCCTCTTGCAATAGGGGCTCCAGACCTGGAGGCAGTACTGCAGGTGGGGTCTCAGCAGGGCTGAGCAGAGGGGCAGAATCCCCTCCCTTGCCCTGCTGGCCACACTTCTCCTGCTGCAGCCCAGGAGCTGATTGGCTTTGCGGGCTGCAAGTGCACACTGAGAGCTCCTGTTGAGCTTCTCCTCCCCCAGCACCCCCAAGTCTCTCTCCTCAGGGCTGCTCTCCAGCCAGTCCCTGCCCAGCCTGCATTTGTGCCTGGGGTTGCCTCGACCCAGCTGCAGGACCCTGCCCTTGGTCTTGTTGAAGCTCCTGAGGTTGGCTTGTGCCCACCTCTGCAGCCTGTCCAGGTCCCTCTGGATGGATCCCTTCCCTCCAGCTGTCTGCTGCACCACACAGCTTGGTGTCATCAGCAAACCTTGCTGAGGCTGCACTCAGTGCCACTGCCCATGGCACCCACAGAGATGTTGAACAAGCCTGGGCCCAGGCCTGATACCCTACCAGTCAACACACCAAGAGCAGTGTAACAGCCTCCTCCAAGGCTCTCCACACTGCTGCTGCTGCTACAAGGCTAAACAAAGTCCTTCAAAAAGCCCCCCAAAAATGCTCTGATTTGGACATCCAAAGCTTCCAAACAACTCACTCAGGAGGCAGAGCCTGAGGCGACCCCCGGCGAGGTCCAGCGTGGAGCTGGCACCCAGCGCTGCCAGCCCAGCCCCGGCCTGGCCTGGGCTGAGCCCCAGCAGTGTGGGCAGCAGGGGCAGGGAGGGGATTCTGCCCTCTGCTGTGCTCTGCTCAGACCTCCCTGCAGGGCTGGGGCAGCTCTGGAGCCCTCAGCACAGACAGGCACCTGGGGGAGCAGGGCCAGAGGAGGCCACAGCAGTGCTGGCAGGGCTGGAAGCCCTCTGCTGGGAGGCCAGGCTGAGAGAGGTGGCCTTGGGCAGCCTGCAGAAGAGAAGGCTCCAGGGAGAGCTTCTGGTGGCCTTGCAGTGCTTCAAGGGCCCAGCAGAGAGCTGGGGACAGAGCTTTGAGCAGGGCCTGATGGGCCAGGCCAAGGGGGATGGTTGGAAAGTGCAAGAGGGAGCTTGAGAGTGGAGAGAAGGGAAAAGCACAAGCCCTGGCACTCCCAGCCCTTGTCAAAAGTCCCTGATAGCAATGGGAAGAGGTCAATGAAAAACATGAAAGAGGAGCAAGGAGGTGATGGAGAGCACAGCCCTGGGAGGAGAGGCTGAGGGAGCTGGGGTTGCTTAGCCTGCAGAAGAGGAGGCTCAGGAGAGACCTTCTTGCTCTCTGCAACTCCCTGCAGGGAGGTTGTAGCCAGGTGGGGGTTGGTCTCTTCTGCCAGGCAAGCAGCAGCAGAACAAGAGGACATAGTCTCAAGCTGTGCCAGGGGAGGTTTAGGCTGGAGGTGAGGAGAAAGTTCTTCCCAGAGAGAGTTGTTAACCACTGGGATGTGCTGTCCAGGGAGGTGGTGGAGTCCCCATGCCTGGAGGTGTTCAGGAGGGGATTGGATGTGGCACTTGGAGCCATGGTTGAGCTGTCAGGAGGTGTTGGGTGCCAGGTTGGACTCGAGGATCTCTGAGGTCTTTTGCAGCCTTATTGATTCTATGATTCTATGAAATGTTTGGCCCTGAGGGTGGGCAGAGCCTGGCCCAGGCTGCCCAGAGAGCTGGGAGCTGCCCCCTGCCTGGCACCACGGCAGGGGAGGTTGTGTGGGGCTGCGAGCAGCCTGCTCTGGCTGGGGCTGTCCCTGCTGGCTGCAGGGGGCTGCACTGGAGGAGCTTTGGAGGTTTCTTCCAACCCAACCCAGTCTGTGCTTCTGTATCCCAGCACACCACAAATCCTCTTCCAGAGCAGCAGGAGGTCTTCATCAGGCTGAGCTTCAGCTCCTCATGCACCTCCTTTCCTTCCCAGCCACTCTTTAGCTGCTGCTGTAGTTTAACAGACAAGGAGTCAAAGGCTTGGCAAGGGAGCTGTGTGCAGAATGCAATCAGCTTGCTGCAGGTGGGCTGCAATCCCCCTCCCTGCTCTGGCTGGGATCCTGTTTTGCTTGATGTCTGACATCAAAAGGGCCTTGCCTGGCCAAGCCCAGAGGAGAGGCAGATGAAAACCCATCCGTGTCAGCCCGACACTGACAAGCAGGGAGGGCTCAGGAACGCTTCCACAACAAACACCTTGGCACACAGCAGCTGCTCTGTCTGGGGCTTTCCTCACTCCTCCTTAGTTGCTGGGAAACCACAGCTCCCAGAGCAGGGCCACGAGGAGGAGCAGAGGGCTGGAGCTGCTCTGCTGTGAGCACAGACTGAGGGAGTTGGGGTTGTGCAGGCTGGAGAGGAGAAGGCTCCCAGGAGACCTCATTGTGGCCTCCCAGGACCTGAAGGGGCTGCAAGAAATTGTGGGAGGGACTTTTGAGGGTGTCAGGGAGGGATAGGACTGGGGAGGATGGAGCAAAACTAGGAGTGGGGAGATTCAGCTTGGCTGTGAGGAAGAAGTTGTTGCCCAGGAGGGTGGTGAGAGCCTGGCACAGGCTGCCCAGGGAGGTGGTGGAAGCCTCCTGCCTGGAGGTGTTTGCAGCCAGGCTGGAGGTGGCTGTGAGCAACCTGCTGTGGTGTGAGGTGTCCCTGCCCATGGCAGGGGGTTGGGACTGGCTGAGCCTTGAAGTCATAGAGTCACAGAATCAATAAGGTTGGAAGAGACCTCAGAGATCATCAAGTCTCTCACCCAACACCATCTAATCAACTCAACCATGGCACTAAGTGCCTCATCCAGGCTCTTCCTAAACACCTCCAGGGATGGGGACTCCACCACCTCCCTGGGCAGCACATCCCAGTGGCCAACAACTCTCTCTGGGAAGAACTTTCTCCTCACCTCCAGCCTAAACCTCCCCTGGTGCAGCTTGAGGCTGTGTCCTCTTGTTCTGGTGCTGCTTGCCTGGCAGAAGAGACCAACCCCCACCTGGCTACAACCTCCCTGGAGTTGGAGAGAGCAAGAAGGTCTCCCTGAGCCTCCTCTTCTGCAGGCTAAGCAACCCCAGCTCCCTCAGCCTCCACTTGTGCTCAAAGTCCCTTCCAAACCTGACCCTTCTGTGATTCTGAGTCATCTCAGCCCCTTCTGCTCTTGTTCCTTCTTCACTGACAGAAGTCTAAACTATCAGCATTAGAATCATAGAATCAGTCAGGGTTGGAAGGCACCACAAGGATCAGCCAGTTCCAACCCCCTGCCATGGGCAGGGACACCCCACACTAGATCAGGCTGCCCAGAGCCTCATCCAGCCTGGGCTTAAACACCTCCAGGGACGGGGCCTCAACCACCTCCCTGCACAACCCATTCCAGGGCTTCAGCACTCTCCTGGGGAAGAACTTCCTCCTCACCTGCAGCCTGAATCTCCCCACCTCCAGCTTCATTCCCTTCCCCCTAGTCCTATCACTCCCTGAGAGCCTGAGCAGTCCCTCCCCAGCCTTCCTGTAGCCCCCTTCAGATCCTGGAAGGCCACAATGAGGTCACCTCGGAGCCTTCTCCTCTCCAGGCTGGACAGCCCCAACTCCTTCAGTCTGTCCTCACAGGAGAGGTGCAATTGAGTCCATCCAGTGGCAGCAGGGAGGTGAGATGAGACTGAGGTCCCCTGGATGGGAAAATTAGAGGTGAAGAGCCCACTGCTGCCCCTCTCAGTGCTGGGCTTCTTTGAAGACCCAGAACTCAGCAGTGCCACTAAGAAACTGTCTTGAACACATGTCTGGTACCAAGGGTTGGCTCTTCCCCTCCCCCAGAGCTCATCCTTCACAGGACAGGCAGGAAATGGAGGCCAGAGAAGCAAAACCACTTCAATAAAAGAAGAGTGGAGAAGACTTGTAGAGTGGTAGGGGCTGGAAGGGAGCTCTGGAGATCACAGAATCACAGAGAGTTAGGGGCTGGAAGGGACCTCTGGAGATCACAGAATCAAAGAGAGTTAGGGGCTGGAAGGGACCTCTGGAGATCACAGAATCAAAGAGGGGTTGGAAGGGAGCTCTGGAGATCACAGAGAGTTAGGGGCTGGAAGGGACCTCTGGAGATCACAGAATCAAAGAGGGGTTGGAAGGGAGCTCTGGAGATCACAGAGAGTTAGGGGCTGGAAGGGACCTCTGGAGATCACAGAATCAAAGAGGGGTTGGAAGGGAGCTCTGGAGACCACAGAGAGTTAGGGGCTGGAAGGGACCTCTGGAGATCACAGAATCAAAGAGGGGTTGGAAGGGAGCTCTGGAGACCACAGAGAGTTAGGGGCTGGAAGGGACCTCTGGAGATCACAGAATCAAAGAGGGCTTGGAAGGGAGCTCTGGAGATCAGAGAATCGAAGAGTTAGGGGTTGGAAGGGACCTCTGGAGATCACAGAGAGTTAGGGGCTGGAAGGGACCTCTGGAGATCACAGAGAGTTAGGGGCTGGAAGGGACCTCTGGAGATCACAGAGAGTTAGGGGTTGGAAGGGACCTCTGGAGATCACAGAGAGTTAGGGGTTGGAAGGGACCTCTGGAGATCACAGAGAGTTAGGGGCTGGAAGGGACCTCTGGAGATCACAGAATCAAAGAGGGGTTGGAAGGGAGCTCTGGAGATCACAGAATCACAGAGAGTTAGGGGCTGGAAGGGACCTCTGGAGATCACAGAGAGTTAGGGGCTGGAAGGGACCTCTGGAGATCACAGAATCAAAGAGGGGTTGGAAGGGAGCTCTGGAGATCACAGAATCACAGAGAGTTAGGGGCTGGAAGGGACCTCTGGAGATCACAGAGTTAGGGGCTGGAAGGGACCTCTGGAGATCACAGAATCAAAGAGGGGTTGGAAGGGAGCTCTGGAGATCACAGAATCACAGAGAGTTAGGGGCTGGAAGGGACCTCTGGAGATCACAGAATCAAAGAGGGGTTGGAAGGGAGCTCTGGAGATCACAGAATCGAAGAGTTAGGGGCTGGAAGGGACCTCTGGAGATCACAGAGAGTTAGGGGCTGGAAGGGACCTCTGGAGATCACAGAATCAAAGAGGGGTTGGAAGGGAGCTCTGGAGATCACAGAAAGTTAGGGGCTGGAAGGGACCTCTGGAGATCACAGAATCACAGAGAGTTAGGGGCTGGAAGGGACCTCTGGAGATCACAGAATCACAGAGAGTTAGGGGCTGGAAGGGACCTCTGGAGATCACAGAATCACAGAGAATTAGGGGCTGGAAGGGACCTCTGGAGATCACAGAATCACAGAGAGTTAGGGGCTGGAAGGGACCTCTGGAGATCACAGAATCACAGAGAATTAGGGGCTGGAAGGGACCTCTGGAGATCACAGAATCACAGAGAATTAGGGGCTGGAAGGGAGCTCTGGAGATCACAGAATCACAGAGAGTTAGGGACCTCTGGGCTGGAAGGGAGCTCTGGAGATCACAGAATCACAGAGAGTTAGGGGCTGGAAGGGACCTCTGGAGATCACAGAATCACAGAGGGGTTGGAAGGGGCTCTGGAGACCACAGAGAGTTAGGGGCTCTGGAGATCACAGAATCACAGAGAGTTAGGGGCTGGAAGGGACCTCTGGAGATCACAGAATCACAAGAGAATTAGGGGTTGGAAGGGAGCTCTGGAGATCACAGAATCACAGAGAGTTAGGGGCTGGAAGGGACCTCTGGAGATCACAGAGTTAGGGGTTGGAAGGGACCTCTGGAGAAGAGGACCTCTGGAGATCACAGAATCACAGAGAGTTAGGGGTTGGAAGGGACCTCTGGAGATCACAGAGTTAGGGGCTGGAAGGGACCTCTGGAGATCACAGAATCACAGAGAGTTAGGGGTTGGAAGGGACCTCTGGAGATCACAGAGTTAGGGGCTGGAAGGGAGAGATCACAGAGAGTTAGGGGCTGGAAGGGACCTCTGGAGACCACAGAGAGTTAGGGGCTGGAAGGGACCTCTGGAGATCACAGAGAGTTAGGGTCTGGAAGGGACCTCTGGAGATCACAGAATCAAAGAGGGCTTGGAAGGGAGCTCTGGAGATCACAGAAAGTTAGGGGCTGGAAGGGACCTCTGGAGATCACAGAGAGTTAGGGGCTGGAAGGGACCTCTGGAGATCACAGAGAGTTAGGGGCTGGAAGGGACCTCTGGAGATCACAGAGAGTTAGGGGCTGGAAGGGACCTCTGGAGATCACAGAGAGTTAGGGGCTGGAAGGGACCTCTGGAGATCACAGAGAGTTAGGGGCTGGAAGGGAGCTCTGGAGATCACAGAAAGTTAGGGGCTGGAAGGGACCTCTGGAGATCACAGAGAGTTAGGGGCTGGAAGGGACCTCTGGAGATCACAGAGAAAGAGGGGCTGGAAGGGACCTCTGGAGATCACAGAGAGTTAGGGGCTGGAAGGGACCTCTGGAGATCACAGAATCAAAGAGGGGTTGGAAGGGAGCTCTGGAGATCACAGAATCGAAGAGTTAGGGGTTGGAAGGGACCTCTGGAGATCACAGAGAGTTAGGGGCTGGAAGGGACCTCTGGAGATCACAGAATCAGAGAGGGGCTGGAAGGGACCTCTGGAGATCACAGAATCACAGAGAGTTAGGGGCTGGAAGGGAGCTCTGGAGATCACAGAGAGTTAGGGGCTGGAAGGGACCTCTGGAGATCACAGAATCACAGAGAGTTAGGGGCTGGAAGGGACCTCTGGAGATCACAGAATCACAGAGAGTTAGGGGCTGGAAGGGAGCTCTGGAGATCACAGAATCACAGAGTTAGGGGCTGGAAGGGAGCTCTGGAGATCACAGAATCAGAGTTAGGGGTTGGAAGGGAGCTCTGGAGATCACAGAATCGAAGAGTTAGGGGCTGGAAGGGAGCTCTGGAGATCACAGAGAGTTAGGGGCTGGAAGGGACCTCTGGAGATCACAGAATCAAAGAGGGGTTGGAAGGGAGCTCTGGAGATCACAGAAAGTTAGGGGCTGGAAGGGACCTCTGGAGATCACAGAATCACAGAGAGTTAGGGGCTGGAAGGGACCTCTGGAGATCACAGAGAGTTAGGGGCTGGAAGGGACCTCTGGAGATCACAGAATCAAAGAGGGGGGTTGGAGGGGGAGCTCTGGAGATCACAGAATCGAAGAGTTAGGGGCTGGAAGGGAGCTCTGGAGATCACAGAGAGTTAGGGGCTGGAAGGGACCTCTGGAGATCACAGAATCAAAGAGGGGTTGGAAGGGAGCTCTGGAGATCACAGAATCACAGAGAGTTAGGGGCTGGAAGGGACCTCTGGAGATCACAGAATCAAAGAGGGGTTGGAAGGGAGCTCTGGAGATCACAGAATCGAAGAGTTAGGGGCTGGAAGGGACCTCTGGAGATCACAGAGAGTTAGGGGCTGGAAGGGAGCTCTGGAGATCACAGAATCACAGAGAGTTAGGGGCTGGAAGGGACCTCTGGAGATCACAGAATCACAGAGAGTTAGGGGCTGGAAGGGAGCTCTGGAGATCACAGAGAGTTAGGGGCTGGAAGGGAGCTCTGGAGATCACAGAGAGTTAGGGGCTGGAAGGGACCTCTGGAGATCACAGAATCACAGAGAGTTAGGGGCTGGAAGGGAGCTCTGGAGATCACAGAGAGTTAGGGGCTGGAAGGGACCTCTGGAGATCACAGAATCAAAGAGGGGTTGGAAGGGACCTCTGGAGATCACGAAGAGAGGGGTTGGAAGGGACCTCTGGAGATCACAGAGAGTTAGGGGCTGGAAGGGACCTCTGGAGATCACAGAGAGTTAGGGGCTGGAAGGAACCTCTGGAGATCACAGAATCACAGAGAGTTAGGGGCTGGAAGGGACCTCTGGAGATCACAGAGAGTTAGGGGTTGGAAGGGACCTCTGGAGATCACAGAATCAAAGAGGGGTTGGAAGGGAGCTCTGGAGATCACAGAGAGTTAGGGGTTGGAAGGGACCTCTGGAGATCACAGAATCAAAGAGGGGTTGGAAGGGAGCTCTGGAGATCACAGAATCAAAAGTTAGGGGTTGGAAGGGAGCTCTGGAGATCACAGAAGAAAGTTAGGGCTGGAAGGGACCTCTGGAGATCACAGAATCACAGAGAGTTAGGGGTTGGAAGGGACCTCTGGAGATCACAGAGAGTTAGGGGCTGGAAGGGACCTCTGGAGATCACAGAATCAAAGAGGGGTTGGAAGGGAGCTCTGGAGATCACAGAATCGAAGAGTTAGGGGCTGGAAGGGAGCTCTGGAGATCACAGAGAGTTAGGGGCTGGAAGGGACCTCTGGAGATCACAGAATCAAAGAGGGGTTGGAAGGGAGCTCTGGAGATCACAGAGAGAGTTAGGGGCTGGAAGGGAGCTCTGGAGATCACAGAAGAGTTAGGGGTTGGAAGGGAGCTCTGGAGATCACAGAAGAAGTTAGGGGCTGGAAGGGACCTCTGGAGATCACAGAGAGTTAGGGGTTGGAAGGGAGCTCTGGGAGAATCACAGAGAGTTAGGGGCTGGAAGGGACCTCTGGAGATCACAGAATCACAGAGAGTTAGGGGCTGGAAGGGACCTCTGGAGGTCATCCAGTCCAACCCCCCTGTCAAAGCAAGGTCCCCCAGGGTAGTTGGGGCCTTGAGTCCATGCCACCCCCACCTTCCCTGAGAGACCATCAGCACCCCAGCCAGGATGCCAAAGCCAAGCAGGAAGCTCCCCCGAGCAGGCTCGCCCACGCTGCTGCTGAAAAGGTAGAGCAGTGACTCAGGCTCCACAGCACCGGCAGCAGCACATCAGCTGCTGCTATTTTTGCTGTTTGGATAGCACCAGTCCCACCACCCGCCCACCACCGGCTCCAAGCTCTTCCCCAACGCTTGGCATCCTTCTGCCTCTCTCCTCTGACCACCTGCAAGCCCCTGCAGATGTTTCCTGTGGCAGCAGAGTGGTTCCCAGAGGCTCAAGGGCAGCTCCTCGAGCCCGGAGCGCTGCTCTCGGCGCGAGGCAGGATCGACACGGAAGCGCTCACCTTGCCTGGTCCTGCTGGGATGGCAGCAAGCATAGTGAAGTATTTACTACTAACTCCCACATTCCTCAGCTCCAGCCCTTAAGCTGGCAACAGATTTGAGCTGATCACATCCCCCACGGCGTGCACAGGCATCTCCTGAGCAGCCCAGGCTTCGCTGCCGCCCGGCCAAAGCTCTGGCCTCTGGGAACGCACAGCAAGTGCTGCCGAAAGGCCACCAGGAAGGACAGCCACCAAAACCTCGACTTGGCGGCCACAGAGTGGTCTGAGTGGGATGGGACCTCGAAGCTCAGCCAGTTCCAATTCCCCTGCCACGGGCAGGGATGCCTCCCACCAGCCCAGCTTGCTCAAGGTCTCATCCAGCCTGGCCTTGAGCACCTCCGGGGAGGAGGCAGCCACAGCCTCCCTGGGCAGCCTGTGCCAGGGTCTGCCCAGCCTCACTAAAGAATTTCTTCCTCATCTCCAGTCTCAATCTCCCCTCTCCCAGCTCAAAGCCATTGGTCCTTGTCCTGGCACTCCCAGCCCTTGTCAAAAGTCCCTTCCTGATAGCAATGGGAAGACATCAATGAGAAACATGAAGGAGAAGCAGGGAGGTGATGGAGAGCACAGCCGTGGCAGGAGAGGCTGAGGGAGCTGGGGTTGCTTAGCCTGCAGAAGAGGAGGCTCAGGGGAGACCTTCTTGCTCTCTGCAACTCCCTGCAGGGAGGCTGTAGCCAGGTGGGGTTGGTCTCTTCTCCCAGGCACCCAGCACCAGAACAAGAGGACACAGTCTCAAGCTGTGCCAGGGGAGGTTTAGGCTGGAGGGGAGGAGAAAGTTCACTGAGAGAGTTGTTAGCCATTGGAATGTGCTGCCCAGGGAGGTGGTGGCATCCCCATCCCTGGAGGTGTTCAAGAGGGGATTGGATGTGGCACTTGGAGCCATGGTTTAGCTGTCAGGAAGTGTTGAGTGACAGGTTGGACTTGAGGATCTCTGAGCTCTTTTCCAGCCTTATGGATTCTATGACTCTATGAGAGGCATGAGCAGAGAAAGCCACCTGCAGGGATGCAGAGCACCAAGAAGCCTTCTCCAAAGGTTGTGCCAGCTCAGGGGCACACATGGGGCTTGGGGCCAGCTGGGAGCAGGCAAGTGGGAGGAAAAAGCCAAGCAGCCAAGCCAGGAGCATCCATCTGGGCTGCACCTCTCAGCCCCACGTCTGCCTGGCAAAAAGAGAGGAAAAGAAGAAGCCACAACAAAGCCTCTGCCCTCCAGGGTCACAAAAACATGTGGCCTGGAGTCAGCAGGATCAGACTTTTAATGGCAGGAAACTGCAGCTCAGTTATTTAATGAGAGAGCTGCGAGCAGAAGCTGTGACACTGAGGAGCCTCCTGCAACCCAAAGCCAGCCCCGAGCAGCAAGGGGACAGTATCTCATCAGAAGGTTGGAGACACTGTGACCAGCATGGAGGGGGCAGGGGGGGCGAGAGGAGACATGGCAGGAAGGGTGGAGGGTTGCTGATTCCAGCCACACTTAGAGTCATAGAATCAACCAGGTTGGAAAAGACCTCAAGGAGCATCAAGTCAAACCTCTCACCCAAAACCTCCTGACAACTAACCCATGGCTCCAAGTGCCACATCCAATCCCCTCTTGAACACCTCCAGGGATGGGGACTCCACCACCTCCCTGGGCAGCACATCCCAATGGCTAACAACTCTCTCTGGGAAGAACTTTCTCCTCACCTCCAGCCTGAACCTCCCCTGGCACAGCTTGAGACTATGTCCTCTTGTTCTGCCACTGCTTGCCTGGCAGAAGAGACCAACCCCCACCTGGCTACAACCTCCCAGCAGGGAGTTGGAGAGAGCAATGAGGTCTCCCCTGAGCCTCCTCTTCTGCAGGCTAAGCAACCCCAGCTCCCTCAGCCTCTCCTCCCAGGGCTGTGCTCCAGACCCCTCCCCAGCTTTCTTGCCCTTCTCTGGACACCTTCAAGTCTCTCAATGTCCTTCTTAACCTGAGGAGCCCAGAACTGGACACAGGACTCAAGGTGTGGCCTCAGCAGTGTTGAGCACAGGGCACAAGGACTTCCCTGCTCCTGCTGGCCACACTCTTCCTGCTGCAGGCCAGGATGCCCTTGGCCTCCTTGGCCCCCTGGGCACACTGCTGGCTCATGTTCAGCTGCTGTCCACCACTCCCCCCAGGTCCTTCTCTGCCTGGCTGCTCTCAGCCACTCTGTCCCCAGCCTGGAGCACTGCCTGGGGTTGCTGTGGCCAAAGTGCAGCACCTGGCACTTGGATGTGTTCAATCTCCTGCCCTTGGCCTCTGCCCATCTGTCCAGCCTGTCGAGGTCCCTCTGCAGAGCTTCTCCTGCCCTCTAGCAGATCAAGTCCTGCCCCCAGCTTGGTGTCAGCTGCAAATTTACTGCTGATGGACTCAATGCCCTCATCCAGATCATCAATAAAGATATTGAACAGGATGGGACCCAGCACTGCTCCCTGGGGCACCACTGGTGCCTGGCTGCCAGCTGGCTGTGGCACCATTCACCACCACTCTCTGAGCTTTGAGCAGGGCCTGATGGGCCAGGCTAAGGGGGATGGTTGGAAAGTGCAAGAGGGAGCTTGAGAGTGGAGAGAAGGGAAAACCACAAACCTTGTGAGGAGAGGCTGAGGGAGCTGGGGTTGCTTAGCCTGCAGAAGAGGAAGCTCAGGGGAGACCTTCTTGCTCTCTGCAACTCCCTGAAGGGAGGTTGTGCCAGCTGGGGCTTGGTCTCTTCTGCCAGGCAAGCAGTGGCAGAACAAGAGGCCACAGTCTCAAGCTGTGCCAGGGGAGGTTCAGGCTGGATGTTAGGAAGAAATTCTTCCCAGCAAGAGAGATTGGCCACTGGGATGTGCTGCCCAGGGAGGTGGTGGAGTCCCCATCCCTGGAGGTGTTTAGGAAGAGCCTGGATGAGGCCCTTGGTGCCATGGTTTAATTGATCAGATGGTGCTGGGTAAGAGGTTGGACTGGATGATCTCTGAGGGCTTTTCCCACCTGGTCAATTCTATTCTATTCTATTCTATTCTATTCTATTCTATTCTATTCTATTCTATTCTATTCTATTCTATTCTATTCTATTCTATTCTATCCCATTCCATTCCATTCGATTCCATTCCATTCCATTCCATTCCATCCCATTCTATCCTATCCCATTCTATCCTATCCCATTCTATCCTATCCCATCCTATTCTATTCTATTCTATTCTATTCTATTCTATTCTATTCTATTCTATTCTATTCTATTCTATTCTATTCTATTCTATTCTATTCTATCTCATTCCATTCCATTCCATCTATTCTATTCCATTCCATCCCATCCCATTCCTATCCCATTCTATCCCATTCTATCCCATTTTATCCTATTCATTCTATTCTATTCTATTCTATTCTATTCTATTCTATTCTATTCTATTCTATTCTATTCTATTCTATTCCATTCCATTCCATTCCATTCCATCCTATTCTATCCTATCCCATTCTATCCTATCCCATCCTATCCTATCCTATCCTATCCTATCCTATCCTATCCTATCCTATCCTATCCTATCCTATCCTATCCTATCCTATCCTATCCTATCCTACCCTACCCTATCCTATCCTATCCTATCCTATCCTATCCCATCCCACCCTATCCTACCCTATCCTAATCTCTAGAGGTCCCTTCCAACCCCTACCGTTCCAGGGTGCTATGATCCCATCCCCACCCACCAGAGGGCCTGGCTGCCTGCTGTGCTTTCTGACCCTCCCCACAGCAGCTTCCTTCAGCACCTCCAGAACAAAAGGAGAGTGCTCATTCCCTGCCTCCCGGCACGGGGCTGGAGATGGTCGGTGGCTCCTGGAGCAATCTGCAAACATTAATTAAGCCTCAGCAGAATCCCTGAGTGGTAGCTAACTGCAATTATGTCCCTAATTACATTCATTCTGCTGCAGGGTGGCAAGCAATTCCTTGGAATCTATTGTACAACCAACCCAAACCTCTGTTGATGATTACATGTTCAGCCTGCAACTAAGTGGGGCTTCCTGCCTTGGCTGATGCCTGGGGGAGAAAGGAAGAGGAAAAAGGAGACACCTAGAAAAAACCCCACAGGGTCCTGCTAGAGGCATCCCTCCCCCCTCCCCCACTCTGGGTTTGCAGTTGGATTCCCTTCTGCAAGCTACACTCATGAGTGTGGATTCTTTTGTGTGTGTGGGGGGGAACCTTCCTACCCCACCACACTCCTCCTGACTGGAGTGCAGCAGGAAGAGTGTGGCCAGCAGGAGCAGGGAAGTCCTTGTGCCCTGTGCTCAGCACTGCTGAGGCCACACCTTGAGTCCTGTGTCCAGTTCTGGGCTCCTCAGCTCAGGAAAGAGGTTGAGCTGCTGGAAGGTGTCCAGAGAAGGGCAAGAAAGCTGGGGAGGGGTCTGGAGCACAGCCCTGGGAGGAGAGGCTGAGGGAGCTGGGGTTGCTTAGCCTGCAGAAGAGGAGGCTCAGGGGAGACCTTATTGCTCTCTCCAACTCCCTGAAGGGAGGTTGTAGCCAGGTGGGGGTTGGTCTCTTCTGCCAGGCAAGCAGCACCAGAACAAGAGGACACAGTCTCAAGCTGTGCCAGGGGAGGTTTAGGCTGGAGGTGAGGAGAAAGTTCTTGCCAGCAAGAGAGATTGGCCACTGGGATGTGCTGCCCAGGGAGGTGGTGGAGTCCCCATCCCTGGAGGTGTTCAAGAGGCGCTTGGATGTGGCACTTGGAGCCATGGGTTAGTTGTCAGGAGGTGTTAGGTATTAGGTAATAGGCTGGACTTGATGATCTGAGGGCTGGAGCACCTCTCCTGTGAGGAATGACTGAAGGAGTTGGGGCTGTTCAGGCTGGAGAAGAGAAGGCTCCCAGGTGACCTCATTGTGGCCTTCCAGGATCTGCAGGGGGCTCCAAGAAGGCTGGGGAGGGACTGCTCAGGCTCTCAGGGAGTGATAGGACTAGGGGGAATGGACTGAAGCTGGAGGTGGGGAGATTCAGGCTGGAGGGGAGGAGGAAGTTCTTCCCCATGAGAGTGGTGAAGCCCTGGAATGGGTTGTGCAGGGAGGTGGTTGAGGCCCCGTCCCTGGAGGTGTTTAAGGCCAGGCTGGATGAGGCTCTGGGCAGCCTGATCTAGTGTGGGGTGTCCCTGCCCATAGCAGGGGGGTTGGAACTGGCTGATCCTTGTGGTCCTTTCCAGCTGGGTTGATTCTGTGATTCTGGGTGCTCAAAGGGTCACTTCCACCTCCAAGGAACCACAGACAGGGATGGATGGGCAGCCCCTTCCCACCAGCTTGTGTCACTGTCCAGCCAGCTTCACTTCCCCCCAGCCCCTGGCCAGTCCTGCTGCCAGCACCACAGCCAGCTCCTGCCTCAGCCCAGCCTTGGCCAGCCCTGCCCTCGAACCCCGCAGCACACGGCCCTTGGGGCTGCAGCGGCAGCACCACGGAGCCGCTTGCCTGCTGGCGCTGTGCCGAGCTGCTCCATCAGTCCCTGCGGACAAGATAAATTGGGCTACCTGCTGCAAGACAAACACCAATCGAAAGGGCTCAGGTGCCCACATCCTGACCACATCCCGATTCAGGCTCCTAAATCAAAGAGATGTGGCAATAAAGGGCCCTGCAGAGCTGCTGGCTCCTGCTGAAGGAGCCTGTTCTCCACAAGCCTTAAGCTCCCAAATGAGATAAGGTGAGAGAAGCAGCCCATGACCCCAGGCTGTGCACACTGCCCAGCTGCCCCAGGGATTTATCTGGCACCTCTTAAAGTCTCCAGAGAATCATAGAATCAGCCAGGTTGGGAAAGATCTCAGAGATAGTATCACAGTGTCAGTCAGGGTTGGAAGGGACCACAAGGATCAGCTAGTTCCAACCCCAGGTTGGAAAAGACCTCAGAGCTCAGCAAGTCCAACCTGGCACCCAACACCTCCTGACAACTAACCCATGGCTCCAAGTGCCACATCCAAGCCCCTCTTGAACACCTCCAGGGATGGGGACTCCACCACCTCCCTGGGCAGCACATCCCAAGGGCCAATCTCTCTTGCTGGGAAGAACTTTCTCCTCACCTCCAGCCTGAACCTCCCCTGGCACAGCTTGAGACTGTGTCCTCTTGTTCTGGTGCAGCTTGCCTGGGAGAAGAGACCAACCCCCACCTGGCTACAACCTCCCTGCAGGGAGCTGCAGAGAGCAAGAAGGTCTCCCCTGAGCCTCCTCTTCTGCAGGCTAAGCAACCCCAGCTCCCTCAGCCTCTCCTCCCAGGGCTGTGCTCCAGACCCCTCCCCAGCTTTCTTGTCCTTCTCTGGACACCTTCCAGCAGCTCAACCTCTTTCCTGAGCTGAGGAGCCCAAAACTGGACACAGGACTCAAGGTGTGGCCTAACCAAGTGCTGGAAAAACTGCTTTGGCAAGGCTGCTGCAAGACCAGCCAGGTGGTGCTCCTTGGTCTCCAGCCTTCTCCTTCACCAGCTGGATGACCCTCTCCCACCCAGCCAGGATCCAGCAGCTGCCAATCTTTATCTCAGCTTTTATTCCCCAATTTGACTGCAGTCACAGTCACCTCAACAACCAGCTGCAGGACAACAGTTGGGGCTGTTCAGCCTGAGAAGAGAAGGCTCCAGGGAGACCTTAGAGCCTTCCAGTACCTGAGGGGGCTGCAGGAGAGCTGGGGAGGGACTTTGGACAAGAGCTGGGAGTGATAGGACCAGGGAGAATAGCTTTGAGCTGGAAGAGGGGAGAGTGAGACTGGAGATGAGGAAGAAGTCCAGTCCCCTCTTGAGGAGGGAGGACATTGCTGCCCAGAGAGAACTCTCCTGCCCACTGCAGGCTTGAACTCACGACCTTCCCAGTAAGAGTCTTACGTGCTACCAACTTAGCCACATGGTCCAAGATTATCTAACCTCAGTGCAGGCACCAAGTGACCCCTAAAATACATTCAGTCATCCCAACCCCTCTTTGGACCAGCTCACCTCTCACAGCAAGAATCATTTAGGCTGCCCAGGGAGGTGGTGGAGTCCCCAGCCCCGGAGGTGTTCAAGAGGGGCTTGGATGTGGCCCTTGGAGCCATGGGTTAGTTGTCAGGAGGTGTTAGGTATTAGGTAATAGGCTGGACTTGATGATCTGAGGGCTGGAGCACCTCTCCTGTGAGGACAGACTGAAGGAGTTGGGGCTGTTCAGGCTGGAGAAGAGAAGGCTCCCAGGTGACCTCATTGTGGCCTTCCAGGATCTGAAGGGGGCTCCAAGAAGGCTGGGGAGGGACTGCTCAGGACATCAGGGAGTGATAGGACTAGGGGGAATGGACTGAAGCTGGAGGTGGGGAGATTCAGGCTGGAGAGGAGGAGGAAGTTCTTCCCCAGGAGAGTGGTGAAGCCCTGGAATGGGTTGTGCAGGGAGGTGGTTGAGGCCCCGTCCCTGGAGGTGTTTAAGCCCAGGCTGGATGAGGCTGTGGCCAGCCCCGGAGGTGCTCAGGAAACCTGTGGCCGCGGCGCTTGGGGCCGTGGCTTCGTGGCCACGGTGGGGTTGGGTTGCTGGTTGGACTGGGTGATCTTAGGGGGAGGGGTTTCCAACCCAAACAATCCTATGAGTCCGTGCTTTTGGGCAGGACTCAGTGGAGCTCCTTCCTCCTTTCCCCTTGCGCTCACTGACACCACAGATGCAGCAGCATTACTTCACGCTGCTGCAGTCTGCTGTGGAGAGCAGGGACTTGGCACCGCTGCTGCGATGAGGGAGGCTGAATCCAACTGGCTCCCCTCCTGGTTCCCAGGAATGGCAGCTGTACAAGTTGGGAGTGTATTTAAAGCTTCAGCCCCACAGCAGCACCATGAAACACAAGCCACTTCCCTTCCAAAAGCAAGAGGAGCACCAAGCCAGATCGGAGTTATGTTTGGAACGGGCGCTAAAAAAAGCCCCCAACCAACCCCAAGCCACACAAAGCAACCCCAGCCTAAATGACTGGAGTAAAAATAGCCCAGAAGAGGGGCTAAAAAGGAACTGGGTGAAGTGGTGTGTTTGTGCTTGAGTGAGCAAGATCCCCAAACAAACAGATCCACACCGGCACTGAAATGATCCTGCACTTCGCTCAGGTGGTGCTAAGCACGGTGCAAGCACTGCTCCCAGCCTGGGGCCGTCCACACTGCAGGCACAACTCTGCTCTGCCCTGCTCTGCCCTGCCCTGCTCTGCCCTGCCCTGCCCTGCTCTGCCCTGCTCTGCTCTGCTCTGCCCTGCCCTGCTCTGCCCTGCTCTGCTCTGCTCTGCCCTGCCCTGCTCTGCCCTGCCCTGCCCTGCCCTGCTCTGCCTTGCTCTGCCCTGCCCTGCTCTGCCCTGCCCTGCTCTGCCCTGCCCTGCTCTGCTCTGCCCTGCTCTGCTCTGCCCTGCCCTGCCCTGCCCTGCTCTGCCCTGCCCTGCCCTGCTCTGCCCTGCCCTGCTCTGCTCTGCCCTGCCCTGCCCTGCCCTGCTCTGCCCTGCCCTGCTCTGCCCTGCTCTGCCCTGCCCTGCCCTGCTCTGCCTTGCTCTGCCCTGCCCTGCTCTGCCCTGCCCTGCCCTGCTCTGCCCTGCCCTGCTCTGCTCTGCCCTGCCCTGCCCTGCCCTGCTCTGCCCTGCCCTGCCCTGCTCTGCCTTGCTCTGCCCTGCCCTGCTCTGCCCTGCCCTGCCCTGCTCTGCCCTGCCCTGCTCTGCTCTGCCCTGCTCTGCTCTGCCCTGCCCTGCTCTGCCCTGTCCCTCTCTGCTCTGCCCTGCCCTGCTCTGCCCTGCCCTGCTCTGCCCTGCCCTGCCCTGCTCTGCCCTGCCCTGCTCTGCCCTGTCCTGCCCTGCTCTGCCCTGCTCTGCTCTGCCCTGCCCTGCTCTGCCCTGTCCCTCTCTGCTCTGCCCTGCCCTGCTCTGCCCTGCCCTGCCCTGCTCTGCCCTGCTCTGCTCTGCCCTGCCCTGCTCTGCCCTGTCCCTCTCTGCTCTGCCCTGCCCTGCTCTGCCCTGCCCTGCTCTGCCCTGCCCTGCCCTGCCCTGCCCTGCCCTGCCCTGCTCTGCCCTGCCCTGCTCTGCTCTGCCCTGCTCTGCCCTGCCCTGCTCTGCCCTGCCTTGCTCTGCCCTGCCCTGCTCTGCTCTGCCCTGCCCCTCTCTGCTCTGCCCTGCCCTGCCCTGCCCTGCTCTGCCTTGCTCTGCCCTGCCCTGCTCTGCCCTGCCCTGCTCTGCCCTGCCCTGCTCTGCTGTGCCCTGCCCTGCCCTGCCCTGCTCTGCCCTGCCCTGCTCTGCCCTGCCCTGCTCTGCTCTGCCCTGCCCCTCTCTGCTCTGCCCTGCCCTGCTCTGCCCTGCCTTGCTCTGCCCTGCCCTGCTCTGCTCTGCCCTGCCCCTCTCTGCTCTGCCCTGCCCTGCCCTGCTCTGCCCTGCCCTGCTCTGCTCTGCCCTGCCCCTCTCTGCTCTGCCCTGCCCTGCCCTGCTCTGCCTTGCTCTGCCCTGCCTTGCTCTGCGCTGCCCTGCTCTGCTCTGCCCTGCCCCTCTCTGCTCTGCCCTGCCCTGCCCTGTCCTGCTCTGCCCTGCCCTGCCCTGCCCTGCTCTGCCTTGCTCTGCCCTGCCCTGCTCTGCTCTGCCCTGCCCCTCTCTGCTCTGCCCTGCCCTGCCCTGCTCTGCCTTGCTCTGCCCTGCCCTGCTCTGCCCTGCCCTGCCCTGCTCTGCCCTGCCCCTCTCTGCTCTGCCCTGCCCTGCTCTGCCCTGCCCTGCCCTGCTCTGCCCTGCCCTGCCCTGCCCTGCCCTGCTCTGCCCTGCCCTGCTCTGCCCTGCTCTGCCCTGCCCTGCTCTGCCCTGCCCTGCCCTGCCCTGCCCTGCCCTGCTCTGCCCTGCTCTGCCCTGCCCTGCTCTGCCCTGCCCTGCTCTGCTCTGCCCTGCCCTGCCCTGCCCTGCCCTGCTCTGCCCTGCCCTGCCCTGCTCTGCTCTGCCCTGCCCCTCTCTGCTCTGCCCTGCCCTGCCCTGTCCTGCTCTGCCCTGCTCTGCCCTGCCCTGCTCTGCCCTGCCCTGCCCTGCTCTGCCCTGCCCCTCTCTGCTCTGCCCTGCCCTGCTCTGCCCTGCCCTGCCCTGCTCTGCCCTGCCCCTCTCTGCTCTGCCCTGCCCAGCCCTGCTCTGCCTTGCTCTGCCCTGCCCTGCTCTGCCCTGCCCTGCCCTGCTCTGCCCTGCCCCTCTCTGCTCTGCCCTGCCCTGCTCTGCCCTGCCCTGCCCTGCTCTGCCCTGCCCTGCCCTGCCCTGCCCTGCTCTGCCCTGCCCTGCTCTGCCCTGCTCTGCCCTGCCCTGCTCTGCCCTGCCCTGCCCTGCCCTGCCCTGCTCTGCCCTGCTCTGCCCTGCCCTGCTCTGCCCTGCTCTGCTCTGCCCTGCCCCTCTCTGCTCTGCCCTGCCCTGCCCTGCCCTGCTCTGCCTTGCTCTGCCCTGCTCTGCCCTGCCCTGCTCTGCCCTGCCCTGCTCTGCCCTGCTCTGCCTTGCTCTGCCCTGCTCTGCCCTGCCCCTCTCCGCTCTGCCCTGCTCTGCCCTGCCCTGCCCTGCCCTGCCCTGCTCTGCCCTGCCCGGCCCTGCCCTGCTCTGCTCTGCCCTGCCCTGCTCTGCCTTGCTCTGCCCTGCCCTGCTCTGCCCTGCCCTGCTCTGCCCTGCTCTGCCTTGCTCTGCCCTGCTCTGCCCTGCCCTGCCCTGCCCTGCTCTGCCTTGCTCTGCCCTGCTCTGCCCTGCCCTGCCCTGCCCTGCTCTGCCCTGCTCTGCCCTGCTCTGCCCTGCCCTGCCCTGCCCTGCTCTGCCTTGCTCTGCCCTGCCCTGCTCTGCCCTGCCCTGCTCTGCCCTGCTCTGCCCTGCCCTGCTCTGCCCTGCTCTGCCTTGCTCTGCCCTGCTCTGCCCTGCCCCTCTCCGCTCTGCTGCCTGCTCTGCCCTGCTCTGCCCCTCTCTGCTCTGCCCTGCCCTGCTGAGTCCTCACCTGGAGAACTTTGTCCAGCTATGGGATCCCAACACAAGGGCAACAAGGATGGGGAGAGGTCTGGAGCACAGCCCTGGGAGGAGAGGCTGAGGGAGCTGGGGTTGCTTAGCCTGCAGAAGAGGAGGCTCAGGGGAGACCTTCTTGCTCTCTGCAACTCCCTGCAGGGAGGTTGGAGCCAGGTGGGGGTTGGGCTCTTCTGCCAGGCAAGCAGCAGCAGAACAAGAGGACACAGTCTCAAGCTGTGCCAGGGGAGGTTGAGGCTGGAGGTGAGGAGAAAGTTCTTCATAGAAAGAGAGATTGGCCACTGGGATGTGCTGCCCAGGGAGGTGGTGGAGTCCCCATCCCTGGAGGTGTTCAAGAGGGGCTTGGATGTGGCACTTGGAGCCATGGTTTGGTTGTCAGGAGGTGTTGGGTGACAGGTTGGACTTGGTGATCTTTGAGGTCTCTTCCAACCTTATTGATTCTATGATCCTATGATCCTATGAGAACCAAACCCTGCTGCTGGGAAATGTCTCACCAGTTTAGCCTGATGAGTGGTGGCTTCACCCTGACCCTCCCTCTCCCCTCCCTCCCCAGGGAAGACACCAAACCACCACAGCTTCCACTTCCAGCACTTCCAGCAGCCCAGCACTCAGCAGCCCTGTGAAAATGCCCTTTCCTGCAGCACAGCAGCACCCAGGCTCCTGTTCCACTCCCCCAGGCTCCCTGCTCCCCCACCTCCCCCCAGGCTCCTGCTCACCTCCCACCCAGGCTCCTGCTCACCTCCCACCCAGGCTCCTGCTCACCTCCCACCCAGGCTCCTGCTCACCTCCCACCCAGGCTCCTGCTCACCTCCCCCAGGCTCCTGCTCACCTCCCCCCAGGCTCCTGCTCACCTCCCCCCCAGGCTCCTGCTGCTCCCCCCAGGCTCCTGCTCACCTCCCACCCAGGCTCCTGCTCACCTCCCACCCAGGCTCCTGCTCACCTCCCCCAGGCTCCTGCTCACCTCCCACCCAGGCTCCTGCTCACCTCCCCCCAGGCTCCTGCTCACCTCCCCCCAGGCTCCTGCTCACCTCCCACCCAGGCTCCTGCTCACCTCCCCCCAGGCTCCTGCTCACCTCCCCCAGGCTCCTGCTCACCTCCCACCCAGGCTCCTGCTCACCTCCCCCCAGACTCCTGCTCACCTCCCACCCAGGCTCCTGCTCACCTCCCACCCAGGCTCCTGCTCACCTCCCCCCAGGCTCCTGCTCACCTCCCCCCAGGCTCCTGCTCACCTCCCCCAGGCTCCTGCTCACCTCCCCCCAGGCTCCTGCTCACCTCCCCCCAGGCTCCTGCTCACCTCCCCCCAGGCTCCTGCTCACCTCCCCCAGGCTCCTGCTCACCTCCCACCCAGGCTCCTGCTCACCTCCCCCCAGGCTCCTGCTCACCTCCCCCAGGCTCCTGCTCACCTCCCCCAGGCTCCTGCTCACCTCCCCCCAGGCTCCTGCTCGCCTCCCCCCAGGCTCCTGCTCACCTCCCCCCAGGCTCCTGCTCACCTCCCCCCAGGCTCCTGCTCACCTCCCACCCAGGCTCCTGCTCACCTCCCCCCAGGCTCCTGCTCACCTCCCCTTCAGGCTCCTGCTCACCTCCCACCCAGGCTCCTGCTCACCTCCCCCCAGGCTCCTGCTCACCTCCCACCCAGGCTCCTGCTCACCTCCCCCAGGCTCCTGCTCCCCCCCAGGCTCCTGCTCACCTCCCCCAGGCTCCTGCTCACCTCCCCCCAGGCTCCTGCTCACCTCCCCTTCAGGCTCCTGCTCACCTCCCCTTCAGGCTCCTGCTCACCTCCCACCCAGGCTCCTGCTCACCTCCCCCCAGGCTCCTGCTCACCTCCCACCCAGGCTCCTGCTCACCTCCCACCCAGGCTCCTGCTCACCTCCCACCCAGGCTCCTGCTCACCTCCCCCCAGGCTCCTGCTCACCTCCCCCCAGGCTCCTGCTCACCTCCCCCCAGGCTCCTGCTCACCTCCCACCCACCACCCCACCCAGGCTCCTGCTCACCTCCCCCCCAGGCTCCTGCTCACCTCCCCTCACCTCAGGCTCCTGCTCACCTCCCCCCAGGCTCCTGCTCACCTCCCCCCTCCCACCTCCCACCCAGGCTCCTGCTCACCTCCCACCCAGGCTGCTCACCTCCCACCCAGGCTCCACTCACCTCCCCCCAGGCTCCTGCTCACCTCCCACCCAGGCTCCTGCTCACCTCCCCCCCTCCCAGGCTCCTGCTCACCTCCCACCCAGGCTCCCACCTCCCCTTCAGGCTCCTGCTCACCCCCCCCAGGCTCCTGCTCACCTCCCCCAGGCTCCTGCTCACCTCCCACCCAGGCTCCTGCTCACCTCCCCCCAGGCTCCTGCTCACCTCCCCCCAGGCTCCTGCTCACCTCCCCTTCAGGCTCCTACTCACCTCCCCCCAGGCTCCTGCTCACCTCCCACCCAGGCTCCTGCTCACCTCCCCCTTCAGGCTCCTGCTCACCTCCCCTTCAGGCTCCTACTCACCTCCCCCCAGGCTCCTGCTCACCTCCCCCCACCTCATCCTCAGGCTCCTGCTCACCTCCCACCCAGGCTCCTGCTCACCTCCCCTTCAGGCTCCTGCTCACCTCCCCCAGGCTCCTGCTCACCTCCCACCCAGGCTCCTGCTCACCTCCCACCCAGGCTCCTGCTCACCTCCCACCCAGGCTCCTGCTCACCTCCCCCCAGGCTCCTGCTCACCTCCCCCCAGGCTCCTGCTCACCTCCCCCCAGGCTCCTGCTCACCTCCCCCAGGCTCCTGCTCACCTCCCCTTCAGGCTCCTACTCACCTCCCCCCAGGCTCCTGCTCACCTCCCACCCAGGCTCCTGCTCACCTCCCCTTCAGGCTCCTGCTCACCTCCCCTTCAGGCTCCTACTCACCTCCCCCAGGCTCCTGCTCGCCTCCCCCCACCTCATCCTCAGGCTCCTGCTCACCTCCCACCCAGGCTCCTGCTCACCTCCCCTTCAGGCTCCTGCTCACCTCCCCTTCAGGCTCCTACTCACCTCCCCCCAGGCTCCTGCTCACCTCCCACCCAGGCTCCTGCTCACCTCCCCTTCAGGCTCCTGCTCACCTCCCCCCAGGCTCCTGCTCACCTCCCACCCAGGCTCCTGCTCACCTCCCACCCAGGCTCCTGCTCACCTCCCACCCAGGCTCCTGCTCGCCTCCCCTTCAGGCTCCTGCTCACCTCCCACCCAGGCTCCTGCTCACCTCCCACCCAGGCTCCTGCTCACCTCCCCCCAGGCTCCTGCTCACCTCCCACCCAGGCTCCTGCTCACCTCCCACCCAGGCTCCTGCTCACCTCCCCTTCAGGCTCCTGCTCACCTCCCCTTCAGGCTCCTACTCACCTCCCCCAGGCTCCTGCTCACCTCCCACCCAGGCTCCTGCTCACCTCCCCTTCAGGCTCCTGCTCACCTCCCCCCAGGCTCCTGCTCACCTCCCACCCAGGCTCCTGCTCACCTCCCACCCAGGCTCCTGCTCACCTCCCACCCAGGCTCCTGCTCGCCTCCCCTTCAGGCTCCTGCTCACCTCCCACCCAGGCTCCTGCTCACCTCCCACCCAGGCTCCTGCTCACCTCCCCCAGGCTCCTGCTCACCTCCCACCCAGGCTCCTGCTCACCTCCCCCCAGGCTCCTGCTCACCTCCCACCCAGGCTCCTGCTCACCTCCCCCAGGCTCCTGCTCACCTCCCACCCAGGCTCCTGCTCACCTCCCACCCAGGCTCCTGCTCACCTCCCCCAGGCTCCTGCTCACCTCCCACCCAGGCTCCTGCTCCCCTCCCCTTCAGGCTCCTGCTCACCTCCCACCCAGGCTCCTGCTCACCTCCCCCCAGGCTCCTGCTCACCTCCCACCCAGGCTCCTGCTCCCCCAGGCTCCTGCTCACCTCCCCCAGGCTCCTGCTCACCTCCCCCAGGCTCCTGCTCACCTCCCCCCCAGGCTCCTGCTCACCTCCCCCCAGGCTCCTGCTCACCTCCCCCCAGGCTCCTGCTCACCTCCCCCAGGCTCCTGCTCACCTCCCCTTCAGGCTCCTACTCACCTCCCCCAGGCTCCTGCTCACCTCCCACCCAGGCTCCTGCTCACCTCCCCTTCAGGCTCCTGCTCACCTCCCCTTCAGGCTCCTACTCACCTCCCCCAGGCTCCTGCTCGCCTCCCCCCACCTCATCCTCAGGCTCCTGCTCACCTCCCACCCAGGCTCCTGCTCACCTCCCCTTCAGGCTCCTGCTCACCTCCCCTTCAGGCTCCTACTCACCTCCCCCAGGCTCCTGCTCACCTCCCACCCAGGCTCCTGCTCACCTCCCCTTCAGGCTCCTGCTCACCTCCCCCCAGGCTCCTGCTCACCTCCCACCCAGGCTCCTGCTCACCTCCCACCCAGGCTCCTGCTCACCTCCCACCCCACCAAGTCCCTGCCCTGGGAATAGATAAAAACGTTATTAAAAACTAGCTGCTGAGCAAATAAAGCCACTGACAGGTATCGACTGCAGAGCCCTGGCAGCAGCCCCATCCATCACAGCCTTCAGTTTCCCCCAGGTGCAAATCAGGACGGAGCCCAACTCCACCACCCAGCTCTTCCCCCTCACCACGGGTGAGAGCTGCAGCTCCTCAGGTTAGGAATGATGTTGGGATGCTGGAAGGTGTCCAGAGAAGGGCAAGAGAGCTGGGGAGGGGTCTGGAGCACAGCCCTGGGAGGAGAGGCTGAGGGAGCTGGGGTTGCTTAGCCTGCAGAAGAGGAGGCTCAGGGGAGACCTTCTTGCTCTCTGCAACTCCATGCAGGGAGGTTGTAGCCAGGCAGAGGTTGGTCTCTTCTCTCAGGCCCCCAGCACCAGAACAAGAGGACACAGTCTCAAGCTGCACCAGGGGAGGTTTAGGCTGGAGGTTAGGAAGAAGTTCTACACAGAGAGAGTGATTGGCCACTGGGATGTGCTGCCCAGGGAAGTGGAGGAGTCACCATCATTGGAAGTGTTTAGGAAGAGACTTGATGGCGTGCTTGGTGCCATGGTTGAGTTGATTAGGTGGTGTTGGATGATGGGTTGGACTTGATGATCTCAAAGATCTCTTCCAACCTGGTCTATTCTATTCTATTCTATTCTATTCTATTCTATTCTATTCTATTCTATTCTATTCTATTCTATTCTACTCTACTTTACCCTATCCTATCCTATCCTATCCTATCCTATTCTATTCTATTCTATTCTATTCCATTCCATTCCATTCTATTCTATTCTATTCTATTCTATTCTATTCTATTCTATTCTATTCTATTCTATTCTATTCTACTCTACTCTACTTTACCCTATCCTATTCTATTCTATTCTATTCTATTCTATTCTACTCTACTCTACTCTACTCTACTCTACTCTACCCTATCCTATCCTATCCTATCCTATCCTATCCTATCCTATCCTATCCTATCCTATCCTATCCTATCCTATTCCATTCCCAGGCTGCAGGCCACAGGTATCAGGCTCAGTTTGGGCAGTTATTAAATCAGGGAGGGGGAGGTAATTAGCCCATCAATCCCAGCCCCCAGGGCCGTGTTCATAACTCCGCTCTGAAAGGGAGAGGCAAACAGCACCAGGGAAGGAATGGACTAAATAAGCCACATAAGCCAAGAAATCAATGAGCACTGGGCAGGATAACCATGATAAATATTTTGGAAGCAGAGAGAGAGAGAGGCACAGAGAGAGAGAGAGGCACAGAGAGAGAGAGAGATGCGTGGAATAAATCAGCACCCAAATGGGAGGGACGCAGAGCAAAGCAATCGGCCACTTAATCCTGATAGTCAGAGACAGAGAGCTGAGGCTGCTCCTGCGAGGCAAAAGCAAACACCATCCTTAATCATTAAAGTGCCCAGCTCTGACAGCTCCAGACTGGAGGCTGGAGGGACTTTCTGAAGGACACCAACTGCTGAGCATCTGCTTAGCTGCTTCCCCTCCAGTCAAAGCAAGACTAGAGCACGTGAGGAATAGAATAGGATAGAATGGAATGGAATGGAATGGAATGGAATGGAATGGAATAGAATAGAATAGAATAGAATAGAATAGAATAGAATAGAATAGAATAGAATAGAATAGAATAGAATAGAATAGAATAGAATAGAATTAGGATAGAATTGAATTAGGATAGGATAGGATAGGATAGGATAGGATAGGATAGGATAGGATAGGATAGGATAGAATAGGATAGGATAGAATAGAATAGAATAGAATAGAATAGAATAGAATAGAATAGAATAGAATAGGGTAGGATAGAATAGGATAGAATAGAATAGAATAGAATAGAATAGAATAGGATAGGATAGGATAGAATAGGATAGAATAGAATAGAATAGACTAGACTAGAATAGAATAGAATAGGGTAGGATAGAATAGGATAGAATAGAATAGAATAGAATAGAATAGAATAGGATAGGATAGGATAGAATAGGATAGAATAGAATAGCATAGGATGGGATAGGATAGGATAGGATAGAATAGAATAGAATAGAATAGAATAGAATAGAATAGAATAGAATAGAATAGAATAGGATAGGAGAGAATAGGATAGAATAGAATAGAATAGAATAGAGTAGGATAGGATAGAATAGAATAGAATAGAATAGAATAGAATAGAATAGGATAGAATAGAATAGCATAGGATGGGATAGGATAGGATAGGATAGAATAGAATAGAATAGAATAGAATAGAATAGAATAGAATAGAATAGAATAGGATAGGATAGGATAGAATAGGATAGGATAGGATAGGATAGGATAGGATAGGATAGGATAGAATAGAATAGAATAGAATAGAATAGAATAGAATAGAATAGAATAGGATAGGATAGAATAGGATAGGATAGGATAGGATAGGATAGGATAGGATAGGATAGGATAGAATAGGATAGGATAGAATAGAATAGAATAGAATAGAATAGAATAGGTAGGATAGAATAGGATAGAATAGAATAGAATAGAATAGAATAGGATAGGATAGGATAGAATAGGATAGAATAGAATAGAATAGACTAGACTAGAATAGAATAGAATAGGGTAGGATAGAATAGGATAGAATAGAATAGAATAGAATAGAATAGAATAGAATAGAATAGGATAGGATAGGATAGAATAGGATAGAATAGAATAGCATAGGATGGGATAGGATAGGATAGGATAGAATAGAATAGAATAGAATAGAATAGAATAGAATAGAATAGGATAGGATAGGATAGAATAGGATAGGATAGGATAGGATAGGATAGGATAGGATAGGATAGGATAGGATAGGATAGGATAGAATAGAATAGGATAGAATAGGATAGAATAGAATAGCATAGGATGGGATAGGATAGGATAGGATAGAATAGAATAGAATAGAATAGAATAGAATAGAATAGAATAGAATAGGATAGGATAGGATAGAATAGGATAGGATAGGATAGGATAGGATAGGATAGGATAGGATAGGATAGAATAGGATAGAATAGAATAGAATAGAATAGAATAGAATAGAGTAGGATAGGATAGGATAGGATAGAATAGAATAGAATAGAATAGAATAGAATAGAATAGAATAGAATAGAATAGAATAGAATAGAATAGGATAGGATAGGATAGGATAGGATAGACCAGACCAAGTTGGAAGAGACCTTCAAGATCAAGTCCAACCTCTCACCCAACACCACCTCATCAACTCAACCATGGCACCAAGCACCCCATCAAGTCTCTTCCTAAACACTTCCAATGATGGTGACTCCACCACCTCCCTGGGCAGCACATCCCAGTGGCCAGTCTCTCTCTCTCTGTAGAATTTCTTCCTAACATCCAGTCTGAACCTCCCCTGGCACAGCTTGAGACTGTGTCCTCTTGTTCTGCTGCTGCTTGCCTGGGTGAAGAGACCAGCCCCCACCTGGCTACAACCTCCCTTCAGGGAGTTGTAGGGAGCAAGTAGGTGTCCCCAGAGCCTCCTCTGCATCCAGCAAGGGTTTGAACTTTTGAGGTCCAGCCTGTGCACCAGACCCCTCCACTCTGCCCTGCTGAGGTCTGATCTGGAGTGCTGCATCCAGTTCTGGGATCCCTAGTTCAGGAGAGACAGGGAACCACTGGAGGCTACAGAGATGCTGAGGGGCCTGGAGCAGCTCTGTGAAGAGCAAAAAGGTTCTAGGACTTGTTCTGGGCTCCACAGTTCAAGAGAGACAGAGTCCAGGGGAGGCTACAAAGCTACTGAAGGGCCTGGAGCAGTTCTGTGAGGAGCAAAGGCTGAGAGCCCTGGGGCTGAGAGCCTGCAGAAGAGCAGCCCCAGAGGGCAGCTGAGCAATGCTCAGCAAGAGCTAAAGGCTGGGGGGCAAGAGGCTGGGGCCAGGCTCTGCTCAGTGGTGCCCAGGGACAGGCCAAGGGGCAAGGGGCACAAACTGGAACCCAGGAGGTTCCATCTGAAGAGGAGGAGATAATTCTCTGGTGTGAGGGTGCTGGAGGCCTGGAGCAGGCTGCCCAGAGAGGTTGTGGTGTCTCCTTGTGTGGAGAGCTTCCAACCCCCCATGTAAACATAAGGCAAACATTCTTCACTTTGAGGGGAGCTGAGAGCCTGGAGGGGTTGCAGAGTCTCCTTCTCTGGAGGCATTCAAACCCCGCCTGGACGTGTTCCCGGCTGACTTACTCCGGGTGACTCTGTTTGACGTGGGGAGGTTGGACTGGATGATCTCCAGAGGTCCCTTCCAAGCCTCAGCACGCCGGCATTCTGCGCAATAAACCCTCATACACTGCCCCAGGGGCACCAAACACCATCTCAGCCGGGCACGACCGTCCTCACCCAGCCGGAAAAGCGCCGCCCACAGCCGCCCACACCTCCCCTGCGCAGGCAAGGCAAGCACTCCAGCCTCAGCACTCACGAGCCAGCTGAACATGTCCAACTAACCCATTTCATTCCTGCAGACTGAGTTCCAGGGAGCAGTGTGAGCCTCCCTGCATTTCCATACCGTGGGGGAGGCAGCAGCAGCGCTGCCTACACGTGTTGGCTCTGCCGTGCCTGTCCTCAAGCAGCTCTTTGCTCCTCCGCGCTCCCGGCCCGCCGCCGCCGCCGCGCCGGACCCTCACGGCGCAGACAAAGGCAGGTGGGGAAGGAGCAGACGAGCTCTTGGATGAGATGCACCACCAGAGTCAGAAGGAAGAAAGCAGAGCAGCTCTCTCATCCAGAGCCTTTTTCTTCCCCCTCAGCTCTCAGGCAGGACTTGTTTGCCCAAACACACGCCTGGATTGGGGTTGGGTTTTTTCACCCAGTGGAAGGCCGAACCCTGGCGGCATTACCTCCCTCTTGCCTTTTGAGACAGCAAAGGCCCTTTGCACATCTGAGCAGACACAAAACCTGCAAACCACTCTTTACACTCTCATTCCTTCAGGTTGCATTTGATCCTTTTTCACCTCCTTTGCTCTCCTGTCTGTGCCCAGTTCCACCTGCACCACTTTCTTGCCCGCCCTTGGTGGTTTTTTTTCCTCCCAACTCGGGAGTGAAAGCAGAGGCTTCAAGCAGCCCAGACCCAAAGGGCTGCCCAACTCTCAGCCCTCACAAGCAAACCCCAGACCCTGGGTTTGGCACCACACCCCCAGGCTGGAGGTGAGGAGGAAGTTCTTCCCCAGGAGAGTGCTGAAGCCCTGGAATGGGTTGTGCAGGGAGGTGGTTGAGGCCCCGTCCCTGGAGGTGTTTAAGCCCAGGCTGGATGAGGCTCTGGGCAGCCTGATCTAGTGTGGGGTGTCCCTGCCCATGGCAGGGGGGTTGGAACTAGCTGATCCTTGTGGTGTCTTCCAACCCTGACTGATTCTATGATACTATGATACCATGATACTATGATCCTATGATACCATGATACTATGATACTATGATACCATGATACTATGATACTATGATACCATGATACTATGATACTATGTCCCCCCTGCAGCGAGCTCTCCAGACACACCAAACCCCAGAGAAGTCACTTCCAGCATCTTCCCAAGGAACATCTCTCCTTCCTAGGGATGCACAGGTGGAGGAGCTCCTTTACTCAAGGACGATGCAGAGGTCACTCTCTTTTGCTTCAGAAGAGAGGAGGGAGGACATGCTGCGACTGAGGAGTTGGCACCAACCTTGCCTCTCACCTTGCTCCACACGGCAGCTCGGTGCAGGGAAGGCAGATCCAGCTGCTTACCCTGGCACGGAGGGCTCTCATCTCCCCCCACCCTAGTGTGTCCCTCTGGAGCCACACAGCCTTTGGGATGGGAAGAAGGGGGGGGAAAAAATCCCTCTTTGCTTCCTCTCTCCTCAGCTGCCTGTTTGCTTCCTCTTTCCTCAGTCAACTGATTCAGTGTGATGGCATAGGTCTGACAGGAGATATGGGGAGCACTCCTCCGTGCCCCAGACCAGGTCCTGGGATGCTGCAAGCTCCCAGCAAGACCCCCAGGACTGCCACATGCTCCTCTCCTTCCCTTTCACCCTCACACCTCTGCAGGATGGCTGGACAAGACCACATGCATTAGTCCTTCTTGGTGGCATGAAACAGCTGCTGCAGGGCATTCAGGAGCTGGCTGCATCAAACAGAAGCTGCCCTTAGCTCCAGCACCACTCCCCACAGCATCCTTTGCCCTTTTTCAAGCCAAACCAGGCTTTGTGTTTCTCGGGACAGGGTGGAGCACGTTGCCTTGCTCACCACAACGTGGAACACGAGTTCATCCGAGCCTGCAGCCAAGCCCTAGCGCACATCATCACACCTGCAAGCTGGGCAATCACAGAACAACTTTGGTTGGCACAGACCCTGAAGATCATCGAGTCCCACTGGTAACCCAGCACTGCCAGCACACCACTAACCCATGGCCCTCAGCACCACATCTCCACGGCTTCAAAGCCCCCTCCAGGGACAGGGACTCCACCACCTCCCCGGGCAACCTGTCCCAGGGCTTGAAAAATGGAAGAGGGAAGCAGCTTTTCACAGCCCAGAGGCTGAGCATCTGTTTTCTTCCCCGGTTTCCTTACACCATGGTGCTGCTCTGTCCTGCCAGGGGGGCCTGCCTCAAGCTGCTGGTTGATTTCTTTCCTCATTTCCAAGTGTGCCATTTCTGCTCCTCCTAGCAGCAGCAGCAGCATGTGCTAACTCAACAGTCCTGGGCGGCTCGCTTCATCCCCCAGGGATTTTCTTTCCCCTCCCCTCTAGCAGCCAGGCAGGCTGATGTGACAAGTCCAAAGAGACAATTTCCTTTTGATTTTAGGTATGCATCTCAGGCAGCCCTCACAGGAGAGGGAATTCAACTCCTCTCCTGCGTGTGAAACAGCAACAGCTCAAACTAGTTATCTCTCCCCACAGACACCAGCAGCCCTCACAGAGTGTTTAATCACAGCACACACCTCTCCCTCCTGGATATCTGCAGAGATTAGAAGAGAGGAATATTCCAGCACAATAAACATCCAGCTGCTAGCCATGAAGTATGGGAGGGGGACTCAAAAGAGCTGGGTTTCAGCTCTCAATTAGAGCTGTTACGAGTCAGGCTCCCAGCGCGGCGCAGCTTCAGTCACAGGATGATGGAGTGCTGGAGGTTGGAAAGGACCTCTGGAGATCATCCAGTCCAACCCTCCCTGACAAAACAGGGTCATCCAGAGCAGGCTGTCCAGGATCACAATGTCCAGGCAGGTTTTGAAAGCCTCCAGAGAAGGAAACTCCACAAACCCCTCCAGTCCCACCGGAGCCTCCCCAAGCAGAGACAGCTCTTTGGGGGTCTGCAAACCAGTGCCCTAAAGGTGAGGGGGGCGATCCCACGGCAGGGTCGGGGGCAGAGCCCTGCCTCACACCGAAGGGAGCTGGGAGCTTTCAGAAGGTGAAGGCAGCAGCTCCGCTGAGCAGAGCTCATCATTTGCAAACCAGCTCACGCTGCACAGCACACACAGAGACACAGAGCCGCGCTGGGTGCAGCCCAGCAAACCCGGCAGGAATTCGCTGGAGCAGGCTCCAAACCGAGGCCAAGGCTGCCCGCCCCAGCTGCCAGCCCCCAGTGTCCCAGTGGGATGGAGCCCAGCTTCTGCCTCCGCAGGCAAGAGTTCACCTGAGGAAACTCTCAGAGTGGAAAAACGCGAGGTGCAATTATGCTGGAAGCAACAGGGGAAAGGTGCCAGCAGCAGCTGGGATGGCTGCAGCCTCCCGTTTATTATTCTTTATTAAAAATTAAGAGGGCAGCCAGTCCCTCACCACCCACTGCTGGTGGCCAGAGCTACCCGGAGAGCAGAAAGCCTTAGCTTTGGTCCAGAGGAGAAAGAGGTGCTCAGGGAAACACTTTCGTGGGCAGAGCTCTGCTGGAGAGCTCCTGCGAGGGGGCTTGCGATGAGAACTCGGCAGCTGAGGAGGGTCGTGACCTGCACCCCAGCCCCCGAACTGCCCAAAGAGCGGCACGACTGCGAGCCTGGCAGGCACACGCATCGGGAGAGCCCGGACTGGCGCTGGCGGGGCGGCGGCGAGGGGCCCGGAGGGGACCGTGAAGGAACCCGAGATGCGCCGGGAGAGGAACTGGGTTGGGAACCAGTGGGGAGACCGGGATGGAAAGCGGGGCATGGACCGTGGGGGAACCGGGATGGGAAGCGGGGATGGCCCAGGGTGGGAACTGGGTTGGGAAGCGGGGGGGAGATCTAGGCTGGGAACCAGGCGGGGCTCAGGGCTGGGAACCGGGAAGGAACCAGGAGGGGAGCCGGGCTGACTCACCGCGGAGAAGTTGTGGGGCCCGCAGAGCTCGCCGCGGTACTTGCAGGACAGCAGCATGTCCTCCAGCTGATGGCCCAGGCGGTCCATGAAGTCAGCGCTGATCCCCTCGTAGTGCCGGGGGGGGTAAAAAGAGGCGAAAATCGGCCAGCTTGGCGAACCAGCGGA
Source organism: Picus viridis (assembly GCA_033816785.1). Lineage (NCBI taxonomy): Eukaryota > Metazoa > Chordata > Aves > Piciformes > Picidae > Picus > Picus viridis. The sequence continues at coordinate 6,609,700 of CM066603.1, read as the reverse complement.
GCCGCGCCTCGTCACCCCGCAGCAGCTCGGTGAGCAGCGGGCGGGCGGTCCGGTTGGGCAGCAACAAGCCCAACCAGTGCCCCGCGTAGTAAAGATCCCCCTTGGAGAGGCGGGGGAAGCGCAGGGGGTTGTTGTTGCAGAGGGTGACGGCGGGGAAGGGCAGCTGGCGGCTCCACTTGGTGCGCACCTGGGTGTGCGAGGGGAAGGAGAGCCAGTGGAGCAGGCGGTTGGAGGACCAGGAGAGCAGCAAGCCCAGCGCCGTGCAGAAGGCCAGGACCCAGAGCGCTCTCCGCGGCAGCGCCGCCCGCCGCGAGCACATGTGCCGCAGACCGTGCAACCGGCTGCGCAGCGGCGGCCACCGGCGCCCCCGCGCCATCGGCGCTCCCCGCCGCCGCCGCCACCACCGCCACCGCCGCCACCGCTGCCACCACCGCTGCCACCGCCGCCGCCCCGGGATCAGTGCGAGGAGCAGCGCCGCGCCATGCCGGGCCCCGCCAGCCTCCCCGCTCCCCGCGCCGCGGCCGGCAGCGGCCCCGAGCGGCGGGGAGCCTCCGTGGGCAACCCGCCGCGCCGGCACCGAGCTCTCCGCCGGGCAGCAGTTCCGGCAGCGCGGCATGCCGGGCCCCGCTGCTGCCGCCGCCGCCGCCGCCGCCGCTACCGCCTTCTCTCCGCACCCCGCGGGGGCAGCGGGGCGGCCCTGCCCGCAGACACCGGCCGAGCCTCCCGCCCGCCCGGCCCCGCCGCTCACATGCTGCGCTGCCGCCGCTGCCGCTTCTTCACCCCCTCCACAAGCACCACCCCGCCCCGTCCGCCCCCCGCTGCCGGTACCGGGCACCGCCCGCGGGAGCAGAGGGGCTCGGCTCGCCCCGGGCTCCCCGCGGGCTTCTCCCGCCCCGCCCCGGGACCACCGGCACCTCCGGTGTTCCCCGACACCAGCCGCCTCCCGAGCCCCGGCGGTAGCTCCGGGACCCTCTGCGGGGCGAGAGCTGCGGGACGCCCCCGCCCCTTTCCCCGGATAGCCGCTTAGCCCCGAGCCGCGCTCCACCGGCCCCGGCCGCCTCTCATGCTGCCCCGCCCGGGATGCTGCTGCCCTCCGGTTCCCCGGGGAAAGCCCCTCCGCCGGACGAGGAAACGGATAGGAGGATGAAAGAGGAGGAGGAAGAGCGGGACGAAGGTTTCCCGAGGTGCCAGCCCCGCCGCTCGGCGCCAGCCACGCTCGGGAGGCGGAGGGAGGGATGCTCGGCCCCGATCGCACCGTAACCCTCCCCCTTCTCCCCCTCCGCTTCTATTTATCCCCCGGCAGAGCGGGGGAAGCGCGGCCCCGCTCGCAGCAGCTGGGACTGCCGCCGCCACCGGCCTTGGCCGGGCTTTGGGAGCTCCCCCGCTTATTCATTCTCTTTCCTTCTCCTTCCCGCCTTCTCCCTTCCTTCTTCTCCCTCCTTTTCCCTCCATCTCCTTCTCTCCTCCAGCCCGACTTTGTTTTTCTGCCTTTCAGCATCCCCGGGGGCAAACATGGCCCCAGAGACACCGAGAAACCCTGGCAAGGTGTGGAGCCTGCCCGGTGTACTGCTTGTTTTGTGGGGCAACTGGATGACAGCGGTTTGGTGCTGCTGCTGCTGGGGGCGGGGGGGGGGGGGGGGGGTTTCCTCTTGCTTTCCACAGCAAAGCTGCTCCATGGTCCTCTGCGTCCATGGAGGACAAATACCAACACAGAGAACTCCCCCTCACCAAAGCATCCCCCCAGGCCCGGCCCCTTTGTGCCCGTCTGCTTGGGTCGTGCCCAAGCCTGGAGAGCCCTCGGGGGGCAGGGCTCGCTGTCCCCCGCACTGGATACCAAAGCCAGTCCCTTTTCCTCAGTGCCCCGACAAGATGGGGCCAGACACATTGGCAGCTGGTGGGCTTTGCTGGGCTCTGCTCTCTGGAAAGCAGCTCCCTTCTACCTTGATTTCCAGAGTTCCGAGGAACGTTCCTCTAATTGTCCGCAATTAAGCTGTAAGTGGCAGTTAGGGCTCTGAATCCCCTCTGAATCCACACACCCCCCCCTCCCCCATTCCCCCTCCCCCCCCCCCCCGCCTTCCGAATTCATTTTCCGTGTGCCTGTCGCTCCGGTTTTCATTTTTACCCGATAGATGGAGCAGTCACAGCCTGCTTGGCTCCAGCCTCTCTCACAGTTCCCTCTTTCACTGTGGAAGAGCTGCAAACGTGCAGCAAACCCCAGCTTGGCGGGGAGCTGCCCACAGAACCCCGCTCCGGACCCCGGGGCGGCAGAGCAAAAATGCGTTGGAGGGATGCTGAGGTTCTGCCCGCGGCTCCTGTGCTGGAGCCGGTGGCAGCAGGGGGCTGCACACACACATCCACGGGGGATCGGCTTTAATACATCAAATAACTTTGACCCAGCCAGGCTGGGAAGCAGCTGCCAGGAGAAGGACCTGGGAGTGCTGGAGGACAGCAAGTTCATCATGAGCTCTGCAGAGATGTGCCCTCACGGCCAAGAGGGGCAATGGTCGCCGGGGATGCATGAAGCAGAGTGTGGCCAGCAGGGAGACAGAGGTTGCCCTGCCCCCCCCCCCCCCCGACTCTGTCCTAAAGAGGCCACGTTTGGAGTTCTGGGCTCCCCAGTTCAGGAGAGACAGGAAACTACTGGAGAGAGTCCAGTGGAGGGGCTTGGAGCATCTCTGAGAGGAGCAAAGGTTGAGAGCCCCTGGGGCTGTTGACCCTGGAAAAGAGCAGCCCCAGAGGGGAGCTGAGCAATGCTCAGCAAGAGCTAAAGGACCTATGGGGTGCAAAGGCTGGGGCCAGACTCTGCTCAGTGGTGCCCAGGGACAGGGCAAGGGGCAATGGGCACAAACTGGAAGCCAGGAGGTTCTACCTGAGCAGGGAGAGACACTTCTTTGGTGTGAGGGCGCTGGAGGCCTGGAGCAGGCTGCCCAGAGAGGTTGTGGAGTCTCCTCTGGAGGGAGTCCAACCCTCCCTGGGCATTGTGCTGCTGGGCAAGCTGCTGTGGGTGCCCCTGCTCTGGCAGGGGGGCTGGACTGGATGATCCTCAGAGGTCCCTTCCAGCCCTCATCATGGTGGCATTCTGTGATCCCTGCTCACAGAGCCCTCATGTCCACATTCCGCAGTTTTACCACCTTTTATCACTGCTCCACAGTGTCAGATCCTCCTCAAGCCCCCAGGGGTGGCCACGACCCTTCTGAGCCTGGGAGGGAAGCGACCCGAAGTCACTCCGCTGATGTGTAACATGGTAGCTAGCAGCTCCCACCCAAGCCTCAGCCTGCTTTCAGAGCCGAGCTCAGCTTCTCTCCTCCCACCTGTTGCTCTCAGTGGGAGTTTTCCTTTGCCTCCCTCACAGGATAATCAACATCCAAACTGCTTCACCACCAGGCGCGTTGAGATTGTTCCACCCATGATATATTGCCACAAACCCACGGAAATCAACGGGGACCGACTATAAACAGCCTCAAACATTCCCTCCCCCGGCGAACCTCATCAGCGTCTTGCAGCAAAGACGATCCTGGACAGCTCCGGGTTCTCTCCAGGGCTTTGAGTTGGGGCCGGCTGGAGGAGCACAGGGCAGCCTTGGGCTTCGTCCTCTTGCTTCATTTCAACCTCATCCCCATCTCTAAAGCACGAGAACAAAATATTTGGGGGGGGGGGGGTAGCTTGGCAAAGGGGGATTATAAAGCAAAGAACAGCAGGTTTGTGTGAAAAGCTGCTGTATGGTTGGGGTTTTTTTTTCCCTCTGAAATGCACCCACTCCAAAGGATCTGCTCAACTCTTCCCTCTTCGATGACTGGGGGTGTAGCTTGTCTCAATTAAATAGCCCCCAGCCCTCGGTAAATGGGAGGAGGATGGTCAGGAGCAGCCTCGCCCTGAGCTGGGCTTGAAAAGCTTCCCCCACTGTGAAGACAAAACTTGGGTGTCAAGGGGATGGGGCCAGACTCTCAGCAACAAGACAAGGGCTTGGAGCAGCTCTGGGAGGAGCAAAGGCTGAGAGCCCCTGGGGCTGTGCAGCCTGGAGAAGTGCAGCCCCAGAGGGGAGCTGACAGATGGGCAGAGGCCAAGGGCAGGAGATTGAACACATCCAAGTGCTGGGTGCTGCACATTGGCCACAGCAACCCCAGGCAGTGCTACAGGCTGGGGGCAGAGTGGCTGAGAGCGGCCAGGCAGAGAGGGACCTGGGGGTGCTGGTTGATGGGAGGCTGAACATGAGCCTGCAGTGTGCCCAGGCAGCCAAGAGGGCCAAGGGCATCCTGGCCTGCATTAGGAATGGTGTGGCCAGCAGGAGCAGGGAGGTCATTGTGCCCCTGTACTCTGCTTTGGTTAGGCCACACCTTGAGTCCTGTGTCCAGTTCTGGGCTCCTCAGGTTAAGAAAGACATCGAAACACTTGAAGGTGTCCAGAGAAGGGCAACAAGGCTGGGGAGAGGCCTTGAGCACAGCCCTGTGAGGAGAGGCTGAGGGAGCTGGGGTTGCTTAGCCTGGAGAAGAGGAGGCTCAGGGGAGACCTCATTGCTCTCTACAACTACCTGAAGAGTGGTCGTAGCCAGGAAGGGGTTGGCCTCTTCTCCCTAGCAACCAGCACCAGAACAAGGGGACACAGTCTCAAGCTGCACCAGGGGAAGTTTAGGCTGGAGGTGAGGAGAAAGTTCTTCACTGAGAGAGTGATTCGCCATTGGGATGTGCTGCCCGGGGAGGTGGTGGAGTCGCCGTCCCTGGAGGCGTTCAAGAGGGGACTGGATGTGGCACTTGGTGCCATGGTCTAGTCGTGAGGTCTGTGCTGACAGGTTGGACTCGATGATATTCAAGGTCTCTTCCAACCTTGGTTATTCTATTCTATTTATTCTATTCTATTCTATTCTATTCTATTCTATTCTATTCTATTCTATTCTATTCTATTCTATTCTATTCTATTCTAATGCTCAGCAAGAGCTAAAGGCTGGGGAGCAAGAGGCTGGGGCCAGGCTCTGCTCAGTGGTGCCCAGGGACAGGACGAGAGGCACAAACTGGCACCCAGGAGGTTCCACCTGAACAGCAGGAGAAATTTCTTTGGTGTGAGGGTGCTGGAGGCCTGGAGCAAGCTGCCCAGAGAGGCTGTGGAGAGTTTCCAATCCCCCCTTGGCCACTGTGATCCTGGGCAAGCTGCTGCAGGTGCTCCTGCTTTAGGAGTGGGGTTGGACTGGATGATGCCCAGAGGTCTTTTCCCCCCCCCCTCCATGCTGGGATTCTGTGTAATACAACTCAAAGCAGCATCAGCAGCTCTGCATCATGCCCTGCACAGCCACCCCCCCATCCCCCCCCCCCCCCCGGGGAAAGCATTTCCATTTTCCCAGTCATCCAAGCAAGCAGCTCCTGCTTCCTGCCCCCTCCCCCTCTGGACTGGCTTCAGCAGAGTCCTCATTAATTCTTTACACAGCCAGAGCAGCTCAAAAGCTTATTGAGCTTAATACATGGAGAGAATAATAGAGCTAGAATCAATAAATATTGCTTATTAATCAACAACTCACTCCTAAGTGATCCCTGGGTAGAGGAAGTGGGGGGGGGGGGGGATGGGGATGGGGGGGATGGGGATGGGGGTGGGTAGAGCGAGTTTGCTGCTCCTGTTGGAGAGCAGAGTTTGGGTGGAAAGAAAACTCCACAGGAGAAATTCAGGACACCATTTGGGGTTGATCTTCCCATTCTCCTTCCCCCTCCCCCCCCCTTCCTTCCCCTAAGATGTGACCTCTGTGCCCCTGAAAGGAACAGAGAACACCAAGATTCCCGAGTCTTCCTCAGCCCAAAGCACCTCTGCCCTTGGAAACTGCCTTCTCCCTTCAGGCATCAGCTCAGGTTAAGACAGGAAGGGATTCAATGAAAGCTCTTAAAAGCCCTGCAAAGTAAATCACAAACTTTGTCCCCGCTGCCCCCTCTCGTTGCTGTCCTCCAATGGATCCCAAAATGGAGCAAAGGGAATGCAAGCTCAGCCCCAAACGCTTTGCCCTCCAGACTCAAGGCGTGACTGGGAAGCTGAACAGCCACCAAACCTCAGCCTGCCAGAGCCCTGCAGCCACCAGGGCACAGAGATGCTGCTCAGAAGCATAGAACCACAGCATTGTTTTGCTTGGACGTGACTCTAAGGGCATGGAGTCCAACCACTGACCCAGCACCACCATGGAACCATCAGCACCACACCATCAGCACCACCATGGCCATGAAACCATCAAACCATCATGAAACCATCAGCACCACCACCATGGCCACGACACCATCAGCACCACCATGGCCATGAAACCATCAGCACCACCATGAAACCATCAGCCACCGACACCATCAGCACCACCATGGCCACGGAACCATCAGCACCACCATGGCCACGCAACCATCAGCACCACCATGGCCACGGACACCATCAGCACCACCATGGCACCACCATGGCCACGACACCATCAGCACCACCATGGCCATGAAACCATCAGCACCACCATGGCCACGACACCATCCACCATGGCCACCATGGCCACGACACCATCAGCACCACCATGGCACCATGAAACCATCAGCACCACCATGGCACCACCATCAGCACCACCATGGCCACGAAACCATCAGCACCACCATGGCCACGACACCATCAGCACCACCATGAAACCATCAGCACCACCGTGGCCATGAAACCATCAGCACCACCATGGCCACATGGCCACGAGCACCATCAGCACCACCATGGCCACGGAACCATCAGCACCACCATGGAACCATCAGCACCATGGAACCATCAGAACCATCACCACCATGGCCACGACACCATCAGCACCACCATGGCCATGAAACCATCAGCACCACCGTGGCCATGGAAACCATCAGCACCACCATGGCCACGGAACCATCAGCACCACCATGGCCATCAGACACCATCAGCACCACCATGGCCACGACACCATCAGCACCACCAGCACCACCATGGCCACGGAACCATCAGCACCACCATGGCCACGACACCATCAGCACCACCGTGGCCATGAAACCATCAGCACCACCATGGCCACGACACCATCAGCACCACCATGGCCACGGAACCATCAGCACCACCATGGCCACGACACCATCAGCACCACCATGGCCACGGAACCATCAGCACCACCATGGCCATGAACCCATCAGCACCACCATGACCACGAAACCATCACCACCACCATGACCACAAAACCATCAGCACCACCATGGCCACGAAACCATCAACACCACCATGGCCACGACACCATCAGCACCATCATGACCACGAAACCATCAGCACCACAATGACCATGAAACCATCAGGACCACCATGGCCATGAAACCATCAGCACCACCACGACCATGAAACCATCAGGACCACCATGGCCATGAAACCATCAACACCACCATGACCATTAATCCAGCACCAGCACCATGATCATTAAGCCATCATCAGCACCATGACCATTAAGCCATCAACAGCACCATGGCCATGAAACCAAACCCATCCAGCACCAGCAGATCACCATGACCATTAAGCCATCAACCAGCACCATGGCCATGAAACCATCAGCACCACCATGACCATGAAGCCATCAGCACCACCATGACCATGAAGCCACCAGCACCACCATAACCATGAAACCATCAGCACCACCATGGCCATTAAAACATCAACACCACCATGGCCATGGAACCATCAACACCACCATGACCATCAAACCAGCACCAGCACCATGACCATTAAGCCATCAACAGCACCATGGCCATGAAGCTATCACCACCACCATGACCATTAAACCATCAACACCACCATGGCCATGGAACCATCAACAGCACCATGACCATCAAACCATCAACATCACCATGACTGTTAAACCATCAACACCTCCATGACCATTATACCATCAGCACCTCCATGACCATTATACCATCACCACCACCATGACCATTAAACCACATCCCCAAGTGCCATGGCCACAGGTTTCTGGAACACCTCCAGGGCTGGGGACTCCACCACCTCCCTGGGCAGCCTGTGCCAACCCCTGACCTCTCTTGCAGCAAAGAAATTGTTCCTCATTGCCAACCTAGCCCTCTCCTGGCACAGTTTCAGGCCATTTCCTCTCATTCTATCACCTGATCCTAGGGAGAAGAGACAAATCCCCACCTCACTGCAGCCTCCTCTCAGGGAGCTGCAGAGAGCAATGAGGTCTCCCTCAGCCTCCTCTTCTCCATGCTGAACACCCCTAGCTCCCTCAGCTGCTCCTCCCCAGCCCTGCTCTCCAGACCCTTCCCCAGCTCGGTTGCCCTTCTCTGGACCTGCTCCTGCTCCTCAAAGTCCATCTTGGAGTGAGGAGCCCAAAACTGACCCCAGGATGTGAAGTGTGGCCTCACCAGTGTTCAGTCCAGGGGCACCATCACGTCCCTGCCCCTGCTGGTCTCACTACTCCTGATGCAGGCCAGGATGCTGGTGGCCTTCTTGGCCATGTGAGCACATTCCTGGTTCATATTCAGATGGTTGTCAACCAAGCTCAGGTCCCTCAACAGCAGTTTGAGTTTCTGAGGATTCCAGGAGGCTTGGCTCCAGCATGCCCCCAATCCTGTCAGTGTATCCCAGAGAGATTCAGGCCTTTAATCCACTCCCCAGCTCTGCAGAGCAGTCCTTGATGGGTTAGCAGGCAGCAGAGCTATCCCCACATCAGTGCCATGAGGAGCTCTGGGGTGGTAGCAACCTCCTGAGTGCATCCAGGACAGGGATCAGCTTTGCAAAAGCTGGAAATCATCTGGTTTAGAGCAGCTTTACTCCCCAAAAGCAGGAGGTGAGATTACAGGGCTGGGATCAAAGGCAGCAGGGCTCTGATCTCCACTGTGCTGCAAAAGCCCCTGAAAAAAACAATTTGGAAGGCTTGATTTTAGCTCTGAGGAGAAGCCAAGGAGAGCAGGGTCAGGCACCAAAAGGCAGGTTGGCCCCAGGCAGGAGGTTGGTCAGGAGAAGGGACCCCTTTGCCTGCACAGAACATCCCCTGGTGCCACTGGAGGTGTTGGTGCAGGAAGCAAAGGCTGAGCCCAGCTGGGCACCACTGCCTGCTGGCACAGGGGTAAAGCTGTTGGCTTCGCTGGGGCATGAAGGGCCTGGCAATGCTGGGGCACAGCAAGCCCCCATCAGCCAGTGCTGAAGGCAAAGGCTCTCCCAGGCTGCAGGCAGAAGAGTGTGAGCATCAGGGCAAGGGAGGTTCTCCTGCCCCTCTACTCTGCCCTGGGGAGGCCACATCTGGAGTGCTGGGTCCAGTTCTGGGCTCCCCAGTTCCAGGGAAACAGAGAACTGCTGGAGAGAGTCCAGAGGACGCTGCAAAGCTGCTGAGGGGCCTGGAGCAGCCCTGGGAGTAGCAAAGGCTGAGAGCCCTGGGGCTGAGAGCCTGCAGAAGAGCAGCCCCAGAGGGAGCTGAGCAATGCTCAGCAAGAGCTAAAGGACCTGTGAGGGGCAAGAGGCTGGGGCCAGGCTCTGCTGAGTGGTGCCCAGGGACAGGCCAAGGGGCACAAAGTGGCACCCAGGAGGTTCCATCTGAGCAGGAGGAGAAAGCTGTTTGGTGTGAGGGTGCTGGAGGCCTGGAGCAGGCTGCCCAGAGGGGTTGTGGAGTCTCCTTGTGTGGAGAGCTTCCAAGCCCCCTGGGCATTGTGCTGCTGGGCAGGATGCGGTGGGTGCCCTGCTGGAGCAGAGCTTGGGCTGGGTGAGCTCCAGAGGTCCCTTCCAAGCCTCCCCACGCTGGGGTTCGAGGATTCAGGCACCCACCAGGACACCCCAGTGGGACAGATCTGCTGCTGCAGCCCAGCAGGTTGCTGCATGCCAGAGCAGCAGCAGCACACTCCTGTCCCAGCACAGGCACCACTCCTTCTGCAGTCGCTCTCTGCCTTACCTAAACCACTTTGAAACCTCCCCAGTCCCTGCTGAAGCCACCACGCCGTGAGAAAGCCACAAACCACTTGGAAATCAGGGTTTCCATGGAAGCTGCCATCTCAGCTTCACTCCTTTACTGCTGCCTCCCATCCCCTAGCACCTGCCAAACCCACCCCAGCTCAATCTGAGACCAGCCCAGCTCTGGGGGAACCTACAGGATGGCTGCCACCCCCCCCACCCACTGTGCCATTTGCCTTCTTGCCCTCGAGGGCACATTGCTGGCTCATGGGGAGCCTCACACCAAAGAAGTTTCTCCTCCTGCTCACATGGAACCTCCTGGGCTCCACTTTGTGCCCCTTGCCCCTCGGCCTGTCCCTGGGCACCACTGAGCAGAGTCTGGCCCCAGCCTCTTACTCCCCACAGCTCCTTTAGCTCTTGCTGAGCATTGCTCAGCTCCCCTCTGGGGCTGCTCTTCTGCAGGCTCTCAGCCCCAGGGCTCTCAGCCTTTGCTACTCCCAGGGCTGCTCCAGGCCCCTCAGCAGCTTTGCAGCCTCCCCTGGACTCTCTCCAGCAGTTCTCTGTTTCCCTGGAACTGGGGAGCCCAGAACTGGACCCAGCACTCCAGATGTGGCCTCCCCAGGGCAGAGTAGAGGGGCAGGAGAACCTCCCTTGCCCTGTTGCTCACACTCTTCTGCCTGCAGCCTGGGAGAGCCTTTGCCTTCAGCACTGGCTGATGGGGGGCTTGCTGTGCCCCAGCATTGCCAGGCCCTTCATGCCCCAGTGAAGCCAACAGCTTTACCCCTGTGCCAGCAGGCAGTAGTGCCCAGCTGGGCTCAGCCTTTGCTTCCTGCACCAACACCTCCAGTGGCACCAGGGGATGTTCTGTGCAGGCAAAGGGGTCCTGTTCATAGAATCATGGAATCAACCAGGTTGGAAAAGACCTCAGAGATCATCAAGTCCAACCTATTACCTAATACCTAACACCTCCTGACAGCTAAGCCATGGCTCCAAGTGCCACATCCAAGCCCCTCTTGAACACCTCCAGGCATGGGGACTCCACCACCTCCCTGGGCAGCACAGCCCAGTGGCCAATCTCTCTGTCTGGGAAGAACTTCCTCCTCATCTCCAGCCTAAACTTCCCCTGGTGCATCTTGAGACTGTGTCCTCTTGTTCTGGTGCTGCTTGCCTGGCAGAAGAGACCAACCCCCACCTGGCTACAACCTCCCTGCAGGGAGTTGGAGAGAGCAAGAAGGTCTCCCTGAGCCTCCTCTTCTGCAGGCTAAGCAACCCCAGCTCCCTCAGCCTCTCCTCACAGGGCTTCTACTCCTAAGGTGCTTTTTGACCTCTGTCTTGGAGGTGTGATGGAAGAGGTGAGGACAAGAACCCAGAGCCCAGAATTTCCTGACCACCAGCAGAGTTGTTTTCCATCCTTTGCAAGTCAATTAGGAAGCTTCCAAGCTTTGGATCTCTCTGAGTTAATTGAGGCTGCTCTGAGCTGAGCCCTCCTAGGTGCAGCTCTGCTCTCCATCTGTCACAGGGTCTGCAGTGACTGGGGGGCCTGTGGGTGGTGGTGTTGGGATGGGGGGAAGGTGAACTGCTTGATCCATGGCCGAGCACTGAAGGCACACAAACAGCTTTGTCAGTGTTCCTTGTCCTGCTGCATCCGTTCCAGCAGCAGTGGTGAAGTGAAAGACATAAATGGTTTGTGGTCTACAGCTCTGCTTTCAGAGCCAGCACCAGGCACACTTTTCATCTCTCGTTTGCCTTGCCCCTGTGTAAGGGGTGGGGGGGAAAGAAGAACACAACTGAAGAGAGATCAGACCAATGCCCAAGAGAGCCAAGATGCTGCTGCTCCTTGGGGCATTGCTTCTGGGCCTTGCCTGTGTGGGAAAGGCAAATCAAAAGCTTTGGGTTTCTTTTCCTAAGGGTTATGCAGGAGGCTGCTGAGAATTCCACCAGCCTCCTGCCCTGGAGTAGGAGCAGTGTGGGCAGCAGGAGCAGGGCAGTTACTCTAGAAGCTTCAGAAGGAACCAGGTTGGAAAAGACCTCAGAGATCATCAAGACCAACCTGTCACCCAGCACCATCTGATCAACTCCACCATGGCTCCAAGGGCCTCATCCAGGCTCTTCCTAAACACCTCCAGGGATGGGGACTCCACCACCTCCCTGGGCAGCACAGCCCAGTGGCCAATCTCTCTTGCTGGGAAGAACTTTCTCCTCACCTCCAGCCTGAACCTCCCCTGGCACAGCTTGAGACTGTGTCCTCTTGTTCTGCTGCTGCTTGCCTGGCAGAAGAGACCAACCCCCACCTGGCTACAACCTCCCTGCAGGGAGTTGCAGAGAGCAAGAAGGTCTCCCTGAGCCTCCTCTTCTGCAGGCTAAGCAACCCCAGCTCCCTCAGCCTCTCCTCCCAGGGCTGTGCTCCAGACCCCTCCCCAGCTTTCTTGCCCTTCTCTGGACACCTTCCAGCAGCTCAACCTCTGAGGAGCCCAGAACTGGACACAGGACTCAGGGTGTGCACTGGTGGGGCTGCACCTCGAATCCTGGGGTCAGTTTTGTGCTTCTCAATCCCAGAAGGACATTGAGGAGCTGGAGCAGGTCCAGAGAAGGGCAACAAAGCTGGGGAAAGGACTTTTTAGGATGTTGGGTAATGATAAGTCTCAGGGGGATGGAGCAAAACTGGATGTGGGAAGATTCAATTTGGATGTCAAGAAGAAGGGCCAGGGCGGGGATTCTGCCCCTCTGCTCCACTCTGCTGAGACCACAGCTGGAACTCTGGGGCCAGTTCTGGAGCCTCTGTGCCAGGAAGGCTCTGGAGGGGCTGGAAGGTGTCCAGAGAAGGGCCACGAGGAGGAGCAGAGGGCTGGAGCTGCTCTGCTGTGAGGACAGCCTGAGGGAGTTGGGGTGGTGCAGCCTGGAGGGGAGAAGGCTCCCAGGAGACCTCATTGTGGCCTTCCAGGATCTGCAGGGGGCTCCAAGCAAGCTGGGGAGGGACTTTTGAGGGTGTCAGGGAGGGATAGGACTGGGGGGGGGTGGAGCAGAACTAGAAGTGGGGAGATTCATATTGGCTGTGAGGAAGAAGTTGTTGCCCCTGAGGGTGGTGAGAGCCTGGCACAGGCTGCCCAGGGAGGTGGTGGAAGCCTCCTGCCTGGAGGTGTTTGCAGCCAGGCTGGAGGTGGCTGTGAGCAACCTGCTGTGGTGTGAGGTGTCCCTGGCCATGGCAGGGGGGTTGGGACTGGCTGAGCCTTGAGCTCCCTTCCAACCCTGACAATTCTTTGAGTCTATTTTGAGAGGTGCAAAGCAATTTCCCGCTGTGCCAGGGCTCTCCCACGTCCCCTAATTAGCAGAGCCAGGTTAAAATGGCATTTCCTGACACAACCATGCTTGACTGACTTCCCTCCAAGCAATAAAACAGGACTGCAGATGTGCCCAGCTGCATTCTCTATATACGTGTATGCCTGAGTGTACAAATCACTGAATCACTGAATCCCCAAGGTTGGAAGAGACCTCAAAGATCACCAAGTCCAACCTGGCACCACAGACCTCAGGACTAAACCATGGCACCAAGTGCCACATCCAATCCCCTCCTGAACACCTCCAGGGATGGTGACTCCACCACCTCCCTGGGCAGCACATCCCAGTGGCCAACAACTCTCTCTGGGAAGAACTTTCTCCTCACCTCCAGCCTAAACCTCCCCTGGCACAGCTTGAGACTGTGTCCTCTTGTTCTGGTGCTGCTTGCCTGGCAGAAGAGACCAACCCCCACCTGGCTACAACCTCCCTTCAGGGAGCTGCAGAGAGCAAGAAGGTCTCCCCTGAGCCTCCTCTTCTGCAGGCTAAGCAACCCCAGCTCCCTCAGCCTCTCCTCCCAGGGCTGTGCTCCAGACCCCTCCCCAGCTTTCTTGCCCTTCTCTGGACACCTTCCAGTCTCTCAATGTCCTTTTTAAACTGAGGGGCAAACCTACACATATTTCCCTTCTGCAGGTAGAAAAGTGGAATAGCTTTCATCTATTTTAAGCTCCTCAGCTGGCATCCTCCCAATTAGCTTTTTTTTTCTTCTTCTTCTTCTTCTTCTTCTCCTTCTTCTCCCCTGTTTTCCATTTCAGCACTGAAGGGAAGAGGAGAGGGAGTGAAACAGCTGAAAACACCTCTGGGTTGCTGAAGAACTAATTTTAACCCGAGTTCTTCTCAGTAAAAGTGCAAAAAGCAAAGTTCTTCCAGGCTCTCAGTGTCAGTCAGCTCCTTCTCTGCTGCAATCCACAACTGCCACCAAGCATCTTCTGCCCGCTGCTCCCCTGGTCACAAAGGAGCACAGGGCACAGGGACAGCCCACCAGTGCTCTCCACCCCTTTTGGTGGCCCTCTGGCTACCTCCCTGAGCCTATGAAAGCCTTCATCACCGGGAAGCCTCAAAATCTGGCCAGCTGCAAAGTGGGAACATGGCCACAGTGAAGCATTGTGTGGTTGTGGCTGGGCAGGAGAGGGTCAGAGAGCAGATCAGTCCTGGAGTGGGGCCAGAGGAGGCCATAGGGAGGATCAGAGCACATTCCCAGCAAGAGAGACTGGCCACTGGGATGTGCTGCCGAGGGAGGTGGTGGAGTCCCCAGCCCTGGAGGTGTTTAGGAAGAGCCTGGATGAGGCACTTGGTGCCATGGTTGAGTTGATCAGATGGTGTTGGGTGAGAGGTTGGACTGGACAATCTTAAAGGTCTCTTCCAACCTGGTATATTCTATCCCATCCCATCCCATCCCATCCCATCCCATCCCATCCCATCCCATCCCATCCCATCCCATCCCATCCCATCCCATCCCATCCCACTCCTATTCTATTCTATTCTATTCTATTCTATTCTATTCTATTCTATTCTATTCTATTCTATTCTATTCTATTCTATTCTATTCTATTCTATTCTACTCTACTCTACTCTACTCTATTCTATTCTATTCTATTCTATTCTATTCTATTCTATTCTATTCTATTCTATTCTATTCTTAATGGGGTGCTTGGTGCCATGGTTTAGTTGATTAGGTAGTGTTGGATGATGGGTTGGACTTGATGATCTTGAAGGTCTCTTCCAACCTGGTTAATTGTACTTCTCTTCTCTTCTCTTCTCTTCTCTTCTCTTCTCTTCTCTTCTCTTCTCTTCTCTTCTCTTCTCTTCTCTTCTCTTCTCTTCTCTTCTCTTCTCTTCTCTTCTCTTCTCTTCTCTTCTCTTCTCTTCTTCTTCTCTTCTCTTCTCTTCTCTTCTCTTCTCTTCTCTTCTCTTCTCTTCTCTTCTCTTCTCTTCTCTTCTCTTCTCTTCTCTTCTCTTCTCTTCTCTTCTCTTCTCTTCTCTTCTCTTCTCTTCCTTCCCTTCCTTCCCTTCCCTTCATTCCCTTCCCTTCCCTTCCCTTCCATTCCATTCCATTCCATTCCATTCCATTCCATTCCATTCTATCTTACTCTACCCTACTCTATTCCAATGCTACAAAGACAGGCTGGGAGGGTTGGGGCTGTTCAGCCTGGAGAAGAAAAGGCTCCAGGGAGACCTTAGAGCTGCAGTTCAATATCTGAAGGGGACCTACTGGCAGGCTGGGGAGGGACTGTTCAGGAGGGGCTGTGGGGATAGGATGAGAGGCAATGGCTTGAAACCGGAGCCGGGCAGAGTTAGGTTGGACATCAGGAGGAAGTTCTGCACAGTGAGGCTGGGGAGACACTGGAACAGGCTGCACAGGGAGGTGGTGGAGGCCCCATCCCTAGAGACAGTCAAGGTCACTTTGGTGGGTCCTTGAGCACCCTGCTGCTGGAAGCTCATCTGGCTCACCCTGGAGGTGTTTAAGCCCAGGCTGGATGAGGTTCTGGGCAGCCTGATCTAGTGTGGGGTGTCCCTGCCCATGGCAGGGGGTTGGAAGTAGCTGATCCTTGTGGTCCCTTCCAACCCTGACTGACACTATGACACTATGACACTATGATATTAGCTCCTCTTATGCTGAGCCAGCCTGAACCTCGAAGCCCTGGGGTGGCTGTAGCTGGAGCGCTGCTGCAGCTGGGGGCGTGGGGGTGTGGTTTGTGTTCTCTTCCCTTTTCTTTTTGTCTCTTTTTATTTGTGTGTGTCTTAATTTCCCTCTGGATCCCAAGGAGGGAGGTCAGCCTGGCATTCTGCTGGGTGAGCTGCTGCTCTTTCAGCTCCTGCCTCTGCTCCTGCGTCGCCGCTCCGCTTGGGTTGTTCAATCACGCTCCACAGCTCCCTGTGCACTGCCACAGGAGATCTTCTGCCTTAATTAACACACAATCCAGGCACAGGGAAGAGAACAAACCCAACCAACAAACAAAAAGCAACCACCCCCCCCCCCATGTGGATGTAGTCTGCCTGGACTTCAGCAAGGCCTTTGACACCGACCCCACAGCAAACTGCTGGCCAAGCTGTCAGCCCCTGGCTGGGACAGCAGCACTCTGAGCTGGGTTAGGAACTGGCTGGAGGCTGAGCCCAGAGAGTGGTGGTGAATGGTGCCACAGGCAGCTGGCAGCCAGGCACCAGTGGCGTGCCCCAGGGAGCAGTGCTGGGCCCCATCCTTTTCAATGTCTTCATTGACAATCTGGAGGAGGGGATTGAGACAGTCATCAGCAAATGTGCAGATGACACCAAGCTGGGAGCAGATGTTGGTCAGTCAGAGGGCTGAAGGGCTCTGCAGAGGGACCTCGACCGACTGGACAGATGGGCAGAGGCCAACGGGATGGAATTCAACAAGTCCAAGTGCCAGGGGCTGCACTTTGGCCACAGCAACCCCAGGCAGAGCTACAGGCTGGGGGCAGAGTGGCTGAGAGCTGCCAAACAGAGAGGGACCTGGGGGTGCTGATTGACAGCTGCCTGAACATGAGCCAGCAGTGTGCCCATGAGGCCAAGAAGGCCAAGGGCATCCTGGCCTGCAGCAGGAAGAGTGTGGCCAGCAGGAGCAGGGAGGTCATTCTGCCCTGTGCTCAGTACTGCTGAGGCCACACCTTGAGTCCTGTGTCCAGTTCTGGGCTCCTCAGGTTAGGAAGGACATCGAGAGACTTGAAGGTGTCCAGAGAAGGGCAACAAGGCTGGGGAGAGGCCTTGAGCACAGCCCTGGGAGGAGAGGCTGAGGGAGCTGGGGCTGTTTAGCCTGGAGAAGAGGAGGCTCAGGGAGACCTTCTTGCTCTCTGCAGCTCCCTGCAGGGAGGTTGTAGCCAGGTGAGGGTTGGCCTCTTCTCGCAAGCAAGCAGCACCAGAACAAGGGGACACAGTCTCAAGCTGTGCCAGGGGAGGTTTAGGCTGGAGGTGAGGAGAAAGTTCTTCACCGAGAGAGTGATTCGCCATTGGGATGTGCTGCCCGGGGAGGTGGTGGAGTCACCGTCCCTGGAGGTGTTCAGGAGGGGACTGGATGTGGCACTTGGTGCCATGGTCTAGTCATGGGGTCTGTGGTGCCAGGTTGGACTCGATGATCTTCGAGGTCTCTTCCACCCTTGGTGATACTGTGAGGCTGTGATGCTGTGTAAGCTTTACTCTTAACTCTGGGTTTGCTCTTTCCCTCTGTGTCACGGCAGTGCTTTGGCCCCGGGCTGTGTGAGCTGATCTCTGTGGGGATGAGAGAAGCTGGAACAGAGCCTTCAGGATCACAGAATCACAGAATGGCCTGGTTGGGAAAGACCTTGAGGTCATCAGGTCCAAGCAGAGCCTAACCTCCCCCTCTGCACAGCCGTTAGGCCATGGCCATAAGCTCCTCAGCCAAACATCTCTGAAACGCCTCCAGGGATGGAGACTCCACCACTGGGCTGGGGCAGCCTGGGCCAAGCCTTGAAGACCCTTTCAGGGAAGAATTTTGCTTCATCTCCAGCCTCCCCCTCCCCTGGTACAACCTGAGGCCATTTCCTCTCATTCTATCACCTGAGACTAGGGAGAAGAGACCAAAGAGCCCAACCCCCACCTCACTGCAGCCTCCTCTCAGGGAGCTGTAGAGCGCAATGAGGTCTCCCCTCAGCCTCCTCTTCTCCAGGCTGAACACCCCCAGCTCCCTCAGCTGCTCCTCCCCAGCCCTGCTCTCCAGACCCTTCCCCGGCTTGGTTGCCCTTCTCTAGACCTGCTCCAGACTCTCAGTGTCCAAAACTGAACCCAGGATTTGAGATGTGGCCTCACCAGAGCCCAGTCCAGGGGCAGCATCACTTCCTTCCTGCTGCTGCCCACACCGTTGCTGATCCAGCCCAGGCTGCTGGTAGCCTTCTTGGCCACCTGAGCACACTGCTGCCTTATATTCAGTCAGCTGTTGACCAGTACCCCCAGATCCCCCTTTTCCAAGCTGCTTTCAATTCCAACCACTCCCAGGGCCACTACTACACCATAACATTGAGGATGAGTCCTCACCTGCAACCTTCAGGAGTGGTGGTGGGGTGCAACAGTGGGAAGCGTGGGGAGGATAATTCAGGATGCTTTGCAGGCACAGCCCTGGAGTGTGAAGATGGCTCTGGAGGCTCTCCTGGACCTCATGCAGCCTCAAAAGTCAGGAGTGGCAGTACCTGAAAATGGGAACCTGGAGCTTCCTGCTGGACACTGGGACAGGCTGGAGTCCCCATCCCTGGAGGTGCTCAAGAAAGGTGTGGCCATGGCATATGGAGCCATGGTTGAGTGCCCATGGTGGAGTTGGGCTGGTGGTTGGACTGGGGGATCCCAGAGGGCTTTTCCAACCCAAACAATTCCATGGTTCTTTGATTCTTTGTGATTTGGGGTTAAATGTGGCTCCAGCACACCAGTCCCTGCAGCAACTCCAGGGCTGGGAGGAATCCTGGTGAATATTTAATGTCACTTCCTCTGTCTGGGGAGACAATCCATCTGCCTGCCTTCATCCCACCCCCTGCCTCTGCTGAGCCCTTCTCTCTCCCCTTAAATTTACTGGACCTGGGAAATGCAGAGGACAGCTGCTTTGTGCTTAAATGCTGCAAGGGACAGAAAATTATATCCCTCCCAGGGAGGTTTGCCTCTAAATCAAGTTAAGGGAGCAATTCCTGCAGTTAATGTTTATTCTTTGTCTTTCCCTGGTATTTGAAGGCTCTTCTGGGAGCCAGGTGGGAAATGGCCCTTTCTCCTCTCCAACCTGTTGCTGCTATTTCAGCTACCAGCCAAAGCAAAGGGGGGACAAAACCAGGCTGCCCCAGCCCTGCTCTGTAGAGCAGCAGGGAGGGGAGCAGGCAAAGGCCACGCTTCAAAGCCTGGAACATGAGCACAGCTTGGCAGGGAGCAGAGAGGGTCACCTCCAGCACGAAGCCCACATCATCCTTTCAACCTCCAGCCCCGTGGCCATGTGCAGAGGCTGCTTTGCTTTGCTGCTGGAAGCTCATCTGCTGCAAAGCATCTGCTGCAAAGCCTCACTTGCTGGGCCGAGGCCGGGGTCTCCCCGCAGAGGCTTTGGAGTTTTAAAGGCTTGAGCCTACTGACCCAGAAGAATAGTGAGGAGGTGATTGGGAGCAGTCAGCATGGCTTTGCCAAGGGCAAATCCTGCCTGACAAACCTGGTGGCCTCCTCTGAACAGGTCACAACATCAATAGCTGAGGGGAGAGCAGCTGATGTCATTTACCTGGACCTGAGCAAAGCCTTCGACACTGTCCCACCCCACAGCCTGGTCTGCAGGCTGGTGACACATGGGTGTGATGGGTGACCACTAGATGGATACAGAACTGGCTGGATGGCTGCACCCAAAGGGTGGCTGTCAATGGGTCTATGTCCCAGGGGAGGCCAGGGACAAGCAGAGTCCCTCAGGGATCAGTCCTGGGACCAGGTTTGTTCAACATCTTTGTGGGTGCCATGGGCAGTGGCACTGAGTGCAGCCTCAGCAGGTTGTGATGACACCAAGCTGTGTGGTGCAGCAGACAGCTGGAGGGAAGGGATCCATCCAGAGGGACCTGGACAGGCTGGAGAGGTGGGCACAAGCCAACCTCAGCAGCTTCAACAAGACCAAGGGCAGGGTCCTGCAGCTGGGTGGAGGCAACCCCAGGCACAAATGCAGGCTGGGCAGGGACTGGCTGGAGAGCAGCCCTGAGGAGAGAGACTTGGGGGTGCTGGG
The DNA here is from genome assembly GCA_033816785.1 of Picus viridis. Classification (NCBI taxonomy): domain Eukaryota; kingdom Metazoa; phylum Chordata; class Aves; order Piciformes; family Picidae; genus Picus; species Picus viridis. Next base: position 6,589,782 of record CM066603.1, on the reverse strand, counting down.
GGAGGAGAAGCTCACCAGGAGCTCTCAGTGTGCACTTGCAGCCCGCAAAGCCAACCAGAGCCTGGGCTGCAGCAAGAGAAGGGTTGTGCAGGGAGGTGGTTGAGGCCCCGTCCCTGGAGGTGTTTAAGCCCAGGCTGGATGAGGCTCTGGCCAGGCTGATCTAGTGTGGGGTGTTCCTGCCCATGGCAGGGGGTTGGAACTAGTTGATCCTTGTGGTCCCTTCCAACCCTGACTGATACTATGATACTATGAGCAGTGGCTCTGAGGCAGGAAGGAGAGGTTGCAGCACCCTGGCTCTGCTGGCCACACTCCTCTGACTGCAGCCCAGGCTCCCCTTGGCCTTCTTGGCCCCCAGGGCTCATTGCTGCCCCATGCAGAACTTGCTGCCCACCAGCACTCCCAGCTCCTTCCCCACAGGGCTGCTCGAAGCTGGATCTGCTGGAGCCTTGCCCTGGTGTGCTCCCAGCCCACAGGCACAGGGCAGTGATTGCAATTACTGCATTGCTTGATTTGTTGCCTGTGCCCCTGCCCCTCTCTCCTGTCCTCCAGGAGGGACACAAGCCCTTCCCAAACAGCAGCCTGTGCCCCTGCCCCTCTCTCCTGTCCTCCAGGAGGGACACAAGCCCTTCCCAAACAGCAGCCTGTGCCCCTGCCCCTCTCTCCTGTCCTCCAGGCATCTGTCCCCAGGCCACTGCAGCTGCTGTGGCTCTCTGATGCCTGCTCCCTGTGCAGAGCAAATTGCTCACACAGGGAGGAAAGAGAAGAAAAACCCTCGAGGAGAATTCTGGCAGCTGCAAATCCTCCTGCAGTTCTTTTTGTGCCACAAACCATTCCCAGCAGCAAATATGTTGGGGCGGGGGGAGGAAGGTTTCAGTGGCAGCTTTTGGGTCAAACCTTGGCTGTGGGACTGCTCCAAAGCTGCTTAGTATCACAGTATCAGTCAGGGCTGGAAGACACCACAAGGATCAGCTAGTTCCAACCCCCTGCCATGGGCAGGGACACCCCACACTAGATCAGGCTGCCCAGAGCCTCATCCAGCCTGGCCTTAAACACCTCCAGGGACGGGGCCTCAACCACCTCCCTGCACAACCCATTCCAGGGCTTCACCACTCTCCTGGGGAAGAACTTCCTCCTCACCTCCAGCCTCAATCTCCCCACCTCCAGCTTCAGTCCATTCCCCCTAGTCCTATCACTCCCTGAGAGCCTGAGCAGTCCCTCCCCAGCCTTCTTGGAGCCCCCTTCAGATCCTGGAAGGCCACAATGAGGTCACCTGGGAGCCTTCTCTTCTCCAGCCTGAACAGCCCCAACTCCTTCAGTCTGTCCTCACAGGAGAGGTGCTCCAGCCCTCTGCTCCTCCTCCTGGCCCTGCTCTGGACACCTTCCAGCCCCTCCAGATCCCTCTTGCAATAGGGGCTCCAGAGCTGGAGGCAGTACTGCAGGTGGGGTCTCAGCAGGGCTGAGCAGAGGGGAGAATCCCTCCCTTGCCCTGCTGGCCACACTTCTCCTGCTGCAGCCCAGGAGCTGATTGGCTTTGCGGGCTGCAAGTGCACACTGAGAGCTCCTGTTGAGCTTCTCCTCCCCCAGCACCCCCAGGTCTCTCTCCTCAGGGTTGCTCCCCAGCCAGTCCCTGCCCAGCCTGGATTTTCCCTCTGGGGCTGCTCTTCTCCAGGCTAAACAGCCCCAGGGCTCTCAGCCTTTCCTCACCACAGAGTTGTTGCAGAGCCCTCAGCATCTCTGTGATCCCACACTGGACTCTCCCCAGTATTTCCCTGCCCTCTTGAACAGGAGAGTCCAGAACTGGACCCAGGACTCCAGCTATGGTCTCACCAGGTCACTGCAAACTCTCCTCTCATCCGCTGCAGAAGGAGAGTTTGGGCATTTTACCCTCCTGTGGGATTTGACCCCGGGTGGGTGCTGAAGGACTGTCCCCAGGGTCCTTGGTGAGGGCCAAGCCCATCCACAGGGCTGTGGGGCAGGCCATGGGGTGGGGCTGGCTGGTGGGGCAGGTAAGTGGTACCTGCTGAGCTGCCACAGAGGAATGCTGCATGGAATGCTTCCCTGGCAGCCTAATGGGTGACAGCAGTTGTGTGGGAAGGCTAATGGGGAAGAGGTTTGATAAAATAGAAGCACCAATCCCGGGGCCTTCAGATGCTTCTCTGCAGTTATGTAATTGTGAAATGACATTGATGTGGGGGAAAAAAACCCCACAAAACAACAAACCCACAACACAGCCAGCTCTGGGAAACTGAGACCCACAGAATCATCAGAGAGGCTGGAAAAGACCTCAGAGATCATCAGGTCCAAGCTGTCACCCAACACCTCCTGACAACTAACCATGGCTCCAAATGCCACATCCAAGCCCCCTCTTGAGCCCCTCCAGGGATGGGGACTCCACCACACCCCTGGGCAGCACATCCCAGTGGCCAATCTCTCTTTCTATGAAGACCTGCTTCCTAACATCCAGCCTAAACCTCCCCTGGCACAGCTTGAGACTGTGGCCTCCTGTTCTGCTGCTGCTTGCCTGGCAGAAGAGACCAACCCCCACCTGGCTCCAACCTCCCTGCAGGGAGTTGCAGAGAGCAAGAAGGTCTCCCCTGAGCCTCCTCTTCTGCAGGCTAAGCAACCCCAGCTCCCTCAGCCTCTCCTCCCAGGGCTGTGCTCCAGACCCCTCCCCAGCTTTCTTGCCCTTCTCTGGACACCTTCCAGCAGCTCAACACCTTTCCTGAGCTGAGGAGCCCAGAACTGGACACAGGACTCCAGGTGTGGCCTCAGCAGTGCTGAGCACAGGGCACAAGGACTTCCCTGCTCCTGCTGGCCACACTCTTCCTGCTGCAGGCCAGGATGCCATTGGCCTTCTTGGCCCCCTGGGCACACTGCTGGCTCATGTTCAGCTGCTGTCCACCACTACCCCCATGTCCCTCTCTGCCTGGCTGCTCTCAGCCACTCTGTCCCCAGCCTGCAGCACTGCCTGGGGTTGCTGTGGCCAAACTTGGAACACTTGGGGCTGGCTTCTGCTCTGGATGCCCCTCTGAATCATTGAATCATAGAAAGCATCAGGTTAGATGGGACCCACCAAGGTCATCTTGTCCAATCCCTCTGTCCCCAGCGGGGACAGCTTCAACTGGATCAGGCTGAGAGGGTTGGGGTTGCTCAGCCTGGAGAAGAAAAGGCTCCAGGAGACCTTAGAGCTGCATTTCAGTATCTGAAGGGGACTTACAGGCAGGCTGTTCAGAAGGGGCTGTGGGGATAGGATGAGAGGCAATGGCTTGAAACTGGAGCAGGGCAGAGTTAGGTTGGACATCAGGAGGAAGTTCTACACAGTGTGGCTGGGGAGACAGTGGCACAGACTGCACAGGGAGGTGGTGGAGGCCCTGTCCCTGGATACATGGACACAGTCTCAAGCTGTGCCAGCAGGGGTTCAGGCTGGATGCTAGGAAGAAATTCATCCCAGCAAGAGAGATTGGCCACTGGGATGTGCTGCCCAAGGGAGGTGGTGGAGTCACCATCCCTGGAGGTGTTCAGGAAGAGCCTGGATGAGGCCCTTGGTGTCATGGTTGAGTTGTCAGGAGGTGTTGGGTGAAGAGGTTGGACTTGATGATCTCAAAGGTCTTTTCCAACCTGGTTAATTCTATTCTATTCTATTCTATTCTATTCTATTCTATTCTATTCTATTCTATTCTATTCTACTCCATTCCATTCCATTCTATTCTATTCTATTCTATTCTATTCTATTCTATTCTATTCTATTCTATTCTATTCTATTCTACTCCATTCCATTTCTATTCTATTCTATTCTATTCTATTCTATTCTATTCTATTCTATTCTATTCTATTCTATTCTATTCTATTCTATTCCATTCCATTTCTATTCTATTCTATTCTATTCTATTCTATTCTATTCTATTCTATTCTATTCTATTCTATTCTATTCTATTCTACTCCATTCCATTTCTATTCTATTCTATTCTATTCTATTCTATTCTATTCTATTCTATTCTATTCTATTCTATTCTATTCTATTCCATTCCATTTCTATTCTATTCTATTCTATTCTATTCTATTCTATTCTATTCTATTCTATTTCTATTCTATTCTATTCTATTCTATTCCATTCCATTCCATTCCATTCCATTCCATTCCATTCCATTCCTATTGTATTTTACTCCTTTTCTATTTTACTTCTAGTTAGTCTAGTCTAGTCTAGTCTAGTTTAGTCTAGTCTAGTCTATTCAAGGTCAGACTCAATGTGTCCCTGGGCAACCTGATCTGGTTGGAGCTGTCCCTGCTGCGTGCAGGGGGGTTGGAGAAGATGCCCTTGGAGGGTCCCTTCCAGCCTGTTGCAATCTGGGAGTCTGGGAATGCCTGAGATGGACAAAAAGAGCCTGAGCTGAGGCCTCCCTCTGCAGACACTGACAGCCTTCCCCTGTGCTCCTCACAGTGAGTACTTTTCACAGCAGTTGGGTTTCTTCCCTCCTGCTCCTTGAGACCCCCGATGCAGGAAGGCCCTGGGGAGCTGTTTGCAGGCTAATTGCACCAGGCCAAGTGTCCCCAGGTCCAGTCGGTTTGCTCCGGCTCTTCCAGGGAAGGCCATGTGGTGCTTCTGGCAGGTGAGTGGAACTGCCTGCCGCTGCTGACCTCAGAGCCAGCTCCAAGGGGATCTTGTGCCTGCAAAGCTTATCCCAGCAGCCTTCAAAATATTAGATCTGCAGAGCCAGCTCCAAGGGATAAAAATGGCATCTTGTGCAACTGCAAAAGCTTATCCCAGCCCAACATCCATGACTGAGGCCATGCAGCCCAACTGTCATCCACAAGCCCTCGTGCAGATGGAGCCCAGCCTCTGGGCAGCAAATGTGAGGTCAGCAGGCCCAACATCCATGACCTCTGGAACCACAGCCCAACATCCATGCTGTCATTTCAGCCCAACATCCATGACATCTGAGGGAGAGACATGACCCTGAGGTCATGCAGCCCAACATCAGCCCAACATCCATGAACATCAGCCCAACATCAGCCCAACATCCATGACCTCTGAGGCCATGCAGCCCAACATCAGCCCAACATCCATGACCTCTGAGGCCATGCAGCCCAACATCAGCCCAACATCCATGACCTCTGAGGCCATGCAGCAGCCCAACATCAGCCCAACATCCATGACCTCTGAGGCCATGCAGCCCAACATCAGCCCAACATCCATGACCTCTGAGGCCATGCAGCCCAACATCAGCCCAACCCCACCATGGCCACCAAACCATGGCCCCAAGTGCCATGGCCACAGGTTTCCGGACCACCTCCAGGCATGGGGACTCCCCCACCTCCCTGGGCAGCCTGGGCCAGTCCCTGACCACTCTTGCAGCAAAGAAATTGTTCCTGCTCTCCAATCTAAACCTCCCCTGGGGTGACTTGATGCCATTTCCTCTTGTCTTATTGCTTAAACCAACCCCCACCTCACTTCAACCTCCTTTCAGGGAGCTGTAGAGAGCAGTGAGGTCTCCCTCAGCCTCCTCTTCTCCAGGCTGAACACCCCTCAGCTGCTCCTCCCCAGCCCTGTTCCCCAGACCCTTGCCCAGCTCGGTTGCCCTTCTCTGGACCTGCTCCAGCCCCTCAGCGGACGCTGAGGAGTGAGTGAGTGGCTCAAAACCGAGCCCAGCATTGGGTGTGTGGCCTCACCAGTGCCCAGTACAAGGGCAGAATCCTTTCCCTGGTCCTACTGGCCTCAGTCTTGCTGGCAGAGGATTTTGGGGTCTCACAAGCTGGAGGAGCAGTGTGCAGGGGGCACGGCACAGAGCCGCTACAGCACAGCTGAGGAGTCACGATTTGCCGTGCTGCCCTGAGCCAAACCGCCCAGCTGCAGCCCTGCCTGGGGCCTGTCCTCTCGTTCCTGCAGGCTTTGCATGCACTCGGCCTTCGGAGTGCGGCAGCGCATGAATGAGGGATGCGGCGCAGGGATGCGGGGGGATGCGGCGCAGGGATGCAGGGATGCAGGGGGATGCGATGCAGTGCAGGGATGCGGGGCAGGGATGCAGGGCAGGGAGGGATGCGGCGCAGGGATGCGGGGCAGGGATGCAGGGATGCGGGGCAGGGGCAGTGCAGGGATGCAGGGCGGGGCAGGGATGCGGCACAGGGATGGGGCAGGGATGCAGGGATGCAGGGATGCAGGGGGATGCAGGGATGCAGTGCAGGGATGCGGGGCAGGGATGCAGGGCAGGGATGCAGTGCAGTGGGATGCGCAGGGATGCGGGGCAGGGATGCAGTGCAGGGATGCGGGGCAGGGATGCAGGCAGGGATGCGGGGCAGGGATGCAGGGCAGGGATGCGGCACAGGGATGCAGTGCAGGGATGCGGGGCAGGGATGCAGGGCAGGGATGCGGCACAGGGATGCAGTGCAGGGATGCGGGGCAGGGATGCGGCGCAGGGATGCGGGGCAGGGATGCAGTGCAGGGATGCGGGGCAGGGATGCAGGGCAGGGATGCGGCACAGGGATGCAGTGCAGGGATGCGGGGCAGGGATGAGGTGCAGGGATGAGGCGCAGGGATGCGGAGCAGGGATGAGGCGCAGGGATGTGGAGCAGGGATGCGGTGCAGGGATGCGGTGCTGGGATGCAGGGCAGGGATGCGGCACAGGGATGCAGTGCAGGGATGCGGGGCAGGGATGCAGGGAAGGGATGCGGGGCAGGGATGCAGTGCAGGGATGCGGGGCAGGGATGCAGTGCAGGGATGCGGGGCAGGGATGCAGGGCAGGGATGCGGGGCAGGGATGCAGGGCAGGGATGCGGCACAGGGATGCAGTGCAGGGATGCGGGGCAGGGATGCGGGGCAGGGATGCGGCGCAGGGATGCGGGGCAGGGATGCGGCACAGGGATGCAGTGCAGGGATGCGGTGCAGGGATGAGGTGCAGGGATGAGGCGCAGGGATGCAGAGCAGGGATGAGGCGCAGGGATGTGGAGCAGGGATGCGGTGCAGGGATGCGGTGCTGGGATGCAGTGCAGGGATGTGGTGCAGGGATGCAGTGCAGGGATGCGGGGCAGGGATGCAGGGCAGGGATGCGGCGCAGGGATGCAGTGCAGGGATGCGGCGCAGGGATGCAGTGCAGGGATGCGGGGCAGGGATGCGGGGCAGGGATGCGGCGCAGGGATGCGGGGCAGGGATGCAGGGCAGGGATGCGGCGCAGGGATGCAGTGCAGGGATGCGGGGCAGGGATGCAGGGCAGGGATGCGGCACAGGGATGCAGTGCAGGGATGCGGGGCAGGGATGCGGCGCAGGGATGCGGGGCAGGGATGCAGTGCAGGGATGCGGGGCAGGGATGCAGTGCAGGGATGCGGGGCAGGGATGCAGGGCAGGGATGCGGCACAGGGATGCAGTGCAGGGATGCGGGGCAGGGATGCAGGGCAGGGATGCGGCACAGGGATGCAGTGCAGGGATGCGGGGCAGGGATGCGGCGCAGGGATGCGGGGCAGGGATGCAGTGCAGGGATGCGGGGCAGGGATGCAGGGCAGGGATGCGGCACAGGGATGCAGTGCAGGGATGCGGGGCAGGGATGAGGTGCAGGGATGAGGCGCAGGGATGCGGAGCAGGGATGAGGCGCAGGGATGTGGAGCAGGGATGCGGTGCAGGGATGCGGTGCTGGGATGCAGGGCAGGGATGCGGGGCAGGGATGCAGTGCAGGGATGCGGGGCAGGGATGCAGGGCAGGGATGCGGGGCAGGGATGCAGTGCAGGGATGCGGGGCAGGGATGCAGTGCAGGGATGCGGGGCAGGGATGCGGGGCAGGGATGCGGGGCAGGGATGCAGGGCAGGGATGCGGCACAGGGATGCAGTGCAGGGATGCGGCACAGGGATGCAGTGCAGGGATGCGGCGCAGGGATGCGGGGCAGGGATGCGGCGCAGGGATGCGGGGCAGGGATGCGGCACAGGGATGCAGTGCAGGGATGCGGTGCAGGGATGAGGTGCAGGGATGAGGCGCAGGGATGCAGAGCAGGGATGAGGCGCAGGGATGTGGAGCAGGGATGCGGTGCAGGGATGCGGTGCTGGGATGCAGTGCAGGGATGTGGTGCAGGGATGCAGTGCAGGGATGCGGGGCAGGGATGCAGGGCAGGGATGCGGCGCAGGGATGCAGTGCAGGGATGCGGCGCAGGGATGCAGTGCAGGGATGCGGGGCAGGGATGCGGGGCAGGGATGCGGCGCAGGGATGCGGGGCAGGGATGCAGGGCAGGGATGCGGCGCAGGGATGCAGTGCAGGGATGCGGGGCAGGGATGCAGGGCAGGGATGCGGCACAGGGATGCAGTGCAGGGATGCGGGGCAGGGATGCGGCGCAGGGATGCGGGGCAGGGATGCAGTGCAGGGATGCGGGGCAGGGATGCAGTGCAGGGATGCGGGGCAGGGATGCAGGGCAGGGATGCGGCACAGGGATGCAGTGCAGGGATGCGGGGCAGGGATGCAGGGCAGGGATGCGGCACAGGGATGCAGTGCAGGGATGCGGGGCAGGGATGCGGCGCAGGGATGCGGGGCAGGGATGCGGGGCAGGGATGCGGCGCAGGGATGCGGGGCAGGGATGCGGGGCAGGGATGCAGGGCAGGGATGCGGCACAGGGATGCAGTGCAGGGATGCGGGGCAGGGATGAGGTGCAGGGATGAGGCGCAGGGATGCGGAGCAGGGATGAGGCGCAGGGATGTGGAGCAGGGATGCGGCACAGGGATGCAGTGCAGGGATGCGGTGCAGGGATGAGGTGCAGGGATGAGGTGCAGGGATGAGGCGCAGGGATGCGGTGCAGGGATGTGGTGCAGGGATGCAGTGCAGGGATGCGGTGCAGGGATGAGGTGCAGGGATGAGGCGCAGGGATGCGGTGCAGGGATGTGGTGCAGGGATGCAGTGCTGGGGTGAGGGGCAGGGATGCAGCACAGGGATGCAGGGCAGGGATGCAGGGCAGGGATGAGGCGCAGGGATAAGGTGCATGGATACAGTGCTGGGGTGAGGTGCAGGGATGCGGCACAGGGATGCGGTGCAGGGATGCAGCGCAGGGATGTGGAGCAGGGATGCGGCGCAGGGATGCGGTGCAGGGATGTGGTGCAGGGATGCGGGGCAGGGATGCGGCGCAGGGATGCGGGGCAGGGATGCAGTGCAGGGATGCGGGGCAGGGATGCAGGGCAGGGATGCGGCACAGGGATGCAGTGCAGGGATGCGGGGCAGGGATGAGGTGCAGGGATGAGGCGCAGGGATGCGGAGCAGGGATGAGGCGCAGGGATGTGGAGCAGGGATGCGGTGCTGGGATGCAGGGCAGGGATGCGGCACAGGGATGCAGTGCAGGGATGCGGGGCAGGGATGCAGGGCAGGGATGCGGGGCAGGGATGCAGTGCAGGGATGCGGGGCAGGGATGCAGTGCAGGGATGCGGGGCAGGGATGCGGGGCAGGGATGCGGGGCAGGGATGCAGGGCAGGGATGCGGCACAGGGATGCAGTGCAGGGATGCGGGGCAGGGATGCGGGGCAGGGATGCGGCGCAGGGATGCGGGGCAGGGATGCGGCACAGGGATGCAGTGCAGGGATGCGGTGCAGGGATGAGGTGCAGGGATGAGGCGCAGGGATGCAGAGCAGGGATGAGGCGCAGGGATGTGGAGCAGGGATGCGGTGCAGGGATGCGGTGCTGGGATGCAGTGCAGGGATGTGGTGCAGGGATGCAGTGCTGGGGTGAGGTGCAGGGATGCGGCACAGGGATGCGGTGCAGGGATGCAGTGCAGGGATGCGGCAGTGGGATGAGGCGCAGAGATGAGGTGCAGGGATGCAGTGCTGGGGTGAGGTGCAGGGATGAGGCGCAGGGATGCGGTGCAGGGATGCGGCACAGGGATGCAGTGCAGGGATGAGGCGCAGGGATGCGGTGCAGGGATGTGGTGCAGGGATGCAGTGCTGGGGTGAGGGGCAGGGATGCAGCACAGGGATGCAGGGCAGGGATGCAGGGCAGGGATGAGGCGCAGGGATAAGGTGCATGGATACAGTGCTGGGGTGAGGTGCAGGGATGCGGCACAGGGATGCGGTGCAGGGATGCAGCGCAGGGATGTGGAGCAGGGATGCGGCGCAGGGATGCGGTGCAGGGATGTGGTGCAGGGATGTGGAGCAGGGATGCGGTGCAGGGATGTGGTGCAGGGATGTGGTGCTGGGATGAGATGCAGGGATGCGGCACAGGGACGTGGAGCAGGGATGCAGGGCAGGGATGTGGCGCGGGGATGCAGCGCAGGGATGTGGAGCAGGGATAAGGTGCAGGGATGCAGTGCTGGGATGAGGTGCAGGGGTGTGGCACAGGGATGCGGTGCAGGGATGCGGTGCAGGGATGCGGCGCAGGGATGCGGTGCAAAGATGTGGTGCAGGGATGTGGCGCAGGGATGCGGCGCAGGGATGTGGCGCAGGGATGCGGTGCAGGGATGTGGAGCAGGGATGCGGTGCAGGGATGCAGTGCTGGGGTGACATGCAGGGATGTGGAGCAGGGATGCAGGGCAGGGATGCAGGGCAGGGATGAGGCGCAGGGATGAGGTGCATGGATACAGTGCTGGGGTGAGGTGCAGGGATGCGGCACAGGGATGCGGTGCAGGGATGTGGTGCAGGGATGTGGAGCAGGGATGCGGTGCAGGGATGTGGTGCAGGGATGTGGTGCTGGGATGAGATGCAGGGATGCGGCACAGGGACGTGGAGCAGGGATGCAGGGCAGGGATGTGGCGCGGGGATGCAGCGCAGGGATGCGGGGCAGGGATGCAGCACAGGGATGCAGGGCAGGGATGAAGGGCAGGGATGCAGCTCAAGGATGTGGCACAGGGATGCAGTGCTGGGATGCAGTGCAAGGATGTGGCGCAGGGATGAAGTGCAGGGATGCAGTGCAAGGAAGTGGCGCAGGGATGCAGTGCAGGGATGCGGGTCAGGGATGTGGCGCAGGGATGCGGCGCAGGGATGCAGTGCAGGGATGCGGTGCAGGGATGTGGGGCAGGGATGTGGTGCTCAGCCCAGTCTCATGCAGCTGGATCTCCTCACACAGGTCCCTTCAGGCCTGTCTGGCGGTATAAAGGAGACTGTAAAGGTAGCACCTGCCTGGAGCTGTGAGAGTAGGGCTCAGCATGCCCCCAGGATGACCTCATCTCCACCAGGTTTCTCTGCAGGAGGTGTGGACCAGACTCATTGCACGCTGGTGGAAACCTCAGGCACCCACACGAGCTTGGTGGTGAAATTCAGACTGAGCACATGGCCTGGAGCTACTATCATGAGTAACAGCTTCCTGCATCCTAAAAAGGGACTGAATCAGCTACCAGAATAACTCTGGGGCTTCTATATCCAGGCAGCAGCAGCAGCACATCCGCCCCAGATTCCTCCACGCTGCCAGGGAGCTGGGGTTTGTGTGCTCACGCTGGGGCTGCCCTGCAGAGCTGTCAGCTCCTGCTTGTCTTACAAACAGCAGCTGCCTGAAGGGTGACAGCCTGAGCAAATCCCCCCTGCCCTGTTTGTTGAGGAGACAACCTGGGCTGCTTAGAGGCTGAGGCTTGGCTGTTGCTGAGCTGGAGAAAGGAGCCTGAACGATGAGCTGGGGGAAGAGAGTGCTCAGAGGAAAGGTTTGGCTTTAATACGATCATGGAGTTGTCGAATGGTTTGGGTTGGAAAGGGTCCTCTGGTTCCAAGCCCCCTGCTGTGGGCAGGGGCACCTCTCACCACCCCAGCTGGTCTCAGAGAATCATAGAGCCAATAAGGCTGGAAAAGACCTCAGAGATCATCAAGTCCAACCTATCACCCAGCACCATCTGATCAACTCAATCCTGGCACCAAGTGCCTTATCCAGGCTCTTCCTAAACACCTCCAGGGATGGGAACTCCACCACCTCCCTGGGCAGCACATCCCAGTGGCCAATCTCTCTTTCTATGAAGAACTTTCTCCTCACCTCCAGCCTAAACCTCCCCTGGCACAACTTGAGACTGTGTCCTCTTGTTCTGGTGCTGCTGGCTGGGAGAAGAGCCCAACCCCCACCTGGCTACAACCTCCCTTCAGGGAGTTGGAGAGAGTAAGAAGGTCTCCCCTGAGCCTCCTCTTCTGCAGGCTAAGCAACCCCAGCTCCCTCAGCCTCTCCTCCCAGGGCTGTGCTCCAGACCCCTCCCCAGCTTTCTTGCCCTTCTCTGGACACCTTCCAGCAGCTCAACATCTTTCCTGAGCTGAGGAGCCCAGAACTGGACACAGGACTCAAGGTGTGGCCTCAGCAGTGCTGAGCACAAGGGCAGAATGATCAGCGGAGCTGACTGTTCCTACCCCAACCAGCTCCTGGCTGGGCTTCTGCAATGGACTCCTTTTACCCTCTCTGCCTCATCCTCCTTTTCCAGGGAGCTCTGCCTGCTCCCAGGCAGGACAGGGCAGGGCAGACCTGGGTAGAGCAGGACAAGGCAAGGCAAGGCAGGACAGAGCTGGGCTGGGCAGGGCAGGGCAGTACAAGGCAGGGCAGTACAAGGCAGGGCAGGACAGGGCAGGGGCAGGGCCCAGAACAGGGCAGGACAAGGCAGGGCAGGGCTGGGCAGAGCTGTGCTGGACAGGGCAGGGCAGTACAAGGCAGGGCAGGACAGGGCAGGGCAGCTCAGAACAGGGCAGGACAGGGCAGGGGGCAGGGCAGGGGCTGGGCAGGGCAGGACAAGGCAGTACAAGGCAGGGGCAGGACAGGGCAGGGCAGCTCAGAACAGGGCAGGACAGGGCAGGGCAGCTCAGAACAGGGCAGGACAAGGCAGGGCAGGGCTGGGCAGAGCTGGGCAGGGCAGGGCAGGGCAGCACATCCCACTGCAGGGCATTTCAGGGGGTGTCTGATCTCTGTGCCTCCCCTTCCCCATTCAGTCCCTGCGCCTAAGCAGTTCCTGCTTCCGTGGCAGCCCCTCCTTGTCTAACGCTGTGCAGCTCTGTGAGCCTGCAGCCACTTTCATGTGCTGAGACATCAGTGCACGGTGGGAAGCAGCTGACTTTTAAGCTGGATGAGATGTTCAGGTATTTGATCTGGCTGTTTGATTTCCCAGTGCCAGAGCTGTCTCTCTTTTCCCACTCTTGATCAGGACACACCACTCTAGCCCACGCCAGCCTTGTCCCTCAGCAGGGGCTCCCTGCTGCAAGGCAGAGTGCATGCAGATGGAAGAGAGTGCTACAGAAGTTTGCATTTCAGAAGATTTACATCTCTGGCTTTAAATTGTTTGAACTGGAAAGCACTTGTGGAGCTAATGATTATTTAGGAGCACGTGTCACACCCTCCTCAAGTGCTGAGGGGCTCTAAGCAAACACAGGGAGAACGTCAGGCAAACAAGGCAATGACAGAGAGACAGCAAGGCAAGGAAAGCTGCAGTTTCCCTTCACCTCATTTCCACCTCCAGCCTCCTGGGGGGTAAGCAGCAAACTGCTCCTAGAAGCTGCTGTGCTGATGGCAAAGGTCTGGCAGCAGAAGGGGCTCCGGGAGATGCCTGGCTCCAGGAGCCCTGCCTAAGGGACTGATCCTGAATGCCAGCCCGTGGCACCACCTCCTGCTCTGCATCTGCCTTGTAAAGAAAGGCTGAAGGCCTGGGGGCTTTTTAGCCTGGAGAAGAGAAGGGAGAAGGGGGATCTGTGTTCCTGTGTGATCTGCTCTGGGGGTGGAGTCACCTTCATTGGAGGTGTTCAGGAAGAGGCTTGATGGGGTGCTTGGTGCCATGGGTTAGTTGTTTAGGTGGGTTGGATTGGTTGATGGGTTGGATGTGATGATCTTGAAGGTCTCTTTCAACCTGGTGTATTGTATTGTATTGTATTGTATTGTATTGTATTGTATTGTATTGTATTGTATTGTATCCTGCTCTGGCAGGGAGTTAGAATAGGATGGGGTAGGATAGGATAGGATAGGATAGGATAGAATAGGATAGGATAGAATAGAATAGAATAGAATAGAATAGAATAGAATAGAATAGAATAGAATAGAATAGAATAGAATAGAATAGAATTAACCAGGTTGGAAAAGACCTCAGAGATCATCAAGTCCAACCTCTCACCCAACACCATCTGATCAACTCAACCATGGCACCAAGTGCCTCATCCAGGCTCTTCCTAAACACCTCCAATGATGGGGACTCCACCACCTCCCTGGGCAGCACATCCCAGTGGCCAATCTGGGAAGAACTTTCTCCTCACCTCCAGCCTAAATGTCCCCTGGCACAGCTTGAGGCTGTGTCCTCTTGTTCCAGTGCTCTGGCTGCACTGGCCTCTGGCTGCACTGGGCTCTGGCTGCACTGGGCTCTGCTTGCACTGGGCTCTGGTTGCACTGGGTTCTGGTTGCACTGGGCTCTGGCTGCACTGGACTCTGGCTGCACTGGACTCTGGCTGCACTGGGCTCTGGCTGCACTGGGCTCTGCTTGCACTGGGCTCTGCTTGCACTGGGCTCTGGCTGCACTGGGCTCTGCTTGCACTGGGCTCTGGCTGCACTGGGCTCTGCTTGCACTGGACTCTGGCTGCACTGGGCTCTGCTTGCACTGGGCTCTGCTTGCACTGGGCTCTGGCTGCACTGGGCTCTGCTTGCACTGGGCTCTGGCTGCACTGGGCTCTGCTTGCACTGGGCTCTGCTTGCACTGGGCTCTGGCTGCACTGGGCTCTGCTTGCACTGGGCTCTGCTTGCACTGGGCTCTGGCTGCACTGGGCTCTGGCTGCACTGGACTCTGGCTGCACTGGGCTCTGGCTGCACCAGGGCTCTGCTTGCACTGGGCTCTGGCTGCACTGGGCTCTGGCTGCACTGGGCTCTGGCTGCACTGGGCTCTGCTTGCACTGGGCTCTGGCTGCACTGGGCTCTGGCTGCACTGGGCTCTGGCTGCACTGGGCTCTGCTTGCACTGGGCTCTGGCTGCACTGGGCTCTGGCTGCACTGGGCTCTGCTTGCACTGGGCTCTGGCTGCACTGGGCTCTGCTTGCACTGGGCTCTGCTTGCACTGGGTTCTGGCTGCACTGGGCTCTGCTTGCACTGGGCTCTGGCTGCACTGGGCTCTGGCTGCACTGGGCTCTGGCTGCACTGGGCTCTGCTTGCACTGGGCTCTGGCTGCACTGGGCTCTGCTTGCACTGGGCTCTGCTTGCACTGGGCTCTGCTTGCACTGGGCTCTGGCTGCACTGGGCTCTGCTTGCACTGGGCTCTGCTTGCACTGGACTCTGGCTGCACTGGGCTCTGGCTGCACTGGGCTCTGGCTGCACTGGGCTCTGGCTGCACTGGGCTCTGCTTGCACTGGGCTCTGGCTGCACTGGGCTCTGGCTGCACTGGGCTCTGGCTGCACTGGGCTCTGCTTGCACTGGGCTCTGGCTGCACTGGGCTCTGCTTGCACTGGGCTCTGGCTGCACTGGGCTCTGCTTGCACTGGGCTCTGGCTGCACTGGACTCTGGCTGCACTGGGCTCTGGCTGCACTGGGCTCTGCTTGCACTGGGCTCTGGCTGCACTGGGCTCTGCTTGCACTGGGCTCTGGCTGCACTGGGCTCTGCTTGCACTGGGCTCTGGCTGCACTGGGCTCTGGCTGCACTGGGCTCTGCTTGCACTGGGCTCTGCTTGCACTGGGCTCTGGCTGCACTGGGCTCTGCTTGCACTGGGCTCTGCTTGCACTGGGCTCTGGCTGCACTGGGCTCTGCTTGCACTGGGCTCTGCTTGCACTGGGCTCTGCTTGCACTGGACTCTGGCTGCACTGGGCTCTGCTTGCACTGGGCTCTGGCTGCACTGGGCTCTGCTTGCACTGGGCTCTGCTTGAACTGGGCTCTGGCTGCACTGGGCTCTGGCTGCACTGGGCTCTGCTTGCACTGGGCTCTGGCTGCACTGGGCTCTGCTTGCACTGGGCTCTGGCTGCACTG
Source organism: Picus viridis (assembly GCA_033816785.1). NCBI lineage: Eukaryota > Metazoa > Chordata > Aves > Piciformes > Picidae > Picus > Picus viridis. The sequence goes on along the minus strand of CM066603.1, from coordinate 6,573,956 downwards.
GGCTCTGCTTGCACTGGGCTCTGGCTGCACTGGGCTCTGCTTGCACTGGGCTCTGCTTGCACTGGGCTCTGGCTGCACTGGGCTCTGCTTGCACTGGGCTCTGCTTGCACTGGGCTCTGGCTGCACTGGGCTCTGCTTGCACTGGGCTCTGCTTGCACTGGGCTCTGCTTGCACTGGACTCTGGCTGCACTGGGCTCTGCTTGCACTGGGCTCTGGCTGCACTGGGCTCTGCTTGCACTGGGCTCTGCTTGCACTGGGCTCTGGCTGCATTGGGCTCTGGCTGCACTGGGCTCTGCTTGCACTGGGCTCTGGCTGCACTGGGCTCTGCTTGCACTGGGCTCTGGCTGCACTGGGCTCTGCTTGCACTGGGCTCTGGCTGCACTGGGCTCTGGCTGCACTGGGCTCTGCTTGCACTGGGCTCTGGCTGCACTGGGCTCTGCTTGCACTGGGCTCTGCTTGCACTGGGCTCTGGCTGCACTGGGCTCTGGCTGCACTGGGCTCTGGCTGCACTGGGCTCTGCTTGCACTGGGCTCTGGCTGCACTGGGCTCTGGCTGCACTGGGCTCTGGCTGCACTGGGCTCTGCTTGCACTGGGCTCTGGCTGCACTGGGCTCTGCTTGCACTGGGCTCTGGCTGCACTGGGCTCTGGCTGCACTGGGCTCTGCTTGCACTGGGCTCTGCTTGCACTGGGCTCTGCTTGCACTGGGCTCTGGCTGCACTGGGCTCTGCTTGCACTGGGCTCTGGCTGCACTGGGCTCTGCTTGCACTGGGCTCTGGCTGCACTGGGCTCTGGCTGCACTGGGCTCTGCTTGCACTGGGCTCTGGCTGCACTGGGCTCTGCTTGCACTGGGCTCTGGCTGCACTGGGCTCTGCTTGCACTGGGCTCTGGCTGCACTGGACTCTGGCTGCACTGGGCTCTGGCTGCACTGGGCTCTGGCTGCACTGGGCTCTGGCTGCACTGGGCTCTGCTTGCACTGGGCTCTGGCTGCACTGGGCTCTGCTTGCACTGGGCTCTGGCTGCACTGGGCTCTGCTTGCACTGGGCTCTGGCTGCACTGGGCTCTGCTTGCACTGGGCTCTGGCTGCACTGGGCTCTGCTTGCACTGGGCTCTGGCTGCACTGGGCTCTGGCTGCACTGGGCTCTGGCTGCACTGGGCTCTGCTTGCACTGGGCTCTGGCTGCACTGGGCTCTGCTTGCACTGGGCTCTGGCTGCACTGGGCTCTGCTTGCACTGGGCTCTGGCTGCACTGGGCTCTGGCTGCACTGGGCTCTGCTTGCACTGGGCTCTGCTTGCACTGGGCTCTGCTTGCACTGGGCTCTGGCTGCACTGGGCTCTGCTTGCACTGGGCTCTGGCTGCACTGGGCTCTGGCTGCACTGGGCTCTGGCTGCACTGGGCTCTGGCTGCCCTGGGCTCTGCTTGCACTGGGCTCTGGCTGCACTGGGCTCTGCTTGCACTGGGCTCTGGCTGCACTGGGCTCTGCTTGCACTGGGCTCTGGCTGCACTGGGCTCTGCTGCACTGGGCTCTGCTTGCACTGGGCTCTGGCTGCACTGGGCTCTGCTTGCACTGGGCTCTGCTTGCACTGGGCTCTGGCTGCACTGGGCTCTGGCTGCACTGGGCTCTGCTTGCACTGGGCTCTGCTTGCACTGGGCTCTGGTTGCACTGGGCTCTGGCTGCACTGGGCTCTGCTTGCACTGGGCTCTGGCTGCACTGGGCTCTGCTTGCACTGGGCTCTGGCTGCACTGGGCTCTGGCTGCACTGGGCTCTGCTTGCACTGGGCTCTGGCTGCACTGGGCTCCGCTTGCACTGGGCTCTGGCTGCACTGGGCTCTGCTTGCACTGGGGTCTGGCTGCACTGGACTCTGGCTGCACTGGGCTCTGGCTGCACTGGGCTCTGGCTGCACTGGGCTCTGGCTGCCCTGGGCTCTGCTTGCACTGGGCTCTGGCTGCACTGGGCTCTGCTTGCACTGGGCTCTGGCTGCACTGGGCTCTGCTTGCACTGGGCTCTGCTTGCACTGGGCTCTGGCTGCACTGGGCTCTGGCTGCACTGGGCTCTGGCTGCACTGGGCTCTGGCTGCACTGGGCTCTGCTTGCACTGGGCTCTGGCTGCACTGGGCTCTGGCTGCACTGGGCTCTGCTTGCACTGGGCTCTGCTTGCACTGGGCTCTGGCTGCACTGGGCTCTGCTTGCACTGGGCTCTGGCTGCACTGGGCTCTGCTTGCACTGGGCTCTGGCTGCACTGGGCTCTGCTTGCACTGGGCTCTGGCTGCACTGGACTCTGGCTGCACTGGGCTCTGGCTGTACTGGGCTCTGGCTGCACTGGGCTCTGGCTGCCCTGGGCTCTGCTTGCACTGGGCTCTGGCTGCACTGGGCTCTGCTTGCACTGGGCTCTGGCTGCACTGGGCTCTGCTTGCACTGGGCTCTGGCTGCACTGGGCTCTGCTTGCACTGGGCTCTGGCTGCACTGGGCTCTGCTTGCACTGGGCTCTGGCTGCACTGGGCTCTGGCTGCACTGGGCTCTGGCTGTACTGGGCTCTGGCTGCCCTGGGCTCTGCTTGCACTGGGCTCTGGCTGCACTGGGCTCTGCTTGCACTGGGCTCTGGCTGCACTGGGCTCTGCTTGCACTGGGCTCTGGCTGCACTGGGCTCTGCTTGCACTGGGCTCTGTCTGCACTGGGCTCTGCTTGCACTGGGCTCTGCTTGCACTGGGCTCTGGCTGCACTGGGCTCTGGCTGCACTGGGCTCTGCTTGCACTGGGCTCTGGCTGCACTGGGCTCTGCTTGCACTGGGCTCTGGCTGCACTGGGCTCTGGCTGCACTGGGCTCTGCTTGCACTGGGCTCTGGCTGCACTGGGCTCTGCTTGCACTGGGCTCTGGCTGCACTGGGTTCTGCTTGCACTGGGCTCTGGCTGCACTGGGCTCTGCTTGCACTGGGCTCTGGCTGCACTGGGCTCTGGCTGCACTGGACTCTGGCTGCACTGGGCTCTGGCTGCACTGGGCTCTGCTTGCACTGGGCTCTGGCTGCAGTGGGCTCTGCTTGCACTGGGCTCTGGCTGCACTGGGCTCTGCTTGCACTGGGCTCTGGCTGCACTGGGCTCTGCTTGCACTGGATGATCTCTCAAGGTCCCTTCCAGCCCCTGACATTCTGTGATTCCGGGATCTGGTCACTGCTGACCAATACTTAAAGGGTGGCTGTCAGGAGGATGGGGCCAGGCTGTTTGCAGGGGTGCCCAGGGACAGGAGAAGGGGTGGCCATACTCGAGGTGTGCCCCTCAGCAGAGCTGCCCTGCCAGGCTGTGCCCACAGCCGGCCTCTGCTCTACGTGGCGCACCCCAGTGTGGGTCAGATGCCCCATGCAGGAGTGAGAGGGAGGCTCAGGCAGCTTCTCCACCCAGCCCAGGGTTCCTCAGCCCAGGGCTGCCAGGGCAGCCCAGAGTAGCAGCTCTTTATTTCAGCCCCTCTCACTGCAGGCCTCGATGATGGACTCCCCGAGCAGAGCAGCGGAGGTGGCCTGAAGGCAGACAGTGACAAAGCAATCTCTGCAGGAGAGGCAGCTCAGTCTCCCAGCCACTTGGGGAAGGGCTTTGTTTAATTTAGTGCTGGGTGGCTGCATTAAATATTTCTTGGCCTTATTAAGCCCAGGATTTACTCCCCACTCCCATCCTTCACGGGGCTGCAGGAGAAGGCGCAGCCGGTCGGAGCGGGGTTAGCCGGGAGTTATTGACCCAGGGGAGCAGCTGCTGCTAGGAGCGAGCAGGCAGAGCGTCCGGGGCCAGCCCTGGAGGGCCCCAGCGGCGGGATGGCTGCACAGCGGGACCCGCGGGGGCAGCACCTCCGCAGACGAGAGGGATGGTGCCTTCAGAGGCAGGCGTCAGGAGCGGCTCATCCGAGCGGCGAGCACGCCGGGTGTCAGCATGATTCACTGAGTAATTACAGAGTAATGCAGTGTAAACTATTAGGAGATAATAACAATAAGTCAAGATTGACTTGTCTCGGCTCACACTCCAGCCTGCCTCACCGGTTATTTGTTAGCTCTCGAAGCCTGCTGCACGCATGAGAGGAGAGCTGAAGGGTGCTGGAGGCTTGTGCCAGCGCTGCCTGCTGCAGGGCCCTGACAGCAGCAGCCCTCTGAAGGTGGGGAGCATGAATCAGAGAATCAGAGAGTTTATTCATCATAGTATCACAGTATCAGTCAGGGTTGGAAGGGACCACAAGGATCAGCCAGTCCCAACCCTCCTGCCATGGGCAGGGACACCCCACACTAGATCAGGCTGGCCAGAGCCTCATCCAGCCTGGGCTTGAACACCTCCAGGGACGGGGCCTCAACCACCTCCCTGCACAACCCATTCCAGGGCTTCACCACTCTCCTGGGGAAGAACTTCCTCCTCACCTCCAGCCTCAATCTCCCCACCTCCAGCTTCAGTCCATTCCCCCTAGTCCTATCACTCCCTGAGAGCCTGAGCAGTCCCTCCCCAGCCTTCTTGGAGCCCCCTTCAGATCCTGGAAGGCCACAATGAGGTCACCTGGGAGCCTTCTCCTCTCCAGACTGAACAGCCCCAACTCCTTCAGTCTGTCCTCACAGGAGAGGGGCTCCAGCCCTCTGCTCCTCCTCGTGGCCCTGCTCTGGACACCTTCCAGCCCCTCCAGATCCCTCTTGTCATAGGGGCTCCAGAGCTGGAGGCAGTACTGCAGGTGGGGTCTCAGCAGGGCTGAGCAGAGGGGGAGAATCCCCTCCCTTGCCCTGCTGGCCACACTTCTCCTGCTGCAGCCCAGGAGCTGATTGGCTGGAAGGTTGGAAAAGACCTCTAAGACTATCAAGGCCAACCATCAAGCCCAACCCCACCATGGCCACCAAACCACAGCCCCAAGTGCCACGGCCACAGGTTTCTGGAACACCTCCAGGGCTGGAGACTCCAGCACCTCCCTGGGCACACTGTGCCAGTCCCTGACCACTCTTGGCCACCTGGGCACACTGCTGGCTCATGTTCAGCTCCTGGAGAAGAGGAGGCTCAGGGGAGACCTTCTTGCTCTCTGCAATTCCCTGCAGGGAGGTCGTAGCCAGGTGGGGGTTGGTCTTTTCTGCCAGGCAAGCAGCACCAGAACAAGAGGACACAGTCTCAAGCTGTGCCAAGGGAGGTTTAGGCTGGAGGTGAGGAGAAAGGTCTTCATAGAAAGAGAGATTGGCCACTGGGATGTGCTGCCCAGGGGGTGGTGGAGTCCCCATCCCTGGAGGTGTTTAAAACAAGCCTGGATGAGGCCCTTGGTGCCATGGTTCAGCTGATCAGCTGGTGTTGGGTGCTAGGTTGGGCTTGATGACCTTGAAGTTCTTTTCCAACCTGGTTAAGTCTGTGTTCTGTAAATAGCCACAGGCGATGCCTGGCAGGGGGGCTGGGTACCACACATTCCCCTCTGGGACAGGCTCAGCTGGCCAAAGCCTGGTCAGAAGGAGGCTGGCAGCACCTTACTGCTGTGCTGGAGAGCCCCCTGTCAGCACCCAGCCCATCACTCCTGGCTCTTTACCAGGACAGGGCAGCAAGCAGCAGGAGTGACTGTGCTGCACCACTGATCAGGAGGTGACCCAGCAGGAGCAGCTGCCCAGCAGTCTGGAACTCAATTATCCACAGCACAGCTCTCCTCTGTACAGGTGTGATCAGCTCCTTGCACATCACATCATCCTCTCACCTACTGCTTCTCACCCTCTGCCAGGCACATTCCAGGCAGTTCATTACTTAGGCACACCCTGAGCTGATATCCTTCCCCTGGCTGGCACCTGCCTTGCTCCCGATGGATGCCAACCCCTCTCCCTGCACTGCTGAGCATCCCGTGGCCAGGCAAGCAACTGGAGGTGCTCCTGCAAGGACCTGGCAAGAAAATGGCAGCATGGAAGCACAGAGCTGTTGAGGTTAGAAGAGGTCTTTGAGAGGCTCGAGTCCAACCTCTCACCCAGAGCTCACGATCCCACCACTGCTGCTAAGCCCCTGCCAGTAAACCACAGCCCTCAGCACCACTTCCATGCCTCTTTAAAACACCTCCAGGGGTGGTGACTCCACCACCTCCCTGGGCAGCCTGGGACAGTGCCTGAGAACCCTTGCTGGGAAGATATTTTTCCCATCAACCAACCAGAACCTGGCACAGCTTGAGGCTGATTCCTCTTGTCCTGTTCACTTGATGCATGTGAGAAGAGACCAAGCCCCACCTCACTCCAGCCTCCTTTGAGGGAGTTGTAGAGAGCTAGAAGGTTTCCCCTCACCCTCCTCTTCTGAAGGCTAAACAATCCCAGCTCCCTCAGCCCTTCCTCATAAAACTGGTGTGCAAAGCCCTTCACCAGCCTGGTTGCTCTTCTTTGGACCTGCTCCAGCACCTCACAGTGCTAAAGGACCTCAATGTCCCAAACAAACTTTGGAGAAACCCTACAAGCATTGAAACCTTTGGGTAGAGAATGATAGAATCACAGATGTGTCAGGGCTGGAAGGGACCTCAAGGCTCAGCCAGCCCCAACCCCCTGCCATGGGCAGGGACACCTCACACCACAGCAGGTTGCTCACAGCCACCTCCAGCCTGGCTGCAAACACCTCCAGGCAGGAGGCTTCCACCACCTCCCTGGGCAGCCTGTGCCAGGCTCTCACCACCCTCAGGGGCAACAACTTCTTCCTCACAGCCAATATGAATCTCCCCACTTCTAGTTCTGCTCCATCCCCCCCAGTCCTATCCCTCCCTGACACCCTCAAAAGTCCCTCCCCAGCTTGCTTGGAGCCCCCTGCAGATCCTGGAAGGCCACAATGAGGTCTCCTGGGAGCCTTCTCCCCTCCAGGCTGCACCACCCCAACTCCCTCAGGCTGTCCTCACAGCAGAGCAGCTCCAGCCCTCTGCTCCTCCTCGTGGCCCTTCTCTGGACACCTTCCAGCCCCTCCAGATCCTTCCTGGCACAGAGGCTCCAGAACTGGACCCAGAGCTGCAGCTGTGGTCTCAGCAGAGCGGAGCAGAGGGGCAGAATCCCCTCCCTGGCCCTGCTGGCCACACTTCTCTTGCTGCAGCCCAGGCTCTGCTTGGCTCTCTGGGCTGCAAGTGTTCACTGCTGGCTCCTGTTGAGCTTCTCCTCCCCTCCTCCCCCAGCACACCCAACACCTTTCCTTTGGGGCTGCTCTCAAGCCAGTCCCTGCCCAGCCTATATCTCTGCCTGGGATATAATCCTCTGGGGTCTGTGATGGAGACCTGGAGGCTTTGCTCTGCACTCAGCAGTTCTAAACCAGGGAGGGGGGGGGGATGGGGAAACTAGACATGACCTGCTCATTTTTTCTCCAGTGCCATGAAATTTCCAGGAATATGACTCCAGGCACGTTTGCAGCTTGTATTCACAGCTGAGTTCTTTGGTGACAAGAGCAATGAGCAATGATTTTTGCTCTCTGGGCTTCAATACTCATAACATTTCCATTTTTATGCCCTTTGCTTATGTATTAAGACATTTAAGATGCATTTATAACATTAACCTCTCCCAGAGAGAAGGGGGAAAAAAAAAGGCCAGCTCTGCCTGGCCCTCCTTAAAATGCAGCTCTGGGTTGGTGTCTGGAGCTTGGGGTGGTCTGAGCTGATGAATCAAAGCTCTCAAAGGAGGGAAGAAGAAGAAGAATTCACCAAAAAAGAGAATAAAAATAGATATTGAAAATTTATATAGACAAAACCCAACCCAAACCCACGGGGGGAGGGGAAAGAAAACCCTCTCTGTGCTGCCACGGGACCTGTGCTGGAGCCCCAGCCACTGCCTCCTCTGTCACGGCAAGGTGGTTCTGCTCCGCTGCAGCCCCAGGGGTGAGCTGCACAGCTGAGCCTGCTCCGATGCTTTGTCACCTTCGGACACCCGGCTGGGGGCGCACACGCACACACACACGCACACACACACACACACACACACACAGAGGTAGACACAAGCACACATGTAGACACACACAAAGACAGACACACGGACACACACAGACACAGACACACACAGATACACACACAGACACAGATACAAACACAGACACACAGACACAGATGCAAACACAAACACACAGACACAGAGACACAGACACAGAGACACAGACACAGACACACAGATACAGACACACAGACACAGATACAGACACAGAGACACAGAGACACAGAGACACAGACACAGATACACAGACACAGAGACACAGACAGACACACAGATACAGACACACAGACACAGATACAGACACAGAGACACAGAGACACAGAGACACAGACACAGATACACAGACACAGAGACACAGATACAGACACACAGACAGAGACAGACACAGAGACACAGAAACAGACACACAGACACACACAGACACAGATACAAACACAGACACAGAGACACAAACACAGAGACACAGATACAGACACAGAGACAGAGACACAGACAGATACAGACACAGACACACACAGACACAGAGATACAAACACAGATACAGAGACACAGACAAGAAGACAGAGACACAGACAGAAAGACACAGACAGACACACAGATACAAACACAGAGACACAGACACAGATACAAACACAGACACAGACACAGAGACAGACACACAGACACAGATACAGACATAGATACAGACACAGAGACACAGAGACACAGAGACACAGAGACAGATACAGAGACACAGACAAAGACACAGACACACACACACAGACAGATACAGACACACAGACACAGAGACAGATACAGAGACACAGACACACAGACACAGACACAGACACAGAGACAGACACAGACACAGAGACAGATACAGAGACACAGACACACAGACACAGAGACACAGAGACAGATACAGTGACACAGACACAGACAGACACACAGACACAGATACAGACATAGATACAGACACACAGACACAGATACAGACATAGATACAGACACACAGACACAGAGACAGAGACAGAGACAGATACAGAGACACAGACACAGACACAGACACAGATACAGATACAGACATAGATACAGACACAGAGACACAGACACAGACACAGAGACAGAGACAGAGACAGAGACAGAGACACAGACACAGACACAGACACAGACACAGACACAGACAGATACAGAGACACAGACACACAGACACAGACAGATACAGACACACAGACACAGAGACAGATACAGAGACACAGACACACAGACACAGAGACACAGAGACAGATACAGAGACACAGACACAGAGACAGACACACAGACACAGACATAGATACAGACACAGACACAGAGACACAGAGACAGAGACACAGACACAGACACAGATACAGACACACAGACACAGAGACAGATACAGAGACACAGACACACAGACACAGACACAGAGACACAGAGACAGATACAGAGACACAGACACAGAGACAGACACACAGACACAGACATAGATACAGACACACAGACACAGAGACACAGAGACAGAGACAGACACAGACACAGACAGATACAGACACACAGACACAGACACACAGACAGATACAGACACACAGACACAGAGACAGATACAGAGACACAGACACACAGACACAGAGACACAGACACAGAGACAGATACAGAGACACAGACACAGAGACAGATACAGAGACACAGACACAGAGACAGATACAGAGACACAGACACAGAGACAGATACAGAGACACAGACACACAGACACAGACAGATACAGACACACAGACACAGAGACAGATACAGAGACACAGACACACAGACACAGACACAGAGACACAGAGACAGATACAGAGACACAGACACACAGACACAGAGACACAGAGACAGATACAGAGACACAGACACAGAGACAGATACAGAGACACAGACACAGAGACAGATACAGAGACACAGACACACAGACACAGACAGATACAGACACACAGACACAGAGACAGATACAGAGACACAGACACACAGACACAGACACAGAGACACAGAGACAGATACAGAGACACAGACACACAGACACAGACAGATACAGACACACAGACACAGAGACAGATACAGAGACACAGACACACAGACACAGACACAGAGACACAGAGACAGATACAGAGACACAGACACAGAGACAGACACACAGACACAGATACAGACATAGATACAGACACACAGACACAGAGACACAGAGACAGACACAGACACAGACAGATACAGAGACACAGACACATACACACACAGACAGATACAGACACACAGACACAGAGACAGATACAGAGACACAGACACAGAGACAGATACAGAGACACAGACACACAGACACAGACACAGAGACACAGATACAGAGACACAGACACAGAGACACAGAGACACAGACAGATACAGACACACAGACACAGAGACAGAGACACAGACACACAGACACAGACAGAGACAGACACACAGACACAGATACAGACATAGATACAGACACACAGACACAGAGACACAGATACAGAGACACAGACACACACACACACAGACAGATACAGACACACAGACACAGAGACAGATACAGAGACACAGACACAGAGACACAGACACAGACACAGACACACAGACAGATACAGAGACACAGACACAGAGACAGATACAGAGACACAGACACACAGACACAGACACAGAGACACAGAGACAGATACAGAGACAGATACAGACACACAGACACACACACAGAGACACAGATACAGACACATAGACACAGAGACACAGGCAGAGAGACACAGACACACACACACAGAGACACAGATACAGACACATAGACACAGAGACACAGGCAGAGAGACACAGACACACACACACACACAGACACAGATACAGACACATAGACACAGAGACACAGGCAGAGAGACACAGACACACACACACACATAGACACAGATACAGACACATAGACACAGAGACACAGGCAGAGAGACACACACACACACACACATAGACACAGATACAGACACATAGACACAGAGACACAGGCAGAGAGACACAGACACACACACACACACAGACACAGATACAGACACATAGACACAGAGACACAGGCAGAGAGACACAGACACACACACACACACAGACACAGATACAGACACATAGACACAGAGACATAGACACACAGAAAGAGGAATTGGCCACTGGGATGTGCTGCCCAGGGAGGTGGTGGAGTCCCCACCCCTGGAGGTGCTCAAGAGGGGCTTGGATGTGCCACTTGGAGCCCTGGTTTAGCTGTCATGAGGTGTTGGGTGCCAGGCTGGACTCGATGCTCTCTGAGGTCTTTCCCAGCCTGGCTGATTCTAGGGTGCTCTATGGCTCCAGCTGTGAGGCTGGAGGGACCTGGAGGCCGTTCCCAGCCTGCTGGTGGTGCTGCTGCAGGCTGGCTGCTGTTAGCTCACCTGTGTGCTATCTGCAGGCAGGGCATGGAGCTCGGTGTATGTACACTGTAATTACTTGGAGTTGCTGCCTGCTCTTTTATTTTCATTTGCTTGCTGACTATGGTTACAGAATCTTAACTCAGTTGTTCCCATTAATCTCCAATTAATTATAAGGTAGTCCATACTAATTTAACACCAGGGCTGTTTCTATCTTTCTTTCCTCCCCCCTCCCCTTTTAATCACATGATTTTAGGCTTGCTGCTGGATGTGCTAGAAACACTTCACACAACTCCACAATCCCAGAATCCCAACCAGTCCAACCCCACCTGCTCCAGCAGGGCACCCACAGCGTCCTGCCCAGCAGCACAGTGCCCAGGGGGGTTGGAAGCTCTCCACACCAGGAGACTCCACAACCTCTCTGGGCAGCCTGCTCCGGGCCTCCAGCAGCCTCACACCAAACAACTTTCTCCTCCAGCTCAGATGGAACCTCCTGGGTGCCAGTCTGTGCCCCTGGCCCCGTGGCCTGTCCCTGAGCACCACTGAGCAGAGCCTGGCCCCAGCCTCCTGCCCCCCACAGCTCCTTTAGCTCTTGCTGAGTATTGCTCAGATCATAGTATCATAGTATCATAGTATCAGTCAGGGTTGGAAGGGACCACAAAGGACACCCCACACTAGATCAGGCTGGCCAGAGCCTCATCCAGCCTGGCCTTAAACACCTCCAGGGACAGGGCCTCAACCACCTCCCTGCACAACCCATTCCAGGGCTTCACCACTCTCCTGGGGAAGAACTTCCTTCTCACCTCCAGCCTCAATCTCCCCACCTCCAGCACCTCTAGGTGCTGGAAGGTGTCCAGAGCAGGGCCACGAGGAGGAGCAGAGGGCTGGAGCTGTCTCTGCTGTGGGAACAGACTGAGGGAGTTGGGGTTGTGCAGTCTGGAGGGGAGAAGGTTCCCAGGAGACCTAATTGTGGCCTTCCAGGTTCTGCAGAGGGCTCCAGGAAAGCTGGGGAGGGACTTCTGAGGGTGTCAGGGAGGGATAGGACTGGGGGATTGAACAAAACTAGAAATGGGGAGATTGAGATTGGATGTGAGGAAGAAGTTCCCCAGGAGGGTGGTGAGAGCCTGGCACAGGCTGCCCAGGGAGGTGGTGGAAGCCTCCTGCCTGGAGGTGTTTGCAGCCAGGCTGGAGGTGGCTGTGAGCAACCTGCTGTGGTGTGAGGTGTCCCTGTCCATGGCAGGGGGGTTGGGGCTGGCTGAGCCTTGAGCTCCCTTCCAGCCCTGACAGTTCTATGATTCTAACTTGCAAGGCTGGTGCAGGAGCCTCAAAGCTGTGCAGGAGCCTCAAAGCTGTGGAGGAGCCTCAAAGCTGTTCAGGAGCCTCAAAGCTGTTCAGGAGCCTCAAGCTGTGCAGGAGCCTCAAGCCCTGCAGCGTGGGGCTGTGCCAGGGCTGGAGCAGTGACAAGCACTGTGAGCAGCCCATAACCCCCCTTGCTCTCTCCAGCTGCCAATGCACAGGATGCAAATCACCCCACCCGGGAGTGCTGCAGCATAAATCGAGGCTGAAGGAGATTCATGCCTCCTGCCACCGGCTGAAGCGTCCCTCAGGAAGCTCTCAATTAGCCTCCTGTCTCCCAGCCCCTGCTTGATCCAGTCCTTGTGAAGGGACACTGCAGGCCTGTGGGGTGCTTAGAAAGAAAGAGAGGGGGAAGAAAAACCCAGGGCTGGCTGCAAGCTGTGCTGCTGGGGCAAGAGGAGAGGCTGAGCAGGCAGGAAGGGCACTGGGCACGGGGGTTGGGAAGAGGAGGAGCTTGAAGGTCCCTTCCAACCCAAACCATTCCAGGACTCTATGGCTATTGAGTCCAACCAGCAACCCAACAACACCATGGCCCAAGTGCCATGTGAGGGACTTTTGAGGGTGTCAGGGAGGGATAGGACTGGGGGGATGGAGCAAAAGTAGAAGTGGGGAGATTGAGATTGGATGTGAGGAAGAAGTTGTTGCCCAGGAGGGTGGTGAGAGCCTGGCACAGGCTGCCCAGGGAGCTGGTGGAAGCCTCCTGCCTGGAGGTGTTTGCAGCCAGGCTGGAGGTGGCTGTGAGCAACCTGCTGCGGTGTGAGGTGTCCCTGCCCATGGCAGGGGGGTTGGGGCTGGCTGAGCCTTGAGGTCCCTTCCAGCCCTGACAGTTCTGTGACTCTCTCTTCGCAGACTATCTAAACCCCTCCAGGGATGGGGACTCCACCCCCTCCCTGGGGCAGCCTGCTCCAATCCCTGACCACTCTTTCCAGCAAAGACCTTTTCCCTGACCTCCAACCTAAACCTCTGATGGCACAGTTTCAACCCAGCCCCTCCAAACCCATTCCATAGCCCATTTCTGGGGTGTGTGTGGGTGTGTGTGTGTGTCTTCTCCCTCCCTTCCCACCCTTCCCCGTGTTGGTTTCTAAGCCTCCCCGAGCTGCCTGTGTGTGTGTTCGTGCCCATCTCTGTGTTGTGCTGGTGGGGTGTGTGTGTGTGGGGGGGGTGTTTGACTCAGACAGTGTCTCTGGGTGCTCTTCTAGAGCAAACAATAATAAATAAGCCAGCACCATGCTGTGCTAATTAGGGAGCCTGGCTGACAGCATGTTGGACGCCCTCGTTTCGAGACAGCCTGAGACGAGGCCACTCCGCAGCTCCTGTCTATAATGGGAATCCACCAGGCCACGAGTCTGGGCTAAAAATAGGCCCTCATAATTAAGAAGAGGATCCAAGGCTCGAGCAGAGGGATCACAGGCAGATGTATCTCCTTGTAAATACCACACTTAAACACCTCATAAGCATTCAGCGCAGCACCGAGCAAGGGGAAGGCAGGAGAAGGTCAATCCTCCTGCTGTTAGTCATGCAGGGAAACAGAGAGCCTTTCACTGGTGCAGGGAAGGGCAGACCTGCAATGGGACTTCCATTTACCTGAGACATCTGTCACAAATTGCTCTGCAAGAGGGATGCTGCCTGCAGGGCTCTGCTGAGGTGTGTTGGGGCCCCCCTTTGCTCAGGAGTACTCTTTGAGATTCACAGACCAGGATGGAAGGGGCCCTCGAAGGTCACCTCGTGGCCAGCTCCCCTGCAGGCAGCAGGGACAGCTCCAACTGGGTGCTCAGGGCCACACCAAGTCTCATCTGGAATGACTCCAGGGATGGGAGCTCAGCCACACTCCTGAGCAGCTTGTCCCAGCATCTCCCCAGCATCACTGTTCAGCCTGTCCCAGCATCCCCAGCATCACTGTTCAGCCTGTCCCAGCATCTCCCCAGCATCACTGTTCAGCCTGTCCCAGCATCTCCCCAGCATCACTGTTCAGCCTGTCCCAGCATCTCCCCAGCATCACTGTTCCAGCCTGTCTCAGCATCTCCCCAGCATCACTGTTCAGCCTGTCCCAGCATCTCCCCAGCATCACTGTTCAGCCTGTCCCAGCATCTCCCCAGCATCACTGTTTCAGCCTGTCCCAGCATCTCCCCAGCATCACTGTTTCAGCCTGTCCCAGCATCTCCCCAGCATCACTGTTCAGCCTGTCCCAGCATCTCCCCAGCATCACTGTTCAGCCTGTCCCAGCATCTCCCCAGCATCACTGTTCAGCCTGTCCCAGCATCTCCCCAGCATCACTGTTCAGCCTGTCCCAGCATCTCCCCAGCATCACTGTTCAGCCTGTCCCAGCATCTCCCCAGCATCACTGTTCAGCCTGTCCCAGCATCTCCCCAGCATCACTGTTCAGCCTGTCCCAGCATCTCCCCAGCATCACTGTTTCAGCCTGTCCCAGCATCTCCAGCCTGTCCCAGCATCTCCCCAGCATCACTGTTCAGCCTGTCCCAGCATTCCAGCAGCCTGTCCCAGCATCTCCCCAGCATCACTGTTCAGCCTGTCCCAGCATCTCCCCAGCATCACTGTTCCAGCCTGTCCCAGCATCTCCCCAGCATCACTGTTCAGCCTGTCCCAGCATCTCCCCAGCATCACTGTTCCAGCCTGTCCCAGCATCTCCCCAGCATCACTGTTCAGCCTGTCCCAGCATCTCCCCAGCATCACTGTTCAGTTCAGCATCACTGTTCAGCCTGTCCAGCATCTCCCCAGCATCACTGTTCAGCCTGTCCCAGCATCTCCCCAGCATCACTGTTCCAGCCTGTCCCAGCATCTCCCCAGCATCACTGTTCAGCCTGTCCCAGCATCTCCCCAGCATCACTGTTCAGCCTGTCCCAGCATCTCCCCAGCATCACTGTTCAGCCTGTGTCCCAGCATCACTGTTCAGCCTGTCCCAGCATCTCCCCAGCATCACTGTTCCAGCCTGTCCCAGCATCTCCCCAGCATCACTGTTCAGCCTGTCCCAGCATCTCCCCAGCATCACTGTTCCAGCCTGTCCCAGCATCTCCCCAGCATCACTGTTCAGCCTGTCCCAGCATCTCCCCAGCATCACTGTTCAGCCTGTCCCAGCATCTCCCCAGCATCACTGTTCAGCCTGTCCCAGCATCTCCCCAGCATCACTGTTCAGCCTGTCCCAGCATCTCCCCAGCATCACTGTTCAGCCCCCAGCATCACTGTTCAGCCTGTCCCAGCATCTCCCCAGCATCACTGTTCAGCCTGTCCCAGCATCTCCCCAGCATCACTGTTCAGCCTGTCCCAGCATCTCCCCAGCATCACTGTTCAGCCTGTCCCAGCATCTCCCCAGCATCACTGTTCAGCCTGTCCCAGCATCTCCCCAGCATCACTGTTCAGCCTGTCCCAGCATCTCCCCAGCATCACTGTTCAGCCTGTCCCAGCATCTCCCCAGCATCACTGTTCAGCCTGTCCCAGCATCTCCCCAGCATCACTGTTCAGCCTGTCCCAGCATCTCCCCAGCATCACTGTTCCAGCCTGTCCCAGCATCTCCCCAGCATCACTGTTCAGCCTGTCCCAGCATCTCCCCAGCATCACTGTTCAGCCTGTCCCAGCATCTCCCCAGCATCACTGTTCAGTTCCCAGCATCACTGTTCAGCCTGTCCCAGCATCTCCCCAGCATCACTGTTCAGCCTGTCCCAGCATGTCCCCAGCATCACTGTTCAGCCTGTCCCAGCATCTCCCCAGCATCACTGTTCAGCCTGTCCCAGCATCACTGTTCCAGCCTGTCCCAGCATCTCCCCAGCATCACTGTTCAGCCTGTCCCAGCATCTCCATCAGCATCACTGTCCCCAGCATCACTGCCTGTCCCAGCATCTCCCCAGCATCACTGTTCCAGCCTGTCCCAGCATCACTGTTCAGCCTGTCCCAGCATCCCAGCATCTCCCAGCATCACTGTCCCAGCCTGTCCCAGCATCTCCCCAGCATCACTGTTCAGCCTGTCCCAGCATCTCCCCAGCATCACTGTTCCAGCCTGTCCCAGCATCTCCCCAGCATCACTGTTCAGCCTGTCCCAGCATCTCCCCAGCATCACTGTTCCAGCCTGTCCCAGCATCTCCCCAGCATCACTGTTCAGCCTGTCCCAGCATCTGTTCAGCCCCCAGCATCACTGTTCAGCCTGTCCCAGCATCACTGTTCAGCCCCAGCATCACTGTTCAGCCTGTCCCAGCATCTCCCCAGCATCACTGTTCCAGCCTGTCCCAGCATCTCCCCAGCATCACTGTTCCAGCCTGTCCCAGCATCTCCCCAGCATCACTGTTCAGCCTGTCCCAGCATCACTGTTCAGCCTGTCCCAGCATCTCCCCAGCATCACTGTTCAGCCTGTCCCAGCATCACTGTTCCAGCCTGTCCCAGCATCTCCCCAGCATCACTGTTCCAGCCTGTCCCAGCATCTCCCCAGCATCACTGTTCAGCCTGTCCCAGCATCTCCCCAGCATCATCACTGTTCCAGCCTATCCCAGCATCTCCCCAGCATCACTGTTCAGCCTGTCCCAGCATCTCCCCAGCATCACTGTTCAGCCTGTCCCAGCATCACTGTTCCAGCCTGTCCCAGCATCTCCCCAGCATCACTGTTCAGCCTGCATCCCAGCATCTCCCCAGCATCACTGTTCAGCAGCATCACTGTTCAGCCTGTCCCAGCATCTCCCCAGCATCACTGTTCAGCCTGTCCCAGCATCTCCCCAGCATCACTGTTCAGCCTGTCCCAGCATCTCCCCAGCATCACTGTTCAGCCTGTCCCAGCATCTCCCCAGCATCACTGTTCAGCCTGTCCCAGCATCTCCCCAGTCCCAGCATCTGTCCCCATCCAGCATCACTGTTCAGCCTGTCCCAGCATCACTGTCCCAGCATCTCCCCAGCATCACTGTTCAGCCTGTCCCAGCATCTCCCCAGCATTGTTCAGCCTGTCCCAGCATCTCCCCAGCATCACTGTTCAGCCTGTCCCAGCATCTCCCCAGCATCACTGTTCCAGCCTGTCCCAGCATCTCACCCCAGCATCACTGTTCAGCCTGTCCCAGCATCTCCCCAGCATCACTGTTCAGCCTGTCCCAGCATCACTGTTCAGCCTGTCCCAGCATCTCCCCAGCATCACTGTTCAGCCTGTCCCAGCATCTCCCCAGCATCACTGTTCCAGCCTGTCCCAGCATCTCCCCAGCATCACTGTTCCAGCCTGTCCCAGCATCTCCCCAGCATCACTGTTCAGCCTGCATCCCAGCATCACTGTTCAGCCTGTCCCAGCATCTGTCCCCAGCACTCCCCAGCATCACTTCCAGCCTGTCCCAGCATCTCCCCAGCATCACTGTTCAGCCTGTCCCAGCATCTCCCCAGCATCACTGTTCAGCCTGTCCCAGCATCATCTGTCCCAGCATCTCCCCAGCATCACTGTTCAGCCTGTCCCAGCATCTCCCCAGCATCACTGTTCAGCCTGTCCCAGCATCTCCCCAGCATCACTGTTCAGCCTGTCTGCATCTCCCCAGCATCAGCATCTCCCCAGCATCACTGTTCAGCCTGTCCCAGCATCTCCCCAGCATCACTGTTCAGCCTGTCCCAGCATCTCCCCAGCATCACTGTTCAGCCTGTCCCAGCATCTCCCCAGCATCACTGTTCAGCCTGTCCCAGCATCTCCCCAGCATCACTGTTCAGCCTGTCCCAGCATCTCCCCAGCATCACTGTTCAGCCTGTCCCAGCATCTCCCCAGCATCACTGTTCAGCCTGTCCCAGCATCTCCCCAGCATCACTGTTCAGCCTGTCCCAGCATCTCCCCAGCATCACTGTTCAGCCTGTCCCAGCATCTCCCCAGCATCACTGTTCAGCCTGTCCCAGCATCTCCCCAGCATCA
The DNA here is from genome assembly GCA_033816785.1 of Picus viridis. Lineage (NCBI taxonomy): Eukaryota > Metazoa > Chordata > Aves > Piciformes > Picidae > Picus > Picus viridis. The sequence goes on along the minus strand of CM066603.1, from coordinate 6,555,391 downwards.
CTGTTCAGCCTGTCCCAGCATCCCCAGCATCACCCAGCATCACTGTTCACTGTTCAGCCTGTCCCAGCATCTCCCCAGCATCACTGTTCAGCCTGTCCCAGCATCTCCCCAGCATCATCACTGTTCAGCCTGTCCCAGCATCTCCCCAGCATCACTGTTCAGCCTGTCCCAGCATCTCCCCAGCATCACTGTTCCAGCCTGTCCCAGCATCTCCCCAGCATCACTGTTCAGCCTGTCCCAGCATCTCCCCAGCATCACTGTTCAGCCTGTCCCAGCATCTCCCCAGCATCACTGTTCAGCCTGTCCCAGCATCTCCCCAGCATCACTGTTCAGCCTGTCCCAGCATCTCCCCAGCATCACTGTTCAGCCTGTCCCAGCATCTCCCCAGCATCACTGTTCAGCCTGTCCCAGCATCTCCCCAGCATCACTGTTCAGCCTGTCCCAGCATCTCCCCAGCATCACTGTTCAGCCTGTCCCAGCATCTCCCAGCATCACTGTTCAGCCTGTCCCAGCATCTCCCCAGCATCACTGTTCAGCCTGTCCCAGCATCTCCCATCAGCAGCATCACTGTTCAGCCTGTCCCAGCATCTCCCCAGCATCACTGTTCAGCCTGTCCCAGCATCTCCCCAGCATCACTGTTCAGCCTGTCCCCAGCATCACTGTTCAGCCTGTCCCAGCATCTCCCCAGCATCACTGTTCACCAGCCTGTCCCAGCATCTCCCCAGCATCACTGTTCCAGCCTGTCCCAGCATCTCCCCAGCATCACTGTTCAGCCTCCCCAGCATCACTGTTCCCAGCATCACTGTTCAGCCTGTCTCCCCAGCATCACTGTTCAGCCTGTCCCAGCATCTCCCCAGCATCACTGTTCAGCCTGTCCCAGCATCTCCCCAGCATCACTGTTCAGCCTGTCCCAGCATCTCCCCAGCATCACTGTTCAGCCTGTCCCAGCATCTCCCCAGCATCACTGTTCCAGCCTGTCCCAGCATCTCCCCAGCATCACTGTTCCAGCCTGTCCCAGCATCTCCCCAGCATCACTGTTCCAGCCTGTCCCAGCATCTCCCCAGCATCACTGTTCAGCCTGTCCCAGCATTCCCCAGCATCACTGTTCCAGCCCAGCATCTCCCCAGCATCACTGTTCAGCCTGTCCCAGCATCTCCCCAGCATCACTGTTCCAGCCTGTCCCAGCATCTGTTCTGTCCCAGCATCACTGTTCAGCCTGTCCCAGCATCTCCCCAGCATCACTGTTCCAGCCTGTCCCAGCATCTCCCCAGCATCACTGTTCAGCCTGTCCCAGCATCTCCCCAGCATCACTGTTCAGCCTGTCCCAGCATCTCCCCAGCATCACTGTTCCAGCCTGTCCCAGCATCTCCCCAGCATCACTGTTCAGCCTGTCCCAGCATCCCCAGCATCACTGTTCCAGCCTGTCCCAGCATCTCCCCAGCATCACTGTTCAGCCTGTCCCAGCATCTCCCCAGCATCACTGTTCAGCCTGTCCCAGCATCACTGTTCAGCCTGTCCCAGCATCTCCCCAGCATCACTGTTCAGCCTGTCCCAGCATCTCCCCAGCATCACTGTTCCAGCCTGTCCCAGCATCTCCCCAGCATCACTGTTCAGCCTGCATCTCCCCAGCATCACTGTTCCAGCCTGTCCCAGCATCTCCCCAGCATCACTGTTCAGCCTGTCCCCAGCATCACTGTTCAGCCCCCAGCATCCTGTCCCAGCATCTCCCCAGCATCACTGTTCCAGCCTGTCCCAGCATCTCCCCAGCATCACTGTTCAGCCTCCCAGTTCAGCCTGTCCCCAGCATCACTGTTCAGCATGTCCCAGCATCACTGTTCCAGCCTGTCCCAGCATCTCCCCAGCATCACTGTTCAGCCTCCCAGCATCTCCCCAGCATCTCAGCCTGTCCCCAGCATCACTGTTCAGCCTGTCCCAGCATCTCCCCAGCATCACTGTTCAGCCTGTCCCAGCATCACTGTTCCAGCCTGTCCCAGCATCTCCCCAGCATCACTGTTCAGCCTGTCCCAGCATCTCCCCAGCATCACTGTTCATCTCCCCAGCATCAGCCTGTCCCAGCATCTCCCCAGCATCACTGTTCACTGTTCAGCCTGTCCCAGTTCCAGCCTGTCCCAGCATCTCCCCAGCATCACTGTTCAGCCTGTCCCAGCATCTCCCCAGCATCACTGTTCAGCCTGTCCCAGCATCAGCATCTCCCCAGCATCACTGTTCAGCCTGTCCCAGCATCTCCCCAGCATCACTGTTCCAGCCTGTCCCAGCATCTCCCCAGCATCACTGTTCCAGCCTGTCCCAGCATCTCCCCAGCATCACTGTTCACTGTCCCAGCATCTGTTCCCTGTCCCAGCATCTCCCCAGCATCACTGTTCCAGCCTGCATCTCCCCAGCATCACTGTTCAGCCTGTCCCAGCATCTCCCCAGCATCACTGTTCCAGCCTGTCCCAGCATCTCCCCAGCATCACTGTTCCAGCCTGTCCCAGCATCTCCCCCATCACTGTTCAGCCTGTCCCAGCATCACTGTTCCAGCCTGTCCCAGCATCTCCCCAGCATCACTGTTCAGCCTGTCCCAGCATCTCCCCAGCATCACTGTTCAGCCTGTCCCAGCATCTCCCCAGCATCACTGTTCAGCCTGTCCCAGCATCTCCCCCAGCATCACTGTTCAGCCTGTCCCAGCATCTCCCCAGCATCACTGTTCAGCCTGTCCCAGCATCTCCCCAGCATCACTGTTCAGCCTGTCCCAGCATCTCCCCAGCATCACTGTTCAGCCTGTCCCAGCATCTCCCCAGCATCACTGTTCAGCCTGTCTCAGCATCTCCCCAGCATCACTGTTCAGCCTGTCCCAGCATCTCCCCAGCATCACTGTTCCAGCCTGTCCCAGCATCTCCCCAGCATCACTGTTCAGCCTGTCCCAGCATCTCCCCAGCATCACTGTTCCAGCCTCCCAGTCCCAGCATCTCCCCAGCATCACTGTTCAGCCTGTCCCCCCAGCATCCCAGCATCTCCCCAGCATCACTGTTCAGCCTGTCCCAGCATCTGTTCCCCAGCATCACTTCCAGCCTGTCCCAGCATCTCCCCAGCATCACTGTTCAGCCTGCATCACTGTTCCAGCCTGTCCCAGCATCTCCCCAGCATCACTGTTCAGCCTGTCCCAGCATCTCCCCAGCATCACTGTTCAGCCTGTCCCAGCATCTCCCCAGCATCACTGTTCCAGCCTGTCCCAGCATCTCCCCAGCATCACTGTTCCAGCCTGTCCCAGCATCTCCCCAGCATCACTGTTCAGCCTGTCCCAGCCCAGCCTGTCTCAGCATCTCCCCAGCATCACTGTTCAGCCTGTCCCAGCATCTCCCCAGCATCAGCATCACTGTCCCCAGCATCACTGTTCAGCCTGTCCCAGCATCTCCCCAGCATCACTGTTCAGCCTGTCCCAGCATCTCCCCAGCATCACTGTTCAGCCCCCAGCATCAGCCTGTCCCACTGTTCCAGCCTGTCCCAGCATCTCCCAGCATCACTGTTCAGCCTCAGTCCCCAGCATCACTGTTCAGCCTGTGTTCCCCAGCATCACTGTTCAGCCTCCCAGCATCTCCCCAGCATCACTGTTCAGCCTGTCCCAGCATCTCCCCAGCATCACTGTTCAGCCTGTCCCAGCATCTCCCCAGCATCACTGTTCCAGCCTGTGTCCCAGCATCACTGTTCCAGCCTGTCCCAGCATCACTGTTCAGCCTGTCCCAGCATCTCCCCAGCATCACTGTTCAGCCTGTCCCAGCATCTCCCCAGCATCACTGTTCAGCCTGTCCCAGCATCTCCCCCCACTGCAGCCTGTCCCAGCATCTCCCCAGCATCACTGTTCAGCCTGTCCCAGCATCTCCCCAGCATCACTGTTCCAGCCTGTCCCAGCATCTCCCCAGCATCACTGTTCAGCCTGTCCCAGCATCTCCCCAGCATCACTGTTCAGCCTGTCCCAGCATCACTGTTCAGCCTGTCCCAGCATCTCCCCAGCATCACTGTTCAGCCTGTCCCAGCATCTCCCCAGCATCACTGTTCAGCCTGTCCCAGCATCTCCCCAGCATCACTGTTCAGCCTGTCCCAGCATCTCCCCAGCATCACTGTTCAGCCTGTCCCAGCATCTCCCCAGCATCACTGTTCCAGCCTGTCCCAGCATCTCCCCAGCATCACTGTTCAGCCTGTCCCAGCATCTCCCCAGCATCACTGTTCCAGCCTGTCCCAGCATCTCCCCAGCATCACTGTTCAGCCTGTCCCAGCATCTCCCCAGCATCACTGTTCAGCCTGTCCCAGCATCACTGTTCAGCCTGTCCCAGCATCTCCCCAGCATCACTGTTCAGCCTGTCTCAGCATCTCCCCAGCATCACTGTTCAGCCTGTCCCAGCATCTCCCCAGCATCACTGTTCAGCCTGTCCCAGCATCTCCCCAGCATCACTGTTCAGCCTGTCCCAGCATCTCCCCAGCATCACTGTTCAGCCTGTGCATCTCCCCAGCATCTCAGCCTGTCCCAGCATCACTGTTCCAGCCTGTCCCAGCATCACTCACTGTTCCAGTTCAGCCTGTCCCAGCATCACTGTTCAGCCTGTCCCAGCATCACTGTTCAGCCTGTCCCAGCCTGTCCCAGCATCTCCCCAGCATCACTCCAACAACCCCAGCTCCCTCAGCCTCTCCTCCCAGGGCTGTGCTCCAGACCCCTCCCCAGCTTTCTTGCCCTTCTCTGGACACCTTCCAGCAGCTCAACACCTTTCCTGAACTGCTTTCCACCTTACCCCTGCTACTCCCTGACTCGGTTTGGGGCTCCCCAGCTCATTCACAAATTGCTCTGGGTGGATTTGGGACTCCTTTAACGGCAACGAGAGAGAGGCCATGGGCTGTAGTCGGTGGAGAGCACAGCAGAGGTGCTGGTCCTGGCCCACTGTGCCCATGGCTTCATGTCTTCATCCAAGTGCCATTTCTCAGTGCTCACCCAGGGAGCAGCTATTAGCTCGCTGGCTGCTGCTAATGAACTCCGCCGCAGCGAGCAGAGCCCTTCGCTGGGCACGACTGGAGCCGCTCATGCCAATTAAAAAGGCACAATTAACGCCTTCCCTCTGTCCTCTCCAGCACCAGGGCTGTCAGAAAAACCTCCCCACTCAACCCCCCCCCCCAGCCTTTCAGTCACGGCTGGCCCTTGCGCCGGCCCTTAGCCCCCTGCCTGGCGTGGCGACGGCTCGCTGCTGGTTGGCGCAGGGCAGGCTGGGCCACCCTCCCTGGCAGGCTGGGTGGGAGAATAGAATGGAATGGAATGGAATGGAATGGAATGGAATGGAATAGAATAGAATAGAATAGAATAGAATAGAATAGAATAGAATAGAATAGAATAGAATAGAATAGAATAGAATAGAATGGAATGGAATAGGATAGGATAGGATAGGATAGGATAGGATAGGATAGGATAGGATAGGATAGGATAGGATAGAATATAATATAATAGGATGAATAGAATAGAATAGAATAGAATAGAATAGAATAGAATAGAATAGAATGGAATAGGATAGGATAGAATAGGATAGAATAGAATAGAATAGAATAGAATAGAATAGAATAGAATGGAATAGGATAGGATAGGATAGGATAGGATAGGATAGGATAGGATAGGATAGGATAGATAGGATAGAATATAATATAATAGGATGGAATAGAATAGAATAGGATAGAATAGAATAGAATAGGATAGGATAGAATAGAATAGGAGGATAGAATAGAATAGAATAGAATAGAATAGAATAGAATAGAATAGAATAGGATATAATAGAATAGAACAGAACGGAATGGAATAGAATAGAATAGAATAGAATAGAATAGAATAGAATAGAATAGAATAGAATAGAATGTAATAGGATAGGATAGGATAGGATAGGATAGGATAGGATAGGATAGGATAGGATAGGATAGGATGGGATGGGATGGGATGGAATGGAATAGAATAGAATAGAATAGAATAGAATAGAATAGAATAGAATAGAATAGAATAGAATAGAATAGAATAGGATAGGATAGGATAGGATAGGATAGGATAGAATAGAATGGAACGGAATAGAATAGAATAGAATAGAATAGAATAGAATAGAATAGAATAGAATAGAATAGGATAGGATAGGATAGGATAGGATAGGATGGAATGGGATGGGATGGGATGGGATGGAATGGGATGGAATAGAATAGAATAGAATAGAATAGAATAGAATAGAATAGAATAGAATAGAATAGAATAGAATAGAATTAACCAGGCTGGAAAAGACCTCAGAGATCATCAAGTCCAACCTCTCACCCAACACCATCTGATCAACTCAACCATGGCACCAAGGGCCTCATCCAGGCTCTTCCTAAACACCTCCAGGGCTGGGGACTCCACCACCTCCCTGGGCAGCACATCCCAGTGGCCAATGTGCTCTTGTGGCCAGGAAGGGCAATGCCATTCTGGGGTGGATTAGAAGGGCTGTGACCAGTAGGTCGAGAGAGGTTCTCCTCCCCTTCTGCTCTGCACTGATGAAGCTGCATCTGGAATATTGTGTCCAGTTCTGTGCCCCTCAGTTCACAACAGTGAGCTGCTTGAGGGAGTCCAGCACAGAGCCACGGGGATGCTGCAGGCAGTGGAACATCCTCCTTGCAAGGAGAGCCTGAGGGAGCTGAGGGCTCTGTAGCTTGGAGCAGAGGAGCCTGAGAGGTGACCTCAGTGTTGTTGATAAAGATGAGCAGGGTGATGCCCAGAGGCTGGAGCCAGGCTCTGCTGGGGGATGCCCAATGCCAGCACAAGGCAATGGTGGAAGTTAAGGCAGAGGAACCTCCAAGGAAACAGGAGGAGGAATAATTATTTCCCTGTGAGGGTGACAGAGCCCTGGAGCAGGCTGCCCAGGGGGGGTGTGGAGTCTCCCTCTCTGGAGGTATTCAAGCCCCACCTGGATGTGTTCCTGTGTGACCTGTTCTGGGTGACCCTGCTCTGGCAGGGGGTTGGATTGGATGAGCTCTCAAGGTCCCTTCCAGCCCCTGACCTTCTGTGGTTCTGTGACTCTGTGGTTCTCTGTGACTCTGTGGTTCTCTGTGACTCTGTGGTTCTGTGACTCTCTGGTTCTGTGGTCCTGTGATTCTGTGACTGAGTCATTCAAACCCCACTTGGACACCATCCTGTGCAACCTGCTCTGGGTGACCCTGCTCTGGCAGGGGGTTGGGCTGGATGAGCTCTCAAGGTCCCTACCAGCCCCTGACATTCTGTGGTTCTGTGACTCTGTGGTTCTGTGGTCCTGTGAGTCTGTGACTGAGTCATTCAAACCCCACTTGGACACCGTCCTGTGCAACCTGCTCTGGGTGACCCAGCTCTGGCAGGGGGGGGGGGGTTAGACTGGATGAGCTCCAGAGGTCCCTTCCAGCCCCTGACATTCTGTGGTTCTGTGACTCTGATTCTGTGGTCCTGTGAGTCTGTGACTGAGTCATTCAAACCCCACTTGGACACTGTGCTGTGCAACCTGTTCTGGGTGACCCTGCTCTGGCAGGGGAGTTGGGCTGGATGAGCTCCAGAGGTCCCTTCCAGCCCCTGACATTCTGTGGTTCTGTGACTCTCTGGTTCTGTGACTCTGATTCTGTGGTCCTGTGAGTCTGTGACTGAGTCATTCAAACCCCACTTGGACACTGTGCTGTGCAACCTGTTCTGGGTGACCCTGCTCTGGCAGGGAGTTGGGCTGGATGAGCTCCAGAGGTCCCTTCCAGCCCCTGACATTCTGTGGTTCTGTGACTCTCTGGTTCTGTGACTCTGATTCTGTGGTCCTGTGAGTCTGTGACTGAGTCATTCAAACCCCACTTGGACACTGTGCTGTGCAACCTGTTCTGGGTGACCCTGCTCTGGCAGGGAGTTGGGCTGGATGAGCTCCAGAGGTCCCTTCCAGCCCCTGACATTCTGTGGTTCTGTGACTCTCTGGTTCTGTGACTCTGATTCTGTGGTCCTGTGAGTCTGTGACTGAGTCATTCAAACCCCACTTGGACAGCGTCCTGTGCAACCTGCTCTGGGTGACCCTGCTCTGGCAGGGGGGTTGGACTGGATGACCTCTCAAGGTCCCTTCCAGCCCCTGACATTCTGTGGTTCTGTGACTCTCTGGTTCTGTGACTCTGATTCTGTGGTCCTGTGAGTCTGTGACTGAGTCATTCAAACCCCACTTGGACACCGTCCTGTGCAACCTGCTCTGGGTGACCCTGCTCTGGCAAGGGAGTTGGGCTGGATGAGCTCTCAAGGTCCCTTCCAGCCCCTGACCTTCTGTGGTTCTGTGACTCTGATTCTGTGGTCCTGTGAGTCTGTGACTGAGTCATTCAAACCCCACTTGGACACTGTGCTGTGCAACCTGTTCTGGGTGACCCTGCTCTGGCAGGGGGTGGGCTGGATGAGCTCCAGAGGTCCCTTCCAGCCCCTGACATTCTGTGGTTCTGTGACTCTGTGGTTCTGTGACTCTGTGGTTCTGTGGTCCTGTGAGTCTGTGACTCTGTGGTTCTGTGACTCTGTGGTTCTGTGGTCCTGTGGTTCTGTGACTGAGACATTCAAACCCCACTTGGACACCGTCCTGTGCAACCTGCTCTGGGTGACCCTGCTCTGGCGGCGGGGGGGGGGGGGGGGGTTGGACTGGATGATCTCCAGAGGTCCCTTCTGAACCCACCACGCTGGCACTGTGGGATTCTGGGACCTGGATGCTGCCCCTGCTAACCCTGGGAGTTAAAGAACCTGCAAAGCAGCAGAGCCAGGATGAGAGCCAAATGACCAATACAGAGAGAGAGAGAGAGGGAGAGGGGGCCTGGTGTGGTGGGAACACCCAGCCACGCAGCCTGCACACACAAGGAAGAGGGAGCAAAGGTTCAGAGTCCTTGAGAGATGTGTTTTGTCTGTAAAAGCAGGCAGGGGAGCCTGCTGCTGCTGCTGCTGCAGCTCCACTCTCTCTGTAACCTGGAATAAAATGCCTCCTTCCATCAGAATCACCCACAGCTGCCTGGCTGTGTTTCTGTGTGTGCTGAGACGAAGGGCAGGGCTGGAGAGGTGTCCCTGCCCATGGCAGGGGAGGTTGGAGTGGAAGGTGGGTGTCAGGAAATGATAGGACCTGGGTGGGGGATGGAACAAAACTAGAAGTGGGGAGATTGAGATTGGATGTGAGGAAGAAGTTGCTCCCCATGAGGGTGGTGAGAGCCTGGCACAGGCTGCCCAGGGAGGTGGTGGAAGCCTCCTGCCTGGAGGTGTTCAAGAGGGGTTTGGATGAGCCATAGTTAGTTAGGAGGTGTTGGGTGACAGGTTGGACTTGATGATCTCTGAGCTCTTTTCCAACCTTGTTGATTCTGTGAATCACTTCAGATTTCAGGATGGCACTTGGGCAGTGGTGGCAGCCTCCTGCCTGGAGGTGTTTGCAGCCAGGCTGGAGGTGGCTGTGAGCAACCTGCTGCGGTGTGAGGTGTCCCTGCCCATGGCAGGGGGTTGGGACTGGCTGAGCCTTGAGGTCCCTCCCAACCCTGACAGTTCTCTGATCCTATGATCTCTGAGGTCCCTTCCAACCTGAGCCATCCTGGGACTACCCTCACTGAGGTGGGGAGAAGGTGGCAATGAATGTCCTGCAAACCTTCAGCAAGGGGTTTGCCCTGGCTGGGTGAGGATCCACTCTATCCCGTGCCACTCCCTGTGGGCTGAAAGAGAAGGCAGCACCTCATCAGCAGAGCCAAAGATCTTCCCTGGGCTGCCTTTACTTCTCCACACCTGGTCCCAGGAGCGAAGCAGAGTGAGTGCTACCAGGAAGGGGTTTCCTGCTGCGTGGGCTGCCCCCTGGCTCACACAGGGACCCAATCCCCGCCCCCCACCCCCATGCACACACAGCTCTTCCTTCCACCTCTCAGCCACAGGCCATGGTTTATTCATTCCACAGCTGCTCATGTGGGATGTTGGTGGGAAAGGCTGAGTGCAGGGCCTTGGCAGCTTGAGCAGGAAGGTGAATTCATTTAGGCTGATGAGCTGCACTTAAGCACTGCCCCTGTGCTCCAGCTCCCTTCAGGAATGCCTTCAGGAAAATGCTGCTGAGGAAGCCCACAAGAAGGGGTTGCTCCTCTTGGGTCACACTTGTTGGGTCAAGCTCAGGGGAGTGGACCTGAGCAGAGCCTTCGGCACTGTCCGCCCCACAGCCTGGTCTCCAGGCTGGTGACACATGGGTGTGATGGGTGACCACTAGATGGATAAGGAACTGGCTTGATGGCTGCACCCAAAGAGTGGCTGTCAATGGGTCCATGTGCCAGGGGAGGCCAGGGACAAGCAGAGTCCCTCAGGGATCAGGCCTGGGACCAGGCTTGTTCAACATCTCTGTGGGTGCCATGGGCAGTGGCACTGAGTGCAGCCTCAGCAAGGTTGCTGATGCTGGCCTGCATCAGGAAGAGTGTGGCCAGCAGGAGCAGGGAGGTCATTCTGCCCCTGTACACTGCACTGCTGAGGCCACACCTTGAGTCCTGTGTCCAGTTCTGGGCTCCTCAGTTTAAGAAGGACATTGAGAGACTTGAAGGTGTCCAGAGAAGGGCAACAAGGCTGGGGAGGGGTCTGGAGCACAGCCCTGTGAGGAGAGGCTGAGGGAGCTGGGGTTGCTTAGCCTGCAGAAGAGGAGGCTCAGGGTGACCTTCTTGCTCTCTGCAACTACCTGCAGGGAGGTTGTAGCCAGGCAGAGGTTGGTCTCTTCTCCCAGGCAGCCAGCACCAGAACAAGAGGACACAGTCTCAGGCTGCACCAGGGGAGGTTTAGGCTGGATGTTAGGAAGAAGTTCTTCACAGAGAGTGATTGCCCATGGGAATGTGCTGCCCGGGGAGGTGGTGGAGTCCCCATCATTGGAGGTGTTCAAGAGGAGACTTGGTGGGGTCCTTGGTGCCATGGTTGAGTTATTTAGGTGGGTTGGATTGGTTGATGGGTTGGACTTGATGATCTTGAAGGCCTCTTCCAACCTGGTGTATTGTATTGTATTGTATTGTATTGTATTGTATTGTATTGTATTGTAAAGGCTGAGAGCCCTGGGGCTGTTCAGTGTGGAGAAGAGAAGGCTGAGGAGGGGTCTGAGCAATGCCTATAAATACCTGAGGGGGGCTGTCAGGATGAAGGGGCCAGGGTCTTGTCACTGGTGTCCTGTGGGAGAGCAAGGGGCAATGGGCACAAACTGGAACCCAGGAGGTTTCACCTCAACAAGAGGAGAAGCTTCTTTACTTTGAGGGTGGCAGAGCCCTGGAGCAGGCTGCCCAGGGAGGTGGTGGAGTCTCCTTCTCTGGAGCCTTTCAAGACCCCTCTGGATGTGTTCCTGTGTCACCTGCCCTGGGTGACCCTGCTCTGGCAGGGAGGGTGGACTGGATGACCTGCAGAGCTCCCTTCCAACCCCTACCACTCTGTGGTTCTGTGATCCTCCACACCCCCAAGGACACCCCTGCCTTGAGAGGCACTGCAGGATCTCACTGCTGCCATCCTGGATGGTGGAGGGAAAGAGAGAATCCCATTCCCAGGATGCCTCCAAATCATAACCTTACCTCCCCTGAGGGGACAGGACTCACTTGGGGCTCTTCAGTCCTACCAAGAGGTGGCAACAGGCAAATCTGTACTGATCTCAACAGGTAAGAAACCCTGGAGGTGGATTCCCACCAGGGAGAGACACAGGCAGACTCTCCACTGGGTATAGAGAGAATCCCATTCCCAGGATGCCTCCAAATCACAGCCTTGCCTCCCCTGAGGGGACAGGACTCACTTGGGGCTCTTCAGTCCTACCAAGAGGTGGCAACAGGCAAATCTGTATTGACCTCAAGAGGTAAGAAACCCTGGATGGTGATTCCCACCAGGGAGAGACACAGGCAGGCTCTCCACTGGGTGTAGAGAGAATTCCATTCCCAGGATGCCTCCAAATCACAGCCTTGCCTCCCCTGAGGGGACAGAACTCCCCACTGGGTGCAGCATGAGAAGAGCTCCTTGGCTGGCAGAGGGAATGGGGAGAAATCCTGCAATAACAGCTCCAAAGGACACTTGCACAGCAAAGCTGAGATTGATTTTTGGAGAGCAGGAGCAAAACTGCCATTTGCAAAGGGCAGAGCAGCTCCAGGGAGAAGTGGGGAACGTTATGGATAGCTGGGGGAGCTTGGGAGGCACTCAACAGGAGCTGCTTTGGTAATGAGGCAGGGAAGGATCAACTGGGGCGAGCAACTGATGTCATTTACCTGGACCTGAGCAAAGCGTTCGACACTGTCCCACCCCACAGCCTGGTCTCCAGGCTGGTGACATATGGGTGTGATGGGTGACCACTAGATGGATAAGGAACTGGCTTGATGGCAGCACCCAAAGGGTGGCTGTCAATGGGTCTATGTGCCAGGGGAGGCCAGGGACAAGCAGAGTCCCTCAGGGATCAGTCCTGGGACCAGGTTTGTTCAACATCTTTGTGGGTGCCATGGGCAGTGGCACTGAGTGCAGCCTCAGCAGGTTGCTGATGACACCAAGCTGTGTGGTGCAGCAGACAGCTGGAGGGAAGGGATCCATCCAGAGGGACCTGGACAGGCTGCAGAGGTGGGCACAAGCCAACCTCAGCAGCTTCAACAAGACCAAGGGCAGGGTCCTGCAGCTGGGTGAAGGCAATGCCAGGCACAAATGCAGGCTGGGCAGGGACTGGCTGGAGAGCAGCCCTGAGGAGAGAGACTTGGGGGTGCTGGGGGAGGAGAAGCTCAACAGGAGCTCTCAGTGTGCACTTGCAGCCCGCAAAGCCAACCAGAGCCTGGGCTGCAGCAGGAGAAGTGTGGCCAGCAGGGCAAGGGAGGGGATTCTGCCCCTCTGCTCAGCCCTGCTGAGACCCCACCTGCAGTACTGCCTCCAGCTCTGGAGCCCCTATTACAGGAGGGATGTGGACGTGCTGGAGCATGTCCAGAGCAGGGCCAGGAGGATGAGCAGAGGGCTGGAGCCCCTCTCCTGTGAGGACAGACTGAAGGAGTTGGGGCTGTTCAGGCTGGAGAAGAGAAGGCTCCCAGGTGACCTCATTGTGGCCTTCCAGGATCTGCAGGGGGCTCCAAGAAGGCTGGGGAGGGACTGCTCAGGCTCTCAGGGAGTGATAGGACTAGGGGGAATGGAATGAAGCTGGAGGTGGGGAGATTCAGGCTGGAGGGGAGGAGGAAGTTCTTCCCCAGGAGAGTGGTAAAGCCCTGGAACGGGTTGTGCAGGGAGGTGGTTGAGGCCCCGTCCCTGGAGGTGTTTAAGCCCAGGCTGGATGAGGCTCTGGGCAGCCTGATCTAGTGTGGGGTGTCCCTGCCCATGGCAGGGGGTTGGAACTGGATGATCCTTGTGGTGCCTTCCAGCCCTGACTGATTCTATGATTCTATGATTAGCACAAGCCACTAAACCCTCCCATGAGTGGCTGCAGATGGCCCAGGCAGGGTGAAGTCAAACAGAAGACTCAGAAGATCATAAGGCAGCTTCCTCTGCCCCCAGACATCACACTGCTGCCATCAGATGTGCATTCACAGGTGCAAACGTTCATTCCTCTTTCATTTGGCTTCTGAACCTTGGGGGATGTCGCCAGAGGACGTCTGGATGTGTTGCTGTGGGACCCCTGCTGGGTTCTCTGGTCCTGCTCTGGCAGGGGGGAAGAGTTGATGGGCTTCAGAGGTCCCTCCCAACCCCTACCATCCTGTGAGCCCAAGATTTGCCCAACACAGAGGCTCAGAGGCTTAACACAGGGGTAAAAGAAACAGCAAGAGGTCCTCTCCCACCAGCTGGCTCCAGCAGGCAGGGATGGACGCAGCTGACACGCTGTGGAGCTGCAGGGCCACAGGAAGGGGAGAGCAGGGAGCACTGCAGAGCTTGGGGGATGCCTCCACTGCTTGGCCTGCTGGGTCAGTGCCCTTGCTGGCCAGCTGAGGCTCTCTCTGGTTCATGCCATGGACACCACCAAAGCTGATGTGTGCTCTGCTGGAGCAGCAGCAGTGCATCATCATCAAACAAGGCTCTGAGGTGACCTCATTGTGGCCTTCCAGGATCTGAAGGGGGCTCCAAGAAGGCTGGGGAGGGACTGCTCAGGCTCTCAGGGAGTGATAGGACTAGGGGGAATGGAATGAAGCTGGAGGTGGGGAGATTCAGGCTGGAGGGGAGGAGGAAGTTCTTCCCCATGGGAGTGGTGAAGCCCTGGAATGGGTTGTGCAGGGAGGTGGTTGAGGCCCCGTCCCTGGAGGTGTTTAAGCACAGGCTGGATGAGGCTCTGGGCAGCCTGATCTAGTGTGGGGTGTCCCTGCCCATGGCAGGGGTTGGAACTGGCTGATCCTTGTGGTCCCTTCCAACCCTGACTGATACTATGATACTAAATGCCATGGCCACACTCTCCTTGAACACCTCCAGGCATGGTGGCTCAGTCATTAACCCAACACTGACAAGTCCTTGACTAAAGCATCTCCCCCAGCACCACACCTGCCCATGGCAGGGGGGTTGGAGCTAGCTGATCCTTGGGGTCCCTTCCAACCCTGACTGATTCTATGATCACCTCCTGCAGAGAGCCTGTGGGCAGCTGCCCAGGGCAGTGGGTGATGGCTACCTGGGCACGTGGGTGTTGAGTGCTCCAGAGAAGGTGCTGTTGCCCTGCCTCTCTCTCTGGCTTTGTGCCCACCATCAGCCTAGGAGAGAGCTGGCAGGAGAGAGGTCTTGCCCTTTCCTCTGCTGACCCTTCCCCCTGCAGCCTGCTGCTCTGCAGGGAGGGAGCAGGGCAGCCTCAGCAGAGCAGCCATCCATTCCTCAGCCCTCTGCAGCAAGAGCTTTCACACTGGGGGCTCCATCTGGCAATTACACTCCTGTGCTGACCTTTCAATCACATCTGCTCCCCCTGGAGAGCCCCTGAGCTGGGAGGTCGCTGCTGCACCGCGGGCACACGGGGAGGTGCCTGACATTTGGGGAGGGAACACAAAGGCGACTGCAGGCTCCTGCCGGCTCCGGGGCGCTGCTGAAATAATTCAACATGAAATAACCTCTCTTCAAGGCCCAGCTGCAGCTGCTTGGTAATGGAAATGTGAGAGAGAGATTGTTCCGAGGAGTGGCCCAAGACCTTAGGTGAGAGGCTTGTTAAGTCCAATCTTAACGAGTTTGTCCCCTGGGGCAGAGCCCTTTCTTGCCTGCAGACAGCAGGGACGTGGGATGGATGCAGGATGCTGCAGCTCCTGGCCCCGGCTGTCTGCTCACCAAACACAGCCAGCATGGGAGCCCACCATGAGAGGTCACAACCCAGGGCAGTGCTGGCCTCCAGCAAGGTGTGGATGTGTCATAGAATCATAGAATCATAGAATCAGTCAGGGTTGGAAGGCACCACAAGGATCAGCTAGTTCCAACCCCCTGCCATGGGCAGGGACACCCCACACTAGATCAGGCTGCCCAGAGCCTCATCCAGCCTGGGCTTAAACACCTCCAGGGACAGGGCCTCAACCACCTCCCTGCACAACCCATCCCAGGGCTTCACCACTCTCCTGGGGAAGAACTTCCTCCTCACCTCCAGCCTGAATCTCCCTATTTCCAGCTTCATTCCGTTCCCCCTAGTCCTATCACTCCTGAGAGCCTGAGCAGTCCCTCCCCAGCCTTCTTGGAGCCCCCTTCAGATCCTGGAAGGCCACAATGAGGTCACCTGGGAGCCTTCTCCTCTCCAGCCTGAACAGCCCCAACTCCTTCAGTCTGTCCTCACAGGAGAGGTGCTCCAGCCCTCTGCTCCTCCTCCTGGCCCTGCTCTGGACACCTTCCAGCCCCTCCAGATCCCTCTTGCAATAGGGGCTGCAGAACTGGAGGCAGTACTGCAGGTGGGGTCTCAGCAGGGCTGAGCAGAGGGGCAGAATCCCCTCCCTTGCCCTGCTGGCCACACTTCTCCTGCTGCAGCCCAGGAGCTGATTGGCTTTGCGGGCTGCAAGTGCACATTGAGAGCTCCTGTTGAGCTTCTCCTCCCCCAGCACCCCCAAGTCTCTCTCCTCAGGGCTGCTCTCCAGCCAGTCCCTGCCCAGCCTGCATTTGTGCCTGGCATTGCCTCCACCCAGCTGCAGGACCCTGCCCTTGGTCTTGTTGAAGCTGCTGAGGTTGGCTTGTGCCCACCTCTGCAGCCTGTCCAGGTCCCTCTGGATGGATCCCTTCCCTCCAGCTGTCTGCTGCACCACACAGCTTGGTGTCATCAGCAACCTTGCTGAGGGTGTCCTGAGAAGGCTCCACTCAAGCGACACTTGGGCACAGCACCCAATCTCATTTGGGTGTTCGGTGCAGCCAGAGCCCATGGCTGGGGTTCAGCCACCAGCACTTGGCTGTGGGTTCAGCAAGGTCACCACAGAACCAGAGAGTCTTAGAGGATGGAAGGGACCTCTAGAGGTCATAGAATCACAGAAGCACCAAGGTTGGAAGAGACCTCAAAGGTCACCAAGTCCAACCTGGCACCACAGACCTCAGGACTAACCCATGGCTCCAAGTGTCACATCCAATCCCCTCCTGAACACCTCCAGGGGTGGGGACTCCACCACCTCCCTGGGCAGCACAGCCCAGTGGCCAATCTCTCTTGCTGGGAAGAATTTCTTCACATCCAGACTAAGCCTCCCCTGGCACAGCTTGAGACTGTGTCCTCTTGTTCTGGTGCTGCTTGCCTGGCAGAAGAGACCAACCCCCACCTGGCTACAACCTCTCTTCAGAGAGCTGTAGACAGCAAGAAGGTCTCCCTGAGCCTCCTCTTCTGCAGGCTAAGCAACCCCAGCTCCCTCAGCCTCTCCTCCCAGGGCTGTGCTCCAGACCCCTCCCCACCTTTGTTGCCCTTCTCTGAACACCTTCAAGTCTCTCAATGTCCTTCTTAAACTGAGGAGCCCAGAGCTGGACACAGGACTCAAGGTGTGGCCTCAGCAGTGCTGAGCACAGGGCACAAGGACTTCCCTGCTGCTGCTGGCCACACTCTTCCTGCTGCAGGCCAGGATGCCCTTGGCCTTCTTGGCCATCCAGTCCAACCCCTCCTGCCCTACAGGAAGGCTGCAGAGGGACTTTTCATGGTGGTGCCTAGAGGCAGATTGGACTGGATGACCTTTGAGGTCTCTTCCAACCTTAGTGATACTGTGCTTTCAATACAATACAATACAATACAATACAATACAATACAATACACCAGGTTGGAAGAGACCTTCAAGATCATCACATCCAACCCATCAACCAATCCAACCCACCCAACAACTAAACCATGCAGCCAAGCACCTCATCAGGACAAGGGAGACTGGTTTGAAGCTGAGGCAGGGCAGGGTTAGACTGGAGCTGAAGAAGTTCTTCAGTACAAGCTTGGTGAGACCCTGGCACAGGCTGCCCAGGGAGGCTGTGGCTGCCTCCTCCCTGGGGGTGTGTTCAAGGCCTTGAGCAGCTGAGTCAGGTTGGGAGCTGTCCCTTTCTTCTGGAGACAAAAAGAGGTTTGGCACAAAAGGTTTCACCCAGGTGAAGCTGCAGCTCCTTAAGGACCTTCCCTCTTGTGGTCCCAAAGGACTTTTAGCCACCAGGCTTGAGGGGGGATTAAAATGTTTGCTGTACCTGTGAGCAAAGGAGGTGGAACCTGCCCTGGGCAGGAAGCCAGCAGAGGAGCTATTTGTGGAAGAGCTGGGATGGAGGTAATGGGAAACTTCATTTTCCTCTGGCTGGAAAGGCCTTAGAGTGCAATACAGAGATTTTGTGCAGCTTCAGCTTCACTGAAAGGGCTCCTGGAGGACCTGGATTGAATGATTGACTTCAGCAATACTGTAAAACCAAAGCTAAAGCCCAAAGCTTTGTGATCCAGGCCCTGTGATCTCTGCAACTCATGCTTTTGGAGGGGTAGAAACATCCCTTGGGCAGAGGTGATTCTGATCTTTACACTCGTTGTCCAGCTTGATGGTGCCAAGAGCTGCCAAGGGCTTGTAGTGATAGGAGGAGGGAGATGGCTTTGAGCTGGGAGAGGGGAGATGAGACTGCAGATGAGGAAGGAATTCTTGAGAGTGAGGGTGGGGAGACACTGGCACAGGCTGCCCAGGGAGGCTGTGGCTGTCCCCTCCCTGAAAGAGTTCAAGCCAGGCTGGATGAACTCTTGAGCAACCTGGGCTGGTGGGAGGTGTCCCTGCCCATGGCAGGGGGTTGGAATGGATGAGCTTTGAGATCCCTTCCCACCCAAACCATTCTGTGAATCCATGAATTTGTGACTTTGCACACACCAGTGCACTCCCACCCAGGGCAGATGAGCTGTAAGGTCCCTTCTGACCCAAACCATTCACATTGGCCACAACCACCCCAGGCAGTGCTACAGGCTGGGGGCAGAGTGGCTGAGGGCAGCCAGGCAGAAAGGGATCTGGGGGGACTGGTGGACAGCAGCTGAACATGAGCCTGCAGTGTGCCCAGGGGGCCAAGAAGGCCAAGGGCATCCTGGCCTGCAGCAGGAAGAGTGTGGCCAGCAGGAGCAGGGAAGTCCTTGTGCCCTGTGCTCAGCACTGCTGAGGCCACACCTGGAGTCCTGTGTCCAGTTCTGGGCTCCTCAGGTCAGGAAAGATGTTGAGCTGCTGGAAGGTGTCCAGAGAAGGGCAACAGAGCTGGGGAGGGGTCTGGAGCACAGCCCTGGGAGGAGAGGCTGAGGGAGCTGGGGTTGCTTAGCCTGCAGAAGAGGAGGCTCAGGGGAGACCTTCTTGCTCTCTGCAACTGCCTGCAGGGAGGTTGCAGCCAGGTGGGGGTTGGTCTCTTCTGCCAGGCAAGCAGCACCAGAACAAGAGGCCACAGTCTCAAGCTGTGCCAGGGGAGGTTTAGGCTGGAGGTGAGGAGAAAGTTCTTCCCATCAAGAGAGATTGGCCACTGGGATGTGCTGCTCAGGGAGGTGGTGGAGTCCCCATCCCTGGAGGTGTTTAGGAAGAGCCTGGATGAGGCCCTTGGTGCCGTGGTTGAGTTGATCAGATGGTGTTGGGTGATAGGTTGGACTTGATGATCTCTGAGGTCTTTTCCAACCTGGTTAATTCCCTTCCCTTCCCTTCCCTTCCCTTCCCTTCCCTTCCCTTCCCTTCCCTTCCCTTCCCTTCCCTTCCCTTCCCTTCCCTTCCCTTCCCTTCCCTTCCCTTCCCTTCCCTTCCCTTCCCTTCCCTTCCCTTCCCTTCCCTTCCCTTCCCTTCCCTTCCCTTCCCTTCCCTTCCCTTCCCTTCCCTTCCCTTCCCTGACTCTGTGATTCCATGAAGACAGCGAATTGGGGCTGAGCTTACTGAAGGCCATGCCAAGGTGGGTTGGGCTTGACGACCCTTCAGTCTTTTGCCTGGGTTTCTTTTTTCCCCAGGCTCCAGGATCGTGTGCCTCCCTCTCTGAACCCGAGAGACCTGCCTGGCTGCATGCTCCTTAGAAACCACATCGGCTGGGAGCTCCGAGTGCCATTACATCAGCCCTTGTTTCTAAGCACCAGATACACATCTTCCCCACAGGGACAAACAGCAGAGATTAGCAGGGAGAGAGAGAAATGCAGATGTAAGAGAGGAGCCGGCAGCACGGAACGAGCCAAAGCCCTTCATCCTTTCTGCGCCTGGATCACTCCAGCCGGAGGCTGTGCGAGCCTGGAAGGAGCAGATCCTATCAGAGCCCTCGCAGACGGCTCAGCCGGCGCTACCTGCACAGCAGAGCCACCACCCCACGAAAAGCCTCTTCGCTGAACCCTGCCTGCCAGCAGCCTGACTAATTGCTTTGCAGATTAATGAGTCTTTCACGAGAAGTTCTAATTGCATAATGAGGACCTCGCAGCTCCCTTCTCGCTGCCGAGCTGCTCCCAAATTACCCCAGCGCCGCAGCCGCGCCCGCCGCAACCCGCAGCCAGGCTGATTTGCATCGGGTAATTGCCGGTGCTTGGCTTTACAAGTGGCACTCTGCTCTCTCCTACCCGCTGTTTGTCTCTGCTCCGGCAAATCCTGCGCCTGGCTGTGTGTCTGGTGGTAGAACTGTGAGCGGTGAGGAGCCCGGTGGTGCTGCTGGGAGCTCCCTTCGAGCCGGAGCCGCGCTGTCGTCGCGCCCTGCCGGCTGGCTGTGTGGGATGTGACCACCGGCTCCTTCTCCTTATTTGAAGGCAACAAACCCCATTATCCAAGCTGGAAAAGCTTTTCCCTCGCACCTTGGTCCCATTTTCACAGGGGCTTGTAGTGACAGGATGAGGGGTGATGGCTTTGAGCTGGAAGGGGGCAGACTGAGGCTGGAGATGAGGAAGAAATACTTTGGGGAGGCACTGGCACTGGTTGCCCAGGGAGGCTGTGGATCATAGAATCATAGAATCAATAAGGTTGGAAAAGGCCTCAGAGATCCTCAAGTCCAACCTATCACCCAACACCTCCTGACTAATTAAACCATGGCTCCAATTGCCACATCCAATCCAATCACCTCCAGGGATGGGGACTCCACCACCTCCCTGGGCAGCACATTCCAGTGGCCAATCTCTCTTGCTGGGAAGAACTTCCTCCTCACCTCCAGCCTAAATTTCCCCTGGTGCAGCTTGAGACTGTGTCCTCTTGTTCTGGTGCTGCTTGCCTGGCAGAAGAGACCAACCCCCACCTGGCTCCAACCTCCCTGCAGGGAGTTGCAGAGAGCAATGAGGTCTCCCCTGAGCCTCCTCTTCTGCAGGCTAAGCAACCCCAGCTCCCTCAGCCTCTCCTCACAAGGCTGTGCTGCAGACCCTTCCCCAGCCTCGTTGTCCTTCTCTGGACATGTTCAAGTGTCCAGATGTCCCCTCCCTGGAGGTGTTCAAGGCCAGGTTGGATGAGGCCTTGAGCAACCTGGGCTGGTGGGAGGTGTCCCTGCCCATGGCAGGGGGTTGGAAGTGGTTGGTCTTGAAGGTCCCTTCCAACCCAACCCGTTCCGCAAGTCTATGATCACAGAATCATCAAGGTTGGCAAAGCCCTCTAAGGCCATCAAGTCCAACTGTCAACCCAACAGCGCTCTGCCCACACCAGCATGGCCTGGAGTGCCATGTCCACAAGTGTTCTGAACCCCTCCAGGGACGGGTGCTGCTAGGAACCCAGAGGCTGTCTGCCAGCCCTCTATGCACTGAGCTCCATCCTGAGACCCTGAGCACCTCTGCCCCGGCTGGCAGAGCAGCTCAGTCCTCTGAAGCACTGCACTTACTCTTTCTTCATTCACTAGCAAGCCTGGAGAGGAGAGGCAGAGGTCACCTTTCCCCAGGGGTCACTGAGGCATCCATCACTGCATCTGCATCTCCTCCATGGGCATCACCTGGTTGCCAAGCCAAGCCGAACCGTGGCTGTGCCTTCCCTATCTCCACCTCTCCGCCCAGCTGGCAGCAGAGCAGATGCCTCTCTCTTGCCCTTCACCATCAGAGGCCTTTTCCCTACTCCAGAATAATTATTTTGGCTTGTCTCAGCTGCTCCTCTCCTTGGCCTGGTGCTGTGGCTGATTGATCACTGTTTTCCTCCTGGTCTGCCTCATCGATGCAGGGAAGTCATTTGATGCCACAGATAAAGAGCTCAGGTTTGTTCCCTGGCCAGGCTGTAACTTCAAGGACTCCTTGCTTCAGAGAGACACAAATTAGGGCTCTTTACAGAGGTGCTCATGGCTTTGCAGGTGACCACTGCAGCTCCTTGTTATGCAGCCTCAGCTCCTCCTGGTGCACCAAGGCCTCATTCTGCTCCTCAGATAGTTCCTCATCTTTAACATCAGATTTTTCTGCCTTCCTCCACTTGCACTAGAGCTCAGCTTGGAAGGGCTCTCCTGAGTCCTCTCTGTTCCTTAGCTCATTTGGCTTCTCTTCTTCTCAGCCCTGTTGCCAGCCTGGTTGGCAGAGTGTCACTGCGTCCTGGATATACGAAACCAACCCACAGCAGCCCTATGTCCCACCCAGGACCAGCTTCTACCTTGTGCTTGGCCCAGCAAAACCTCTCTCCTGCCCTTCTGCAGCCTCTCCATGAGCCTGATCATAGAGTCACAGGATGGTAGGGGTTGGAAGGGACCCCTGGAGATCATCCAGTCCAACCCCCCCCCAGCAGGAGCACTCAGGGCAGGTCACATAGGAATGGGTCCAGGCAGAGTAGGAGACTCCACAACCTCTCTGGGCAGCCTGCTCCAGGGCTCTGTCACACTCACAGCAAAGAAGTGCTCCTCCTGTTGAGGTGGGTGTCCCATCTCACCAAGCTCCTGTGCCTCATCACCCACTTGGCATCACCTGGGAGAATCCACTCTCCCTAAAAGCAGAAGGACAACTTTGTGCCATCCCCACCCCACATCCTGACTTGATCTGAGAGGTACAAGGTGCCCTGTTCAGGCTCCTCTGGGAAAAGACTAAGAATCCCTGACAATTGCTGAGACACAGAGAGATCCCTGCCAGCACCACAGGGAAAAGAGCAGGTCCAGAGAAGGGCAATGAAGCTGGGGAGAGATCTGGAGAAGAGGGCTGGGGAGGAGCAGCTGAGGGAGCTGGGGGTCTTCAGCATGGAGAAGAGGAGGCTGAGGGGAGACCTCATTGCTCTCTACAGCTCCCTGAGAGAAGGCTGCAGTGAGGTGGGGGTTGGGCTCTTCTCCCTAGTTTCAGGTGATAGAACACAGGAGATGTCCTGAAACTGTGCCAGGGGAGGCTGAGGTTGGAGATGAGGAAAAATGTCTTTGCTGCAAGAGTGGTCAGAGGTTGGCACAGGCTGCCCAGGGAGGTGGTGCAGTCCCCATCCCTGGAGGTGTTCAAGAAATGTGTGGCCATGGCCCTTGGGGCTGTGGTTTAGTGGCCATGGCGGGGCTGGGTCACCAGTTGGACTGGATGATCTCAGAGGGCTTTGCAGGCCAAAGGGATTCTATAATCCTAGGAGTCTATGACCTGTCCT
Organism: Picus viridis; assembly: GCA_033816785.1. Classification (NCBI taxonomy): domain Eukaryota; kingdom Metazoa; phylum Chordata; class Aves; order Piciformes; family Picidae; genus Picus; species Picus viridis. Next base: position 6,532,543 of record CM066603.1, on the reverse strand, counting down.
AACATCCTGGCCTGCAGCAGGAAGAATGTGGCCAGCAGGAGCAGGGAAGTCCTTGTGCCCTGTGCTCAGCACTGCTGAGGCCACACCTGGAGTCCTGTGTCCAGTTCTGGGCTCCTCAGTTTAAGAAGGACATTGAGAGACTTGAAGGTTGTCCAGAGAAGGGCAACAAGGCTGGGGAGGGGTCTGGAGCACAGCCCTGGGAGGAGAGGCTGAGGGAGCTGGGGTTGCTTAGCCTGCAGAAGAGGAGGCTCAGGGGAGACCTCATTGCTCTCTCCAACTCGCTGCAGGGAGGTTGGAGCCAGCTGGGGGTTGGTCTCTTCTGCCAGGCAAGCAGCACCAGAACAAGAGGACACAGTCTCAAGCTGTGCCAGGGGAGGTTTAGGCTGGAGGTTAGGAGACAATTTTTCCCAGAGAGAGTTGTTAGCCACTGGGCTGTGCTGCCCAGGGAGGTGGTGGAGTCCCCACCCCTGGAGGTGTTCAGGAGGGGATTGGATGTGGCACTTGGAGCCATGGGTTAGTCCTGAGGTCTGTGGTGCCAGGTTGGACTTGGTGATCTTTGAGGTCTCTTCCAACCTTGGGGATTCTGTGATTCTGTGATACTGTGAAAAGCTCCTCAAGCCACTCAGAGCTTCAGGGCCACTAAACACCTCAGGGGACTCATGGCTGGATCAACACAGCAAAACCAGCCTGGTTTGCCCCCTCAGGAGGCTGTCCCTTCCTCTGGAGACCTGGGGGATGCTGCTGACGCTCTCCTGCTTTAACTCAGGAGCTGTGGCTTTGAAGGGGGAGCCTGCTTGGCAGCTGGGGCCAAATTGCTCTGCCTTTTGCAGCAGGAGTTTGGCACAGAGGGATCCCAGCACAGCTCTGCAAGTGGGTTTTGTTACTCCTCTAGCTGCCTGTCTATCACTCTGCCCCAAAGGGGGATTTCCCCTCCTCCTAAGCAAGCTCCAGCAAGATTACAGGGAATAAAACCTCTCATTTATCCTTTACAGGCACAGCTTGGCACTTGCAGCCCCTGGGAGGCGTGTTTGGCTTTGTACACCTCGAGACAGAGCTCAGGCACCTTTGGATCTCAGTCAGCTGCAAATCTCTGGGTTTGTTTGCTCTCTGAGAAGAGATGACAAGGGGAAAATTCACCTGCACTCAGGAAGGACTTCACAGCACTGAGATCTTACCAGTGAAGCACACGTGGGGCACAGAGCCATGGAACTGTTTGGGTTGGAAGAGGTCTCTAAGGTCATCCAGTCCAACCAGCAACCCCACCATGGCCACTACACCACAGCCCCAAGGGCCATGGCCACACATTTCTTGAGCACCTCCAGGCATGGGGACTCCACCACCTCCCTGGGCAGCCTGTGCCAACCCCTGACCACTCTTGCAGCAAAGAAACTGTTCCTCATCTCCAATCTACACCTCCCCTGGCACAATTTCAGGCCAGTTCCTCTCATTCTATCACCTGAGACTAGGGAGCAGAGCCCAACCCCCACCTCACTGCAGCCTTCTCTAAGGGAGCTGTAGAGAGCAATGAGGTCTCCCCTCAGCCTCCTCTTCTCCAGGCTGAAGACCCCCAGCTCCCTCAGCTGCTCCTCCCCAGCCCTCTTCTCCAGACCCTTCCCCAGCTCTGTAGCCCTTCTCTGGACCTGCTCCAGCCTCTCAATGTCCTTCTTGGAGTGAGGAGCCCAAAACTGAACCCAGGTTTCAAGGTGTGGCCTCAGCAGGGCTGAGTACCGAGACACAATCCCTGCCCTGCTCCTGCTGCCCACACCATTGCTGATCCAGGCCAGGCAGCTGGTGACCTTCTTGGCCACCTGAGCACTGCTGGTTCAGCTTCAGCCTCTGTCAACCAGCACCCCCAGGTCCTTTTCCACCAGGCAGCTTCCAAGCACTCTGCCCCAAACCTGGAGCAGTCATGGGGTTGTTGTGACCCAAGTGTGAGCAGTTAAACCTGCAAGCCCACAAGCCACAGAGCACACAACCACTTCAAAGCTGCAGCTTGATCTGGCAGCAACATTGACCTGCAGGCTGGGAAAACTGAGCCCTGGGACCACAGAGGGATGGAGCTGAGCAGCAAAGGTTGATGTGCTGGAGGAGAAGCCCAGTCAGGGGACTGCACTGGGGCAGACACTGTTCAGACAGCAGCAGGCACAAGGATGCACAGGATGGAATTAGTCCTTGTGCCCTGTGCTCAGCACTGCTTAGGCCACACCTGGAGTCCTGTGTCCAGTTCTGGGCTCCTCAGGTCAGGAAAGATGTTGAGCTGCTGGAAGGTGTCCAGAGAAGGGCAAGAAAGCTGGGGAGGGGTCTGGAGCACAGCCCTGGGAGGAGAGGCTGAGGGAGCTGGGGTTGCTTAGCCTGCAGAAGAGGCTCTTCTGCTCTCTCCAACTCCCTAAAGGGAGGTTGTAGCCAGGTGGGGGTTGGTCTCTTCTGCCAGGCAAGCAGCAGCAGAACAAGAGGACACAGTCTCAAGCTGTGCCAGGGGAGGTTTAGGCTGGAGGTTAGAAAGAAATTCTACACAGAGAGAGATTGGCCACTGGGATGTGCTGCCCAGGGAGGTGGTGGAGTCCCCATCCTTGGAGGTGTCTAGGAGGAGACTTGATGGGGTGTTTGGTGCCATGGTTTAGTTGATCAGATGGTGCTGGGTGATAGGTTGGACTTGATGACCTCTGAGGTCTTTTCCAACCTGGTTAATTCTATCCTATCCTATCCTATCCTATCCTATCCTATTCCTATTCTATCCTATCCTATCCTATCCTATCCTATCCTATCCTATCCTATCCTATCCTATCCTACTCTACTCTTCTCTACTCTACTTTACTGTACTCTACTCCACTCTACTCTACTCTACTCTACTCTACTCTACTCTACTCTACTCTACTCTACTCTTCTCTTCTCTACTCTACTCTTCTCTACTCTACTCTACTCTACTCTACTCTTCTCTTCTCTACTCTACTCTACTCTACCTTACTCTACTCTACTCTACTCTACCCTACCCTACTCTACTCTACTCTACTCTACCCTTCTCTACTCTACCCTTCTCTACTCTACTCTACTCTACTCTACTCTACTCTACTCTACTCTACTCTACTCTTCTCTTCTCTACTCTACTCTTCTCTACTCTACTCCACTCTACTCTACTCTACTCTACTCTACTCTACTCTACTCTACTCTACTCTACTCTTCTCTTCTCTACTCTACTCTACTCTACTCTACTCTACTCTACTCTACTCTACTCTACCCTACCCTTCTCTACTCTACTCTACTCTACTCTACTCTACTCTACTCTACTCTACTCTTCTCTTCTCTACTCTACTCTTCTCTACTCTACTCCACTCTACTCTACTCTACTCTACTCTACTCTACTCTTCTCTTCTCTACTCTACTCTACTCTACTCTACTCTACTCTACTCTACTCTACTCTTCTCTTCTCTACTCTACTCTTCTCTTCTCTACTCTACTCTTCTCTACTCTACTCTACTCTACTCTACTCTACTCTACTCTTCTCTACTCTACTCTTCTCTACTCTACTCTACTCTACTCTACTCTTCTCTACTCTACTCCACTCTACTCTACTCTATTCTACTCTACTCTTCTCTACTCTACTCTTCTCTACTCTACTCTTCTCTACTCTACTCTTCTCTTCTCTACTCTACTCTTCTCTACTCTACTCTACTCTACTCTACTCTTCTCTCTACTCTACTCTACTCTACTCTACTCTACTCTACTCTACTCCACTCTTCTCTACTCTACTCCACTCTTCTCTATTCTACTCTTCTCTACTCTACTCTACTCTTCTCTATTCTACTCTACTCTACTCTACTCTACTCTACTCTACTCTACTCTACTCTACTCTACTCCACTCTTCTCTACTCTACTCTTCTCTACTCTACTCTACTCTACTCTGCTCTACTCTACTCTACTCTACTCTTCTCTACTCTACTCTACTCCACTCTATTCTATTCTATTATTTCTATTCTCTCCAGCAGATTTCAGGTGTTGTCACTTTGCCCCAAGTCCATGGAGTGGCATATTTTACACCACTGCTCAGGAATGAGGCCTGAGTTCCCCTCCTTCCAGTGTCATGTTTTAACCTCCCAGCCTGAGCAGCCTTTAATGCAGCTGAAGGAAAGCAGCTGCCAGGTGCAAGGATAAAGCCCTGGTTTCTGCCCCAGCGAGCACAGTGTGTGTGTGTCACACTGAGGTGACAGCTGCCCCTTGGACACAGGCAGAAGAAAAGGCTCTGGAAATGCACAGCAGGAAGCGGAACAAAAAGCTGGAGCAGGTTTCAGAGCTGTCTGCAGCCTCGGAGGGTTCGTGTGGGCACCTCCGCGGCGCCTCACGGACAGCTTGGTGCATCCAAGCGTGGGCATGAAGAGCTCAGGCATCACAGCCTGCCTTCATCTCCCCTCCCTGGGATGGCACTTGGGTTGTAGGGAGAAGAGAAGGCTCCAGGTAGACCTCAGAGCAGCCTTCCAGCACCTGAAGAGGCTCCAGGAGAGCTGGGGAGGGACTTCTGACAAGGGCTGGGAGTGGCAGGACGAGGAACAATGGCTTTGAGCTGGGAGAGGGGAGACTGAGAGTGGGGATGAGGAAGAAATTCTTGGCAGTGAGGGTGGGGAGACACTGGCACAGGTTGCCCAGGGAGGCTGTGGATGTCCCTTCAAGGCCTGGAGGTGTTCAGTTCCAGGCTGGATGAGGCCTTGAGCGAGCTGGGCTGGTGGGAGGTGTCCCTGCCTGTGGCAGGGGGGTTGGAACTGGATGATCTTGAAGGTCCCTTCCAACCCAACCCATACCATGAATCTGTGAAATCTGCAGATTAAGAGCAGCAATCTATAACGTTTGGGCTGGCAGCCTTCTGGTTTGGCAGTTCTGAAACCTCCTCTCAGTCCACAAGAACTTTCCCTGCAGTTTCAGCCACGGGACGCGGCACGAAGCAATCGCAGGGAGCTGATCCCGGGCTCCCCTGAGAGGCTCCGTGGCAATCATGTACCTACAGAGCAAAGCCTCAGCTGTATTAAGATCACATATTGCTAATTCTTCTCGGTTTAGAGGGAACAGACCATTAGGTACAGGCTGCCAGGCGGATTGCAGCCTGACCAGCAGCAGCATTATTAATGGGAGTGTTTGTTGTCCTCCCTGCTGCACTGACTACGAGTCTGCTGCTGCTGTCTGCACACAGACAGATCTGGGGTTCTCTCCAGACCTAGAATCATAGAATCATAGTATCAGGCAGGGTTGGAAGGCACCACAAGGATCAGCTAGTTCAAACCCCCTGCCATAGGCAGGGACACCCTACACTAGATCAGGCTGGCCAGAGCCTCGTCCAGCCTGGTCTTATACACCTCCAGGGACGGGGCCTCAACCACCTCCCTGGATAACCCATTCCAGGGCTTTACCACTCTCATGGTGAAGAACTTCTTCCTCACATCTAGCCTGAATCTCCCCACCTCCAGCTTCATTCCATTCCCCCTAGTCCTATCACTCCCTGAGAGCCTGAGCAGTCCCTCCCCAGCCTTCCTGTAGCCCCCTTCAGATCCTGGAAGGCCACAATGAGGTCACCTCGGAGCCTTCTCTTCTCCAGCCTGAACAGCCCCAACTCCTTCAGTCTGTCCTCATAGGAGAGGTGCTCTAGACCTTTGCTCTGAATTCCTTGCCTTGGCTTGTGGAATCATAAAGCAGAGAATGGGTTGGCTTGGAAGAGACCCTTTAAACCTCCTGCCACCTCTCTGCTGTGAGGAGGCACCAAGGACGCGAGCAGGCTGCTCAGAGCCCCAAGCAGCCTGGCCCGGAATGGTTGGAGGGTCAAGGCATCTCCCACCTCTCTGGGTAACCTGGGTCAGGCTCTCACCACCCTCAGGGTAGCAAATCTTCCCTCTGCATAACCTCAGTCTCCCCCTCTTTTAATTACAAACCATCACCCCTCAACCCATCACTGCATGGCCTGCTGAAAAGTCCCTCTGAAGCACTCCAGGAGCAACCTTCAGGGACTGGGAGACTGCTCTAAGGTATCCCTGGAGCCTTCTTTTCTCCTCTCCAGCTGAACAACCCTTGGAGCCTTCTTTTCTCTTCTCCAGCTGAACAGCCCCTGGAGCCTTCTTTTCTCTTCTCCAGCTGAACAACCCCTGGAGTCTTCTTTTCTCTTCTCCAGCTGAACAGCCCCTGGAGCCTTCTTTTCTCCTCTCCAGCTGAACAACCCCTGGAGCCTTCTTTTCTCCTCTCCAGCTGAACAGCCCCTGGAGCCTTCTTTTCTCCTCTCCAGCTGAACAGCCCCTGGAGCCTTCTTTTCTCTTCTCCAGCTGAACAGCCCCTGGAGCCTTCTTTTCTCTTCTCCAGCTGAACAGCCCCTGGAGCCTTCTTTTCTCTTCTCCAGCTGAACAACCCCTGGAGCCTTCTTTTCTCCTCTCCAGCTGAACAACCCTTGGAACCTTCTTTTCTCTTCTCCAGCTGAACAGCCCCTGGAGCCTTCTTTTCTCTTCTCCAGCTGAACAACCCCTGGAGCCTTCTTTTCTCCTCTCCAGCTGGACAGCTCCTGGAGCCTTCTTTTCTCCTCTCCAGCTGAACAACCCCTGGAGCCTTCTTTTCTCCTCTCCAGCTGGACAGCTCCTGGAGCCTTCTTTTCTCCTCTCCAGCTGAACAGCCCCTGGAGCCTTCTTTTCTCCTCTCCAGGCTGAACAACCCCTGGAGCCTTCTTTTCTCCTCTCCAGGCTGAACAACCCCAACTCTCCCAGCCTGTCCTCAGAGCAGAGAGATTCCAACCCCTCAGATCATTTCTGTGGCCTCTTCTGATCCCATTCCAACAGGTCCATGCCTCCCCTGCCCCTAGCTAACACCGTGGGCTGTCTGCACCCTCCCTCTGAAGGGCAGCCTCCTGCAGAGGCTCAGTGCTGGGATTGGAGCCCATAAAGCAAGGAAGACTCAGCAGACCACTTAGAGGCCTGTGTAACAAGCTAAGAATGTTCCAGCTTCTGCTGGATAATTCCCCCTGAGCTGCTTTAAAGGGTTGACCTGAGTATCCCCAGACGCTCCTGCTTTTGTGAGGAAGTCATTTGTGTGGTCAATTATCTCCTCAGACGTCTTCAGAGGCAGGCTCTAGCAGGGAGCACAGCAAGCCCTGCACACACTGTTGTCTATTCAAGACCTCTAATTGCAAGCCCTGGACAAACAAAGTTATGTAACTCAGACGTGGGGAGCAATCTCCTTCACCAGCAGCCTGGCTGGGCTGAGGCACAGAGGGGAACAGAGGTGCAGAAACAGCATCTCAGACAGGCCTGAGGGGGAGGGTTGGAAGTGGTGGCAAAGACATCCCTCAGAAGTGGAGCTGCTGCTATCAGTGCTGCACAAGCACAGAAGGAAAGGGGCCGAGAGCTGAGCACAGGGATGGGAACAGGCTGCCCAAGGGGGTGGTGGAGTGCCCACATCTGGAGGTGGTCAAGAAACCCGTGGCCATGGCACTTGGGGCCGTGGTTTAGTAGCCATGGTGGGGCTGGGCTGCTGGTTGGCACAGGAAGGCTGTTTTAAGGACTGCCAGCAGGAGCAGGGAAGTCCTTGTGCCCTGTGCTCAGCACTGCTGAGGCCACACCTGGAGTCCTGTGTCCAGTTCTGGGCTCCTCAGCTCAGGAAAGAAGTTGACCTGCTGGAAGGTGTCCAGAGAAGGGCAAGAAAGCTGGGGAGGGGTCTGGAGCACAGCCCTGGGAGGAGAGGCTGAGGGAGCTGGGGTTGCTTAGCCTGCAGAAGAGGAGGCTCAGGGGAGACCTTCTTGCTCTCTGCAACTCCCTGCAGGGAGGTTGTAGCCAGGTGGGGGTTGGTCTCTTCTGCCAGGCAAGCAGCACCAGAACAAGAGGACACAGTCTCAAGCTGTGCCAGGGGAGGTTCAGGCTGGAGGTGAGGAGAAAGTTCTTCCCTGAAAGAGAGATTGGCCCTTGGGCTGTGCTGCCCAGGGAGGTGGTGGAGTCCCCATCCCTGGAGGTGTTGAAGAGGGGCTTGGATGAGGCCCTTGGAGCCATGGTTTAGTTGTCAGGAGGTGTTGGGTGACAGGTTGGACTTGATGCTATTTGAGGTCTTTTCCAACCTCATTCATTCTATGATTCAAGGATCCTCTCTCAGCCTTCTCCAGACTGCACATCCCCAGGGCTCAGCCTCACATCACAGCAGAGCTGTTCCAGTCCCTCCAGCAGCAGCTGCTGAACACACGAGAGCTGCTTCCAACACCATCACTCCTGTTGTTAACAGCCATGAGTGATGGCATCTTTACAGCTTCTTGGAGCCCAGTCATGGACCAGGATCCTGCTGCAGAAGTCACTATGCAAGAGCCAAGCAAAAGGCAGCTTCAGCTGCAAGAAGATGAAGTCCTGCAGTTAATCCCTGCTCCCATCGAGCCATTATGCAGTGCTAAGTGATCAAGCACGCTGTTAAATGACTCCTGGGGGCTGGGGGTTCTTTGCTTTCCATTGGATTTCAGAAGCCCTCAGATCAGAGGAGACACTCCAGGGTAATCTCTCTAAGCCAGGTATTGATTGGGCAGCCGGTGGAGACTGGAAGCAAAGCACAGCAAGAGCTAAAGGACCTGTGAGGGACACGAGGCTGGGGCCAGACGCTGCTCAGTGGTGCCCCGGGACAGGACAAGGGGCAGTGGACACAAAGTGGAACCCAGGAGGTTCCACCTGAACAGGAGGAGAAAGTTGTTTGGTGTGAGGGTGATGGAGGCCTCGAGCAGGCTGCCCAGAGAGGTTGTGGAGTAGAATACAGAACCAGGTTGGAAAAGACCTTCCAGATCATCAAGTCCAACCAATCACCCAACACCATCTGACCAACTAAACCATGGCACCGAGTGCCTCATCCAGGCTCTTCTTAAACACCTCCAGGGATGGGGACTCCACCACCTCCCTGGGCAGCACATCTCAATGGTCAATTACTCTTTCTGTGAAGAATTTCTTCCTCACCTCCAGCCTAAACCTCCCCTGGCACAGCTTGAGACTGTGTCCTCTTGTTCTGCTGCTGCTTGCCTGGCAGAAGAGACCAACCCCCACCTGGCTACAACCTCCCTGCAGGGAGTTGCAGGGAGCAAGAAGGTCTCCCCTGAGCCTCCTCTTCTGCAGGCTAAGCAACCCCAGCTCCCTCAGCCTCTCCTCCCAGGGCTGTTCTGTGTCCTCTGGACAGCTAAAAGCAGCTGCAGGCAGTGCCACTCTTCCTCCCTGCTCACCCACATCCTCCATATGCTGCTTTCCCTCCTCCACGCTTCCTGCTCCCTGCTGGGCACCATCTGTCCTCCCCATGCCTTCCCTGAGGACACCTTCTGTCCTCCTGTGCCTGGCACCCTGCTTGGCACCACCTTCACCCAGCTTTCCTCAGGCAATAGACCCTTCCCTGGGCTCTGCTCCGCTTTTGATCCATCTCTGCTGGCATCTGTGACACTTCAGCTGGGACTGAAGGGGGACATCCCCTCCCTGCATGTGTGATTGCTCCTTGCTGCTGGGCAAGAGAGCAGGGAGGAAATAAGAGGTAAGAACAGCAAGATCCATGGAGTCATGGAGTGGTTTGGGTGGGAAAGGGACACTTCAAGGTCATCTAATCCCCACTCCCTGCAGCCAGCAGGGACAGCCCCAGCCACAGCAGGCTGCTCACTGCCCAAACAACCTCCCCTGGTGCCAGGCATGGGGCAGCTCCCAGCTCTCTGGGCAGCCTGGGACAGGCTCTCCCCACCCTCAGTGCCAAACACTTCTCCTTCTCTCCACTCTCAAGCTCCCTCTTGCACTTTCCAACCATCCCCCCTTGGCCTGGCCCATCAGGCCCTGCTCAAAGCTCTGTCCCCAGCTCTCTGCTGGGCCCTTGAAGCACTGCAAGGCCAGCAGAAGCTCTCCCTGGAGCCTTCTCTTCTGCAGGCTGCCCAAGGCCACCTCTCTCAGCCTGGCCTCCCAGCAGAGGGCTTCCAGCCCTGCCAGCACTGCTGTGGCCTCCTCTGGCCCTGCTCCCCCAGCTCCCTGTCTGTGCTGAGGGCTCCAGAGCTGCCCCAGCCCTGCAGGGAGGTCTGAGCAGAGCACAGCAGAGGGCAGAATCCCCTCCCTGCCCCTGCTGCCCACACTGCAGGGGCTCAGCCCAGGCCAGGCTGGGGCTGGGCTGGTAGCACTTGGTGCTTGCTCCTGTCCAGCTTTTTCCCACCAGCACCCCCAAGCCCTTCTCCAGAGGGCTGCTCCCCAGCCAAGGGGGACCCCAGCCCGGGTGCCTGACCTTGCACTTGGCTTTGCTGTACCTCAGCAGGCTGACAGGAGCCCTGGTCTCCAGCCTGCCCACGTCCCTCTGAGCAGCACCTCAGGCGTGTGTCAGCCACATCACTCAGCTTGGTGTCCCTGAGAAGAGGCTCAGCATCCTGCAGGGCTGCAGCAGGGGCTCAGCTCTGTCATCAGGAGCTGTGTGGCTGTGGCCCATGCACCTTTGACACCTCTCAACCTTGACTGTGCTGCGAGGAGCCAGCCAGAGGCAGGCACAGCCTCGCTGAGTCCCAGGCACAGAGGGCAGGAGCCATCTCCACAGGAGGAGGAGGATGAACCACTAGATGGATAAGGAACTGGCTTGATGGCTGCACCCAAAGAGTGGCTGTCAATGGGTCCATGTGCCAGGGGAGGCCAGGGACAAGCAGAGTCCCTCAGGGATCAGTCCTGGGACCAGGCTTGTTCAACACCTTTGTGGGTGCCATGGGCAGTGGCACTGAGTGCAGCCTCAGCAAGGTTGTGATGACACCAAGCTGTGTGGTGCAGCAGACAGCTGGAGGGAAGGGATCCATCCAGAGGGACCTGGACAGGCTGAAGAGGTGGGCACAAGCCAACCTCAGGAGCTTCAACAAGACCAAGGGCAGGGTCCTGCAGCTGGGTGGAGGCAATGCCAGGCACAAATGCAGGCTGGGCAGGGACTGGCTGGAGAGCAGCCCTGAGGAGAGAGACTTGGGGGTGCTGGGGGAGGAGAAGCTCAACAGGAGCTCTCAGTGTGCACTTGCAGCCCAGAAAGCCAATCAGCTCCTGGGCTGCAGCAGGAGAAGTGTGGCCAGCAGGGCAAGGGAGGGGATTCTGCCCCTCTGCTCAGCCCTGCTGAGACCCCACCTGCAGTACTGCCTCCAGCTCTGGAGCCCCTATTGCAAGAGGGATCTGGAGGGGCTGGAAGGTGTCCAGAGCAGGGCCAGGAGGATGAGCAGAGGGCTGGAGCCCCTCTCCTGTGAGGACAGACTGAAGGAGTTGGGGCTGTTCAGGCTGGAGAAGAGAAGGCTCCCAGGTGACCTCATTGTGGCCTTCCAGGATCTGAAGGGGGCTACAGGAAGGCTGGGGAGGGACTTCTCAGGCTCTCAGATAGTGATAGGATGAGGGGGAATGGAATGAAGCTGGAGGTGGGGAGATTGAGGCTGGAGGGGAGGAGGAAGTTCTTCCCCAGGAGAGTGGTGAAGCCCTGGAATGGGTTGTGCAGGGAGGTGGTTGAGGCCCCGTCCCTGGAGGTGTTTCAGCCCAGGCTGGACGAGGCTGTGGGCAGCCTGATCTAGTGTGGGGTGTCCCTGCCCATGGCAGGGGGGTTGGAACTGGCTGATCCTTGTGGTCCCTTCCAACCCTGACTAATACTGTGATCTTTGAGGTCTCTTCCAACCTTGGGGATTCTGTGATCCTGTGATCCCCAGCCTCCTTCCAGGGAGCTGGAGAGAGCAACTCCTTTACCTCCAGGCTTTCCTCTTCGAGGGGGAAGAGATGAGTTACATTCAAACAATGCATTGCAGCAGCTGCCTGTTTCCATTAGCCTCTCCTCACTTTGCAAGCTGAAGCTCCTGTCAAGCTACAAGAGTGAGGGAATAGGAAGAAATCATTTTCCTGGGGCTGTGATTTGATTCTTTCTCCCTACTCCCCACTGCAGCCCAAACCTGCCTTGGGCATTAAGATGCTTGGAAGGCTGCTGGAAGCTGGGGTGAGGAGAGGGGTCAGGGAGGGAACATCAGTAATGCCTGGTGGAAATGACAAGAACCTTAGCCTGGGCTTTTTTTCCCCTCCCCTTCCTCAGGATTAGTGTCAGGTGCTGGTTGGTTGAGGCGCTCTGAGGAGGAAGGAAGGGAATCTGTGGCTGAGTTTTCGCCAGCTGGAGCCCAGGCTCTGGTTTTGGAGGCCAGGGAGGTCTCAAAGGCCAGCAGGCAGTTGCAGGATGCTGTGCTGCATTTGGCTGAGACTTTGGCCAGCCTCTGCCAAGGCAGAAATCCTGCACCTTGCAGGCTCACAGCACATTGGTTTGCTCTGCCTGGCACACATGTTGAGGCCAGGTTCTACACATTGCCCACAGCAACCCCAGGCAGTGCTACAGGCTGGGGGCAGAGTGGCTGAGAGCTGCCAGGCAGAGAGGGACCTGCAGCCAGAGGGGGGAGTGGTGGACAGCAGCTGAACAGGAGCCCAGTGCAAGCAGAGCCCAGTGCAAGCAGAGCCCAGTGCAGCCAGAGCCCAGTGCAGCCAGAGCCCAGTGCAAGCAGAGCCTAGTGCAAGCAGAGCCCAGTGCAGCCAGAGCCCAGTGCAGCCAGAGCCCAGTGCAAGCAGAGCCCAGTGCAAGCAGAGCCCAGTGCAGCCAGAGCCCAGTGCAGCCAGAGCCCAGTGCAGCCAGAGCCCAGTGCAAGCAGAGCCCAGTGCAGCCAGAGCCCAGTGCAGACAGAGCCCAGTGCAGCCAGAGCCCAGTGCAAGCAGAGCCCAGTGCAAGCAGAGCCCAGTGCAGCCAGAGCCCAGTGCAGCCAGAGCCCAGTGCAGACAGAGCCCAGTGCAAGCAGAGCCCAGTGCAGCCAGAGCCCAGTGCAAGCAGAGCCCAGTGCAAGCAGAGCCCAGTGCAGCCAGAGCCCAGTGCAGCCAGAGCCCAGTGCAGCCAGAGCCCAGTGCAGGCAGAGCCCAGTGCAAGCAGAGCCCAGTGCAGCCAGAGCCCAGTGCAAGCAGAGCCCAGTGCAGCCAGAGCCCAGTGCAAGCAGAGCCCAGTGCAGCCAGTGCAGCCAGAGCCCAGTGCAAGCAGAGCCCAGTGCAAGCAGAGCCCAGTGCAGCCAGAGCCCAGTGCAGCCAGAGCCCAGTGCAGACAGAGCCCAGTGCAAGCAGAGCCCAGTGCAAGCAGAGCCCAGTGCAGCAGCCAGAGCCCAGTGCAAGCAGAGCCCAGTGCAGCCAGAGCCCAGTGCAAGCAGAGCCCAGTGCAGCCAGAGCAGTGCAGCCAGAGCCCAGTGCAGCCAGAGCCCAGTGCAGCCAGAGCCCAGTGCAAGCAGAGCCCAGTGCAGCCAGAGCCCAGTGCAGCCAGAGCCCAGTGCAAGCAGAGCCCAGTGCAAGCAGAGCCCAGTGCAGCCAGAGCCCAGTGCAGACAGAGCCCAGTGCAAGCAGAGCCCAGTGCAAGCAGAGCCCAGTGCAGCCAGAGCCCAGTGCAAGCAGAGCCCAGTGCAGCCAGAGCCCAGTGCAAGCAGAGCCCAGTGCAGCCAGAGCCCAGTGCAGCCAGAGCCCAGTGCAGCCAGAGCCCAGTGCAAGCAGAGCCCAGTGCAGCCAGAGCCCAGTGCAGACAGAGCCCAGTGCAGCCAGAGCCCAGTGCAAGCAGAGCCCAGTGCAGCCAGAGCCCAGTGCAAGCAGAGCCCAGTGCAAGCAGAGCCCAGTGCAGAGCCCAGTGCAGCCAGAGCCCAGTGCAAGCAGAGCCCAGTGCAGCCAGAGCCCAGTGCAAGCAGAGCCCAGTGCAGCCAGAGCCCAGTGCAAGCAGAGCCCAGTGCAGCCAGAGCCCAGTGCAGCCAGAGCCCAGTGCAAGCAGAGCAGTGCAGCCAGAGCCCAGTTGTGGAGTAGGAAAGTTCCCCCCCACACACAAAAGAATTCCACAGCTAACTCAGCCGGAGAAGCAGATGAAAGCTGTATTTTACAAGCAGATATGGAATGCAGTGAATATGTACAAAAATATACAATATTTACAATATATACAGAAATATACAGTAAAGTATGTAATACAGGAAACCTTTCCCCAACCCCCCCCCTTTGGCCAGGGGGGTTCGGCCTGTCCCTCCCTTCTCCCTCCCTACCTCCCCTTTTTTTTCCCAAAAGGGTTAGAGAGAGAGAGAGAAAGGAAGGTAATTAAAAGGGGAAAACTTTGTTAAAGCTCAAAGCGAATGCAAAAAGTTAGTTTTCTTATCTGGTTAGAGAGGAATCGTAGAGAGAAACGAGCCAGCTCACAGCACAGGGGGAAGAAGAAGACGACTGCCTGACTGACTCCCCCGACTGAAAGACTAAACAAAAAATTTACAGCCGTGTCCCACCAATGAAATTGAATTAGCATATCTCTTGTTTTCATTCTAATATCAAAATATTCGCCCAGAGTGTTCAGAAAGTGTCTCTTTCTTAAAGGCACAGCCTAAACCGGTCACACCAGTGCAAGCAGAGCCCAGTGCAGCCAGAGCCCAGTGCAAGCAGAGCCCAGTGCAGCCAGAGCCCAGTGCAGCCAGAGCCCAGTGCAAGCAGAGCCCAGTGCAGCCAGAGCCCAGTGCAGCCAGAGCCCAGTGCAAGCAGAGCCCAGTGCAAGCAGAGCCCAGTGCAGCCAGAGCCCAGTGCAAGCAGAGCCCAGTGCAAGCAGAGCCCTGGTGCAGCCAGAGCCCAGTGCAAGCAGAGCCCAGTGCAGCCAGAGCCCAGTGCAAGCAGAGCCCAGTGCAAGCAGAGCCCAGTGCAGCCAGAGCCCAGTGCAAGCAGAGCCCAGTGCAGCCAGAGCCCAGTGCAAGCAGAGCCCAGTGCAGCCAGAGCCCAGTGCAGCCAGAGCCCAGTGCAAGCAGAGCCCAGTGCAGCCAGAGCCCAGTGCAGCCAGAGCCCAGTGCAGCCAGAGCCCAGTGCAAGCAGAGCCCAGTGCAGCCAGAGCCCAGTGCAAGCAGAGCCCAGTGCAGCCAGAGCCCAGTGCAGCCAGAGCCCAGTGCAAGCAGAGCCCAGTGCAGCCAGAGCCCAGTGCAGCCAGAGCCCAGTGCAGCCAGAGCCCAGTGCAAGCAGAGCCCAGTGCAAGCAGAGCCCAGTGCAGCCAGAGCCCAGTGCAAGCAGAGCCCAGTGCAGCCAGAGCCCAGTGCAAGCAGAGCCCAGTGCAGCCAGAGCCCAGTGCAGCCAGAGTCCAAGGGCAGGAGATTGAACACATCCAAGTGCCGGGTTCTACACATTGGCCACAACATCCCCAGGCAGTGCTACAGGCTGGGGGCAGAGTGGCTGAGAGCTGCCAGGCAGAGAGGGACCTGGGGGTGCTGGTTGATGGTAGGCTGAACATCCTGGCCTGCATCAGGAAGAGTGTGGCCAGCAGGAGCAGGGAGGTCATTCTGCCCCTGTCCACTGCACTGCTGAGGCCACACCTTGAGTCCTGTGTCCAGTTCTGGGCTCCTCAGGTCAGGAAAGCTGTTGAGCTGCTGGAAGGTGTCCAGAGAAGGGCAAGAAAGCTGGGGAGGGGTCTGGGGCACAGCCCTGTGAGGAGAGGCTGAGGGAGCTGGGGTTGCTTAGCCTGCAGAAGAGGAGGCTCAGTGGAGACCTTCTTGCCCTCTGCAACTCCCTGCAGGGAGGTTGGAGCCAGGTGGGGGCTGGTCATTGCCCAAACCCCTGCAGGCAACACCTGCCAGGGCAACCATCCCCAGCTCTGGGGCTGCAGCCCCTTGGCTTTGCCTCCCTCCCAGCACCTCAAGTCATGGAGGTGTTTGGGGTTTTTATTTTCTAGTTTCCTCTGAGAAATTAATGTATGGAAATGGAGTTGACTGTGAAGCAATCCTCCCCGGTGCTCAGAGCAGATATTTCCCTGTCTTAGCATTATTGCATTAGCCTCACTTAGCGCTCCCTGAATTGGCTTCCCCTTCCCTCCCGGCAGCGCAGGGGCTTTGCATGCTTAGGCAAAAATGAGTGCTGTAATGAAGTGGCAACTGAGCTTGTCCCCCAAGCATCAGGCTCCAGATCTCTGATGTTTATTGTGGTGTGGGGTTGGTTTTGTTGTGCTTTCCCCACCCTCGATTAACCATCATTTGTGGTTCCTGCTGACCCCAGCTTAGGTGGAACCTCGGCCGGCGTTACCACAGGGATCACCCCCAGGCTCCTTCGAGGGATTCCTGCTCATCCCAGCTTGTCCCCCAAGCATCAGGCTCCAGCTCTCTGATGTTTAGTGTGGTGTGGGTTTGGTGTTGTTGTGGTTCCACCCCCACCCCTCAATTAATCCTCACTTGTGGTTCCTGCTGACCCCAGCTTAAGTTGAGCCTCGGCTGGCGTTACCACAGGGATCACCCCCAGGCTCCTTCGAGGGATTCCTGCTCCTCCCAGCTTGTGCCCCAAGCATCAGGCTCCAGCTCTCTGATGTTTATTGTGGTGTGGGGTTGGTTTTGTTGTGTTCCACCCCCCCCCCCCCCGAGTTAATCCTCACTCGTGGTTCCTGCTGACCCCAGCTTAGGTGGAGCCTCGACCGGCATTACCACAGGAATAACCCCCAGGCTCCTTCAAGGGATTCCTGCTCACCCAGCTTGTCCCCCAAGCATCAGGCTCCAGCTCTCTGCCATGGGCAGGGACACCTCCCACCAGCCCAGGTTGCTCAAGGCCTCATCCAACCTGGCCTTGAACACCTCCAGGGAGAGGACATCTGGACACTTGAACATGTCCAGAGAAGGACAATGAGGCTGGGGAAGGGTCTGGAGCACAGCCCTGGGAGGAGAGGCTGAGGGAGCTGGGGTTGCTTAGCCTGCAGAAGAGGAGGCTCAGGGGAGACCTTCTTGCTCTCTCCAACTCCCTGCAGGGAGGTTGTGGCCAGGTGGGGGTTGGTCTCTTCTGCCAGGCAAGCAGCACCAGAACAAGAGGACACAGTCTCAAGCTGTGCCAGGAGAGGTTTAAGCTGGAGGTTAGGAAGAAATTCTACACAGAGAGAGAGATTGGCCACTGGAATGTGCTGCCCAGGGAGGTGGTGGAGTCCCCACCCCTGGAGGTGTTTAGGAAGAGCCTGGATGAGGCCCTTGGTGCCATGGTTGAGTTCATCAGATGGTGTTGGGTGAGAGGTTGGACTTGATCTCTTCCAACCTGGTCTGGTCTGGTCTGGTCTGGTCTATTCTATTCTATTCTGTTCTATTCTATTCTATCCTAACTGCTTTGGCTGGAGGCAGAGATGGGATTACCTTCCCCTCAGCCCAGCCCTGCTCCTCTAAGCAGCCCTTCTACAGCCTCCTTTAAAGCCTCCTCGTTGCCCCAAACCCTCACCAGCTGAACCTGTTGCTGTGTTTGCTGCCACTGACCGCAGGCTCAGATGCCAATCGATTCCTGCTTCAATTAGGGAGTCAGTAATTGCCACCAGCCAGAGCTGCTGAGGGCTGCAAACATGTCACATTTGGTTTTCAGAGCTGTTAGCCTCAGAACCCTCAGAGCTGCTGGGAACACCCAGAGGGGAACCCAGTCTGTTGTGCACACACCAGTCAAACATATTTTTGTAGGAGCAGATTTGTTTGTTTAGAGCTTTGGGTTTTTTCCCCCACCCCCTCCCTCCCTGCATATGCTTTGCTATTTTGGGTGAGCTGAGGGAAGATTGCTGCCTCTAGACTTTGGCTGCTGCCTCATGCTTACCTACCCTGTCTGTAGGTGTTTCAGGAGCACTCTGAAACAGGAGCTGAGCTGGCAGAGAGGAGCTGGCACTCGTGTTTCACAGGCTCAAGGAATGGGTTGGCTGGGAAGGGACCTTCAAGCTCATCCAGTTCCAACCCCCTGCCACAGGCAGGGACACCTCCCACCAGCCCATGGTGCTCAAGGCTTCATCCAACCTGGCCTTGGACACCTCCAAGGGAGAGGACATCCACAGCCTGCCTGGTCAGCCTGTGCCAGTGTCTCCCCAGCCTCACTGCAAAGAACTTCTTCCTCATCTCCAGTCTCGATCTCCACTCTTCAAGCTTATATCCATTCCATTTATCAGAGTGAGAGCCACGCAGGACCAGTGGACAAGGAGGGACCTGAAGCTCCCCCAGGTCTAATTTCTTGTGTTCTTTCAAGCAGAGATGTGCCAGAGGCATAGCCTGGAGAGTCTGTGAGTCACAGAGGGAGGAGTGGCTGGCAGCACGTCAGGCTGTGTTGCCTGGCCAGGCTGGAGAGCAGGGAAGTCATTCTGCCCTGTGCTCAGCACTGCTGAGGCCACACCTGGAGTCCTGTGTCCAGTTCTGGGCTCCTCAGCTCAGGAAAGAGGTTGAGCTGCTGGAAGGTGTCCAGAGAAGGGCAAGAAAGCTGGGGAGGGGTCTGGAGCACAGCCCTGGGAGGAGCGGCTGAGGGAGCTGGGGTTGCTGAGCCTACAGAAGAGGAGGCTCAGGGGAGACCTTCTTGCTCTCTGCAACTGCCTGCAGGGAGGTTGTAGCCAGGTGGGGGTTGGTCTCTTCTGCCAGGCAAGCAGCACCAGAACAAGAGGACACAGTCTCAAGCTGTGCCAGGGGAGGTTTAGGCTGGAGGTGAGGAGAAAATTCTTCCCAGAGAGAGGAACTGGCCACTGGGATGTGCTGCCCAGGGAGGTGGTGGAGTCCCCGTCCCTGGAGGTGCTCAAGAGGGGCTTGGATGTAGCACTTGGAGCCATGGTTGAGTTGTCAGGAGGTGTTAGGTGTTAGGTACTAGGTTGGACTTGATGATCTCTGAGGGCTTTTCCAGCCTGGTTGATTCTGTGTGACTCTGTGCAAAGGGGAACCTAAAGAGGCTCAACATGAATCAATGTGGAGTCCTACAGCTGGGGAGGAACAACCTCCTGAACCAGTACAAGGCAGGGGCTGACCTGCTGGACAGCAGCTCCATGGAAAAGGACCTTGGAGTCCTGGTGGAGAAGTAGTTAAGTGCCAAGAAGGCCCCTGGGGGACATTCAGTGTGGCCAGCAGGTCAAGGGAAGTGGTTCCCCTCCACTCTGCCCTGGTGAGACCACCTCTGGAGGAGGATTGTGTCCAGCTCTGCACTCCCCAGTTCAAGAGGGACAGGGAACTACTGGAGACAGTCCAGTGGAGGCTACAAGGATGATGAAGGGATGCAACCTCTGTGTGCTGAGGGAAGGCTGAGAGCCCTGGGGCTGGTTAGCTTTGAAAAGAGCAGCCTGAGAGGGGATCTGAGCAATGTCTACAAACACCTGAGGAGGGGCTGTCACGAAGCAGGGGCCAGGCTCTTGCCAGTGCTGCCCTGGGATCGGACAAGGGGCAGTGGACACAAACTGGAACCCAGAAGTTCCACCTCAACATGAGGAAAAACTTCTTTGGGGTGAGGATGTTGGAGCCCTGGAGCAGGCTGCCCAGAGAGGTTGTGGAGTCTCCTCCTCTGGAGCCTGTCAGTACCCACCTGGCCAGTGCAGTGCTGATGGAGGCAAACCTGCTTCAGCAGGGAGGTTGAACTGGAGGATCTCCAGAGGTCCCTTCCGAGCCCTTCCCTTCTGTGACTGTGTGATGGTGGAGGAGCAGCAGTGGGGCAGGTGGGGATGGGAAGGTTTGGCAAGCCCATGCTTGCTGGGCATGGCAGGGTGTGGGCATTCCTGCCCTTGGCTCAGGACAGCTGCTCTCCTGAAAGCAGTTGCTCTGCTCCTCCTCTTGCCAGTCATCTGGGGGCTTTCAGGGATCTCTGCCTCCTGCATGCAGCCTCTCACTGTGAGGGAGCCTAATTCTGAGCTGGCTTTGTGTGGAGCTGAGATAACTCCACGGGAGGAAATGAAACGACTCAGGGACTAAACTGGTGATGAAAAGGTACTCAGTCAGTCTCCAGGGACTGCCTGGAACAGATCTTCCCAATGAAACAATGAATTGCTTGGTAGAAGGATGCAAGGCAGTCAATTAAAGGCAGAACACAAGTTTAAGCCCAAATGCAGGATGCTGCTGGGCTCCAGAACTTTTGCCAAAGCAAATCCTAATTACATCCTCGTTAAATCCATTTGGTGGCCTTGCCTGCCTCTGAGTCAAACCCTCTCTCAGTTCTGCAGCTCTTCTTCCTTAATGAATGATGCTGGAGGAGCCTCTGCTCCCACAGCATTTGAAAAGGCTCCTTTGAAGGCTCCTTTGGGCTCTGCAGAGGGACCTCGACCGACTGGACAGGTGGGCAGAGGCCAACAGGATGGCATTCAACAAGTCCAAGTGCCAGGGGCTGCACTTTGGCCACAGCAACCCCAGGCAGAGCTCCAGGCTGGGGGCAGAGTGGCTGAGAGCTGCCAGGCAGAGAGGAACCTGGGGGTGCTGGCTGACAGCAGCTGAACATGAGCCAGCAGTGTGCCCAGGTGGCCAAGAAGGCCAAGGGCATCCTGGCCTGCAGCAGGAAGAGTGTGGCCAGCAGGAGCAGGGAGGTCATTGTGCCCTGTGCTCAACACTGCTGAGGCCACACCTGGAGTTCTGTGTCCAGTTCTGGGCTCCTCAGGTCAGGAAAGCTGTTCAGCTGCTGGAAGGTGTCCACAGAAGGGCAACAAGGCTGGGGAGGGGTCTGGAGCACAGCCCTGGGAGGAGAGGCTGAGGGAGCTGGGGTTGCTTAGCCTGCAGAAGAGGAGGCTCAGGGGTGACCTCATTGCTCTCTACAACTCCCTGCAGGGAGGTTGTAGCCAGGAAGGGGTTGGCCTCTTCTCTCTAGCAACCTGCACCAGAACAAGGGGACACAGTCTCAAGCTGTGCCAGGGGAGGTTTAGGCTGGAGGTGAGGAGAAAGTTCTTCACCGAGAGAGTTGTTGGCCATTGGGATGTGCTGCCCAGGGAGGTGGTGGAGTCACCGTCCCTGGAGGTGTTGAAGAGGGGACTGGATGTGGCACTTGGTGCCATGGTCTAGTCATGGGGCCTGTGGGGACAGGTTGGACTCGATGATCTTTGAGGTCTCTTCCAACCTTGGTGATAGTGTGAGGCTGAGAACTGACTGAAAAGTGTGTGGCCTAACCAGTGCTGAGCCCAGGGCACAAGGACTTCCCTGCTCCTGCTGGCCACACTCTTCCTGCTGCAGGCCAGGATGCCCTTGGCCTTCTTGGCCACCTGGGCACAGCAGAGGGCAGAATCCCCTCCCTGCCCCTGCTGCCCACACTGCTGGGGATCAGCCCAGGCCAGGCTCAGCATGCAGAGGGGATGGTCCCTGCATGGAGGGCAGGTGTTTGGGTGGGTCATAATGCTGCTGCCTTGCAGCTCAGCATGCAGAGGGGATGGTCCCTGCATGGAGGGCAGGTGCTTGGTTGAGTCTAGAGCTGCTGCCTTGCAGCTCAGCATGCAGAGGGGATGGTCCCTGCATGGAGGGCAGGTGCTTGGTTGAGTCTAGAGCTGCTGCCTTGCAGCTCAGCATGCAGAGGGGATGGTCCCTGCATGGAGGGCAGGTGCTTGGTTGAGTCTAGAGCTGCTGCCTTGCAGCTCAGCATGCAGAGGGGAGCTCAGCATGCAGAGGGGATGGTCCCTGCATGGCTCAGCATGCAGAGGGCAGGTGTCTAGAGCTGCTGCCTTGCAGCTCAGCATGCAGAGGAGATGGCTTGGGTTGCAGTCTAGAGCTGCTGCCTTGCAGCTCAGCTGCTAGAGCTGCTGGCAGCTCAGGCAGAGGATGTCCCTTGGAGGGCAGGGCTTGGGTGGGTCTAGAGCTGTCTTGTAGCATGCATGCAGAGGGATGGTCATGGAGGGCCTGCATGGAGGGCAGGTGCTTGGAGGGCAGGTGTTTGAGGCTGCCTGCTCAGCATGCAGAGGAGCATGGACCTGCCCCTGAGGCAGGGACAGGAGCACGTGGCATCAGCAGGCACAGCTCCTCACATTAAAGCTTGGGAAGGGAAGAGATTTGCTGCTCAGAGAGGATTAATTTTGTGAGTCATCAAGACCTCAATTGAGATGCAGGGGAAAGGACTGAAGAGAGAACATTGCAGGGAATGAGATTAGAGGAGGAGGAAATCTATCACAAGCTCCCTCAAAGGTCAGGAGCAGGTTCTTAATTCCTGTTTAATGGCACCATTCCTTGTGTCAATAGCCCAGTTAGGGACCATCCAGGGGCCTTGTCCATCTGCATAGTGACAAAGAAAAAGGAAGGCTGGAAATGCTCTTTAGGGAAACTCAGAGAGGGAGAACTCGACAAGCTCCTGTTTAATCTCACCAGCAACAGTTTCAGCAGGAGAAACCTCCTCCTGCCTAGTGGGAAACCCTGCAGGTGATCACAGACTCTTGGAAGCATAGAAGCAAGAAGGTTGGAAAAGAGCTCAGAGATCAGCAAGTCCAACCTCTCACCCAACACCATCTGATCAATTAAACCATGGCTCCAAGAGCCTCAGCCAGGCTCTTCCCAAACACCTCCAGGGATGGGGACTCCACCACCTCCCTGGGCAGCACATCCCAGTGGCCAATCTCTCTTTCTACGAAGAATTTCTTCCTCACCTCCAGCCTAAACCTCCCCTGGCACAGCTTGAGACTGTGTCCTCTTGTTCTGCTGCTGCTTGCCTGGCAGAAGAGACCAACCCCCACCTGGCTACAACCTCCCTGCAGGGAGTTGGAGAGAGCAAGAAGGTCTCCCCTGAGCCTCCTCATCTGCAGGCTAAGCAACCCCAGCTCCCTCAGCCTCTCCTCCCAGGGCTGTGCTCCAGACCCCTCCCCAGCTTTCTTGCCCTTCTCTGGACACCTTCCAGCAGCTCAACAGCTTTCCTGACCTGAGGGGCCCAAAACTAGACACAGGACTCAAGGTGTGGCCTCAGCAGTGCTGAGCACAGGGCACAAGGACTTCCCTGCTGCTGCTGGCCACACTCTTCCTGATGCAGGCCAGGATGCCCTTGGCCTTCTTGGGCCCCTGGGCACACTGCTGGCTCCTGTTCAGCTGCTGTCCACCACTACCCCCAGGTCCCTCTCTGGTTGGCAGCTCTCAGCCACTCTGCCCCCAGCCTGTAGCACTGCCTGGGGTTGCTGTGGCCAATGTGCAGCACCTGGCACTTGGATGTGTTCAATCTCCTGCCCTTGGCCTCTGCCCATCTGTCCAGCCTGGCAAGGTCCCTCTGCAGAGCTCTCCTACCCTCTAACAGCTCAGCTCCTGCCCCCAGCTCGGTGTCTGTGTCTAAGACAAAAGCTCCACAGATCTGGGGCTGCCATCCTTCTCTTACCTCTTTCACACCTCCTTAGCTGCTGTTTTTCCTTTCAGCTCTGTGCATGGAGCTAACAGCTCTGGGACCTGCAGGGCCTGCAGGTGATGCCCAGCTTTGTTGTCCTTCTCTGGGCACATTCAAGTGTCTTCACTCTCCTTCTAAAACTGGGGAGCCCAGAGCTGGGTGATGAACAGTTTCATCTGCCAAACGTTTGGGCACAGGGAACACCTCCTCCAGCTCAAGTTTTGTTTAGCCCAAGGCATGCAAAGCATCAGACACGCAGCAAAAGCCCAGCCACCACGTCCCACCAGGCCCTGGAGCACAAGGAGTGTGCCCATTTTTCAAGGCAGATGCCCTTGGAAGGGTTAAATTTCCTGACAAATGAAGCTTGGGGTCTCTCAGCATGAGCTTCAGAACTGCTTGATTTAGGCTTGGCCAGGGCAGGCTGCTTGGGAGAGACACTTCATCACCGTGTCCCGAGGCTGCCATGCCTGCTCTGAAGTCATCACTCTGCTCCTGCAGATGTTTTACCACTTCCTTCCCTCTGCCAATTCCACTTCCCCCAAGCCCTGCAGTACCAGGCTGCTTCACGCTGAACCTGCCTGCCCATGAGCTCAGGGATGTGCAAGGAAACCTAACTGGAGGTGTTTGGGAAGAGACTGGATGGGGTGCTTGGTGGGGAGGGGTCTGGAGCACAGCCCTGGGAGGAGAGGCTGAGGGAGCTGGGGTTGCTTAGCCTGCAGAAGAGGAGGCTCAGGAGAGACCTTCTTGCTCTCTCCAATTGCCTGCAGGGAGGTTGTAGCCAGGTGGGGGTTGGTCTCTTCTGCCAGGCACCCAGCACCAGAACAAGAGGACACAGCCTCAAGCTGTGCCAGGGGAAGTTCAGGCTGGAGGTGAGGAGAAAGTTCTTCCCAGCCAGAGAGACTGGCCACTGGGATGTGCTGCCCAGGGAGGTGGTGGAGTCCCCATCCCTGGAGGTGTTTAGGAAGAGCCTGGATGAGGCACTTGGTGCCATGGTTGAGTTGATCAGATGGTGTTGGGTGAGAGGTTGGACTTGATGAGCTCAAAAGTTTTTTCCAACCTGGTTAATTCTATTCCATTCCATTCCATTCCATTCCATTCCATTCCATTCCATTCCATTCCATTCCATTCCATTCCATTCCATGGGGAAATTCCACCTGTTCCAAGTTTGGGTCACCTCAAGGTTCAGATTGGCTGTGAGGAAGAAGTTGTTGCCCAGGAGGGTGGTGAGAGCCTGGCACAGGCTGCCCAAGGAGGTGTTTGCAGCCAGGCTGGAGGTGGCTGTGAGCAACCTGCTGTGGTGTGAGGTGTCCCTGGCCATGGCAGGGGGGTTGGAACTGGCTGAGCCTCGAGGTCCCTTCCAACCCTGACAGCTCTGTGACTCTCAGATCCTCCCTGTGCTAGCTTCTGAAGCCTTGATGCAGTGGCTACCACCAGGAAAGGACCCCAGAGCATCCCAGCACAGGGAAGCCAAGAGATTTGTGGACACATCTGGCAGCAAGGAGCTTCAGCTCAGGGCTCCTTGGGTGTGGTTTTGCCAGATAGAATCACAGAACTGTTGGGCTTGGAAGAGACCTTTGAGATCATCAAGACCAACCACTCACCCACAGCTCCCAATGCCACTGCTGCTGCTAAGCCACTGCCACCGAGCCACGTCCCTCAGCACCACTTCTAAATACCTAACCCCCCTCAATGTTAGAGGCAGTGTGGTAGCTGAGGGGGAAATTCAACCCACCAGAGGCAGGAAAGCCCTCAGAGACCATTCTGCACTCCCCCACATCCTAACAAGACCTGGGTTCCCATTTGAACCTTTCTCAAGCCCCAGGCTCCTGCTCGCCCCTCCTGGGAGAAGCCTCCGCAGTCTGGGAGCATTTTCAGCTTGCTGGAGGGCTCCCAGCTTGGTGGAACACTCTGAGATCCCACCTGGGACTTTACAGCTTGATCATTCCAAGCTGAGAGTGTGCAAATCCTGCTGCTGGAGTCACTGGGTGCTCAGGCTGTCCGACAGCAAGGCCGACAGCATCCTGGGCTGCGTCAGCAGCAGTGCGACCAGCAGGATCAGCTCCTGTCCCCCCCGAACCTGCCACTGGGGAGGCCACACCTTGAATCCTGGGTTCACTTATGGGCTCCTCACTCCAAGAAGGACATTGAGAGGCTGGAGCAGGTCCAGGGAAGGGCAACCAAGCTGGGGAAGGGTCTGGAGAGCAGGGCTGGGGAGGAGAGGCTGAGGGAGCTGGGGGTGTTGAGCCTGGAGAAGAGGAGGCTGAGGGGAGACCTCATTGCTCTCTACAGCTCCCTGAAAGGAGGCTGGAGCCAGGTGGGGTTGGTCTCCTCTGCCTGCTCTCAAGTGACAGGACAAGAGGCAAAGACCTCAAGTTGCCCCAGAGGAGGTTTAGGTTGAGCATTAGAAGAAACTTCTTCCCTGACAGGGCTCTCAAAGCCTGGAGCAGGCTGCCCAGGGAGGTGGTTGAATCTGCACCCCTTGGAAGCGTTTGGAAGCTGCAGAGATGTGGTGCTGAGGGCCATGGCTTGGCACCAGCCTTGGCAGAGCTAGAGAATGGTTGGACTGGATGATCTCATTGGGCTTTTCCAACCACAATGACCATGTGAGTCCACAGTCCTATGACTCTCCTGCAAACAGCTGAGGGATCTGTTCTAGAAACCTTCCCAGCCCTTGAACTCTCACATCCTTCCAGGCAGTGGAACCAAGAACACCTCTGTGTGCCCAGACTGGACACGGCTCTGCTCTGCAGTGTGGGGTTGTGCAGCTGATTCCCCTCCACAGGACAAACCCCTCTGGGTCTGAAGCTACTGGGGCTGGAGATAACAGAGTCACAGGATCATAGATCACAGGATGTGAGGGGTTGGAAGGGACCTCCAGAGATCACCGAGTCCAACCCCCCTGCCAGAGCAGGAGCATAGAATCCAGCACAGGTCCTACAGGAACACATCCAGACAGGGCTGGAAAGGCTCCAGAGGAGACTCCACAACCGCTCTGGGCAGCCTGCTCCAGTGCTTTGTGACCCTTAGGGTGAAGAAGTTCCTCCTTGTGTTGAGGTGGAACCTCCTGTGCTGCAGCTTACATCCATTGGTCCTTGTCCTATCCCAGGGAGCAAGTGAGCAGAGCCTGTCCCTGTCCCCTCCCTCCTGACCCCCAGCCCTCAGATCAGAGAATCAATAAGGTTGGAAAAGAGTTCAGAGATCATCAAGTCCAACCTCTCACCCAACACCTCCTGACAACTAACCCATGGCTCCAAGTGCCACGTCCAAGCCCCTCTTGAACACCTCCAGGCATGGGGACTCCACCACCTCCCTGGGCAGCATATTCCAGTGGCCAATCTCTCCTTCTGGGAAGAACTTCTTCCTAACATCCAGCCTGAACCTTCCCTGGCACAGCTTGAGACTGTGTCCTCTTGTTCTGGTGCTGCTTGCCTGGCAGAAGAGACCAATCCCCACCTGGCTACAACCTCCCTTCAGGGAGCTGCAGAGAGCAAGAAGGTCTCCCTGAGCCTCCTCTTCTGCAGGCTAATCACCCCCAGCTCCCTCAGCCTCTCCTCCCAGGGCTGTGCTCCAGACCCCTCCCCAGCTTTCTTGCCCTTCTCTGGACACCTTTAAGTCTCTCAATGTCCTTCTTAAACTGAGGAGCCCAGAACTGGACACAGGACTCAAGGTGTGGCCTCAGCAGTGCTGAGCACAGGGCAGGATGACTTCCCCTGCTGCTGCTGGCCACACTCTTCCTGCTGCAGACCAGGATATTTATAAACATTTATCAAATCTCCTCTAAATCTTCTCTTCTCCAGGCTAAACAGCCCCAGGACCCTCAGCCTCTCCTCACCAGGCAGTGCTCCAAGCCCCTCACCAACTTTGTTGCCCTTCTCTGACACCTTCCAGGCAGTGCTCCAGACCCCTAAACACCCCTAAGGTGTTTAAGGCCAGGCTGGATGAGGCTCTGGGCAGCCTGATCTAGTGTGGGGTGTCCCTGCCCATGGCAGGGGGGTTGGGACTGGCTGATCCTTGTGGTCCCTTCCAACCCTGACTATGATTCCATGATTCTAATCATCCTCCTAGCCCTCCATGCCACCCCCTCGGTGCTGGTGATAAATCCACCCTCAGAAGCCGGCTCAGTCCTGGTGGCAGGCTAAGAGGCACACAGCTTGTGTTTACAGCCTGAGCTCTGTGCTGGAGACTGAACACCTCTGGGGAAAGGTATCATGAGAGACTCAGTGTTGGTGTTTTGAAAGAGGGAAGGGAAAGGATTTGTAATGGTGTGGCAACATCATGACAGCATCACATGCACCGCTTCAGCTGCTCCTTTTGCAGTGCTCCTGCTTGGCTCTCCCATGACACTGAGAGACAGCAGGAGAAGAAGATGATTAGCAGGAAATAAAGACCAGCAGCAGCAGATTCTTAGGTAAATAGGAAGTGTTCAGCCCAATTCAGCTATGAAACCACCTTCAAAGCAGCTTTTTATTTGCCTTTCTTTTTTGATTCCTCTGCATTGTGGATATTGTTTGGTGCCTTGATGGCTGAGCAGCTCCCCAGGAGCCAGCAGTGGCCTCCTGGATCAGCTTGAATAGAATGGAATGGAATGGAATGGAATGGAATGGAATGGAATAGAATAGAATAGAATAGAATAGAATAGAATAGAATAGAATAGAATAGAATAGAATAGAATTAGACTAGACTAGAATAGAATTAGACTAGACTAGACTAGACTAGACTAGACTAGACTAGACTAGACTAGACTAGACTAGAATAGAATAGAATAGAATAGAATAGAATAGAATAGAATAGAATAAACCAGGTTGGAAGAGACATTTGAGATCATCAACTCCAACCTATGAACTAATCCAACACCACATAATCAACTAACCCATGGCACCGAGCACCCCATCAAGTCTCCTCCTGAACACCTCCAGGGATGGGGACTCCACCACCTCCCTGGGCAGCACATCCCAAGGGCCAATCTCTCTCTCTATGTAGAACTTCCTCCTCACCTCCAGCCTAAACCTCCCCTGGCACAGCTTGAGACTGTGTCCTCTTGTTCTGGTGCTGTGTGCCTGGCAGAAGAGACCAAGCCCCACCTGGCTACAACCTCCCTGCAGGCAGTTGCAGAGAGCAAGAAGGTCTCCCCTGAGCCTCCTCTTCTGCAGGCTAAGCAACCCCAGCTCCCTCAGCCTCTCCTCCCAGGGCTGTGCTCCAGACCCCTCCCCAGCTTTCTTGCCCTTCTCTGGACACCTTCCAGCAAGTCAACCTCTGTCCTAACCTGAGGAGCCCAGAACTGGACACAGGACTCAAGGTGTGGCCTAACCAGTGCAGTGTACAGGAGCAGAATGACCTCCCTGCTCCTTCTGGCCACACTCTTCCTGCTGCAGGCCAGGATGCCATTGGCCCTCTTGGCTGCCTGGGCACACTGCAGGCTCATGTTCAGCCTCCCATCAACCAGCACCCCCAGGTCCCTCTCTGCCTGGCTGCTCTCAGCCACTCTGCCCCCAGCCTGTGGCACTGCCTGGGGTTGCTGTGGCCAATGTGCAGCACCTGGCACTTGGATGTGTTCAGTCTCCTGCCCTTGGCCTCTGCCCATCTGTCCAGCCTGTTGAGGTCCCTCTGCAAAGCCTCTCTGCCCTCCAGCTGATCAACTCCTGCCCCCAGCTTGGTGTCAGGGTGTCAGCTGCAAATTTACTGCTGATGGACTCAATCCCCTCATCCAGATCATCAATAATGATGTTCAAGAGCATGGGGCCCAGCACTGATCCCTGGGGGACACCACTGGTGCCTGGCTGCCAGCTGGCTGTGGCACCATTCACCACCACTCTCTGGGCTCAGCCTCCAGCCAGTTCCTAACCCAGCTCAGAGTGCTGCTGTCCCAGCCAGGGGCTGACAGCTTGGCCAGGAGTTTGCTGTGGGGGACAGTGTCAAAGGCCCTGCTGAGGTCCAGGCAGACCACATCCACAGGAAAGCAGCCCTCAGGCAGCTGTGTGCTGGGCTGCAGCCAGGGCAGGGTGGGCAGCAGGGCAGCAGAGGGGATTCTGCCCCTTGGCTCTGCTCTGCTCAGACCTCACCTCCCATCCTGCCTCCAGTTCTGGTGTCCCCAGCACAGGAAGGACACAGAGCTGCTGGAGACCACAAAGGTGATGCAAGGGCTGGAGCAGCTCTGCTGAGGACAGGCTGAGGGAGCTGGAGGTGTTCAGCCTGGAGAAGAGAAGACTGCAGAGGGACCTTAGAGAATCCTAAAGGGATCCTACAGGAAGGCTGCAGAGAGACTTTTCCTGAGGGTGCCTGGAGACAGGACAAGAGGGAATGGTTTGAAGCTGAGGCAGAACAGGGTCAGACTGGAGGTGAGGAAGAAGATCTTCAGTATGAGGATGGTGAGACTCTGCAACAGGCTGCCCAGGGAGGCTGTGGATGCCTCCTTCCTGGCCAGGTTCCAGGTCAGGTTGGATGAGGCCTTGAGCAGCTGAGTCTGCTTGAGAGGTGTCCCTGCCTATGGTGGGGAGCTTGGAGTAGATGATCTCAGGTGACAGCATTAATAGATGAGGGGCGAGCAACTGATGTCGTTTACCTGGATTTGAGCAAAGCCTTCGGCACTGTCCCGCACCACCTCCTGGTCTCCAAGCTGGTGACACATGGGTTTGATGGATGGACCACTAGATGGATAAAGAATTGGCTTGATGGCCGCACCCAAAGAGTGGCTGTCAACGGGTCCATGTCCCAGTGGAGGCCAGTGACAAGCGGAGTCCCTCAGGGATCAGTCCTGGGACCTGTCTTGTTCAACATCTTTGTGGGTGACATGGACAGTGGCATCGAGTGCACCCTCAGCAAGGTTGCTGATGACACCAAGCTGTGTGGTGCAGTGGACACCCTGGAGGGAAGGGATGCCATCCAGAGGGACCTGGACAGGCTGGAGAGGTGGGCACAAGCCAACCTCATGAGCTTCAACAAGACCAAGTGCAGGGTCCTGCATCTGGGTCGAGGCAATCCCAGGCACAAATCCAGGCTGGGCAGGGACTGGCTGGAGAGCAGCCCTGAGGAGAGAGACTTGGGGGTGCTGGGGGAGGAGAAGCTCGACATGAGCTCAATGTGCGCTTGCAGCCCGGAAAGCCAATCAGATCCTGGGCTGCAGCAGGAGAAGTGTGACCAGCAGGTCAAGGAGGGGATTCTCCCCCTCTACTCGGCTCTGGTGAGACCCCACCTGGAGTACTGCCTCCAGTTCTGGAGCCCATATTACAGGAGGGATGTGGACGTGCTGGAGCGTGTCCAGAGAAGGGCCACGAGGATGAGCAGAGGGCTGGAGCACCTCTCCTGTGAGGACAGACTGAAGGAGTTGGGGCTGTTCAGGCTGGAGAAGAGAAGGCTCCGAGGTGACCTCATTGTGGCTTTCCAGTATCTGAAGGGGGCCTACAGGAAGGCTGGGGAGGGACTTCTCAGGATCTCAGGTAGTGATAGGACTAGGGGGAATGGAATGAAGCTGGAAATGGGGAGATTCAGGCTGGATGTGAGGAAGAAGTTCTTCCCCATGAGAGTGGTGAAGCCCTGGAATGGGTTGTCCAGGGAGGTGGTTGAGGCCCAGTCCCTGGAGGTGTTTAAGACCAGGCTGGACGAGGCTCTGGCCAGCGTGATCTAGTGTGGGGTGTCCCTGCCCATGGCAGGGGGGTTGGAACTAGATGATCCTTGTGGTCCCTTCCAACCCTGACTGATTCTATGATTCTATGATTCTATGATTCTATGATTCTATCTCTGAGGTCCCTTCCAGCCTAAAGCATTCTGTGCTTCACGGTGAGGTCTTGCACATCTGCTGGTGAAATTGTCTCGGCCTTGTCCTGCTCTGAGCGCTTCAGCACACTCTGTCCTCCTCTCTCCTGCCTCCCTGAGTTCCACATCTCCACTCCCACAGGTTCCTCACGGGCTGTGTGGCTGCTGGCACCGGGTGGCCTGTGGTGGGAGCTGACGGTGGCATCGCACACAGGCCTGACCAGCCTGGCTTGGTGTCTTCTCTCTCTGCCTTCAGACAGCTGAACCTGAGCCTCATCAGGACTCATCAGCCTCTTCATTTGTCACCAACTGCCTGCCCAAGCCCTGGCAGCATGAAGTCTCCACACAATTCACAACCATTAACCAGCAGCTGGGAGTGAGCTGCAATTTCCTTCCCGCTGACCACGTAGAAAAAGGCAATGAGGAGGAAACATTTCCACTGATGGCTCTGACTGCCCAGATGATTTCCCCTTCCTTTTGGCCCTCCCAGTCCCCAGCCCTTCACCACCTGCAAAGCCACAGCTGGGCTCAGGAGCTCTGAAGCCAGCAGAGGTCTTTCAGCAGGGTGGCTTGGCAGAAAGTGGCTCCAAACCCAGAGCATTTTCCAGCAGCTTTTGTCACCTCCGGTGAATGGCTCAGCAGGGCCACCAGAGTCATTTGAGCCACATGGCTCTGCTGTGTTCATTTGGAACACTGAGATCCAGCTAGGGATGAGATTTGGACCAGGAGATGCCTGGACACATCAAACCCAGCAGTGTGAGGTTAGGGGGGATGCAGCTTTGAGCTGGATGATGCTGAAAGGTCCCTTCCAACCTAAAGCATTCTCTGGCTCTGCACTTGGCTGTGGGCATGAGCTCAGGTCAATGAGTTGCTGCCCATTCTCATTCACACTCTCACTCTCACTCTCACTCTCACTCTCACTCTCACTCTCACTCTCACTCTCACTCACATTCTCACTCTCACTCTCACTCTCACTCTCTCATTCTCACTCTCATTCTCATTCACACTCTCACTCTCACTCTCACCCTCACTATCACTCTCACTATCACTCACATTTTCACTCTCACTCTCACTCTCACTCTCTCATTCTCACTCTCATTCTCATTTTCACTCACTCTCACTCTCACTCTCACTCTCACTCTCACTCTCTCATTCTCACTCTCATTCTCATTCACACTCTCACTCTCACTCTCTCTCACCCTCACTATCACTCTCACTATCACTCACATTTCTCACTCTCACTCTCACTCTCACTCTCACTCTCACTCTCTCACTCTCACTCTCATTCTCATTCACACTCTCACTCTCACTCTCACTCTCACTCCCACTCCCACTCTCACTCACATTCTCACTCTCACTCTCACTCACTCTCACTCTCACTCTCACTCCCACTCCCACTCTCACTCACATTCTCACTCTCACTCTCACTCTCTCATTCTCACTCTCACTCTCACTCTCACTCTCACTCTCACTCTCACTCTCACTCTCACTCACATTCTCACTCTCACTCTCACACTCTCATTCTCATTCTCATTCTCACTCTCACTCTCATTCTCACTCTCACTCTCATTCTCACTCTCATTCTCATTCTCACTCTCACTCTCACTCTCACTCTCACTCTCATTCTCACTCTCACTCTCACTCTCACTCTCACTCACTCTCACTCTCACTCTCATTCTTTTCATTCTCACTCTCACTCCCACTCTCACTCTCACTCTCACTCCCACTCTCACTCTCACTCTCACTCTCATTTTCATTCTTCTCACTCTCATTCTCATTCTCATTCTCATTCTCATTCTCATTCTCATTCTCATTCTTCTCATTCTCACTCTCTCACTCTCATTCCCATTCTCATTCTCATTCTTCTCATTCTCACTCCCACTCTCACTCTCACTCTCACTCTCACTCTCATTCTCATTCTCATTCTCATTCTCATTCTCATTCTCATTCTTCTCATTCTCACTCTCTCACTCTCATTCCCACTCTCACCCTGGGCTCAGCACTGCTGAGGCCACACACTTTTCAGTCAGTTCTCAGCCTCACAGTATCACCAAGGTTGAAAGAGACCTCAAAGATCATCAACTCCAACCTATTACCACAGACCTCACAACTACACCATGGCGCCAAGTGCCACATCCAATCCCCTCTTGAACACCTCCAGGGATGGGGACTCCACCACCTCCCTGGGCAGCACATTCCAGTGGCCAGTCTCTCTTTCTATGAAGAACTCCTTCCTAACAACCAACCTAAACCTCCCCTGGCACAGCTTGAGACTGTGGCCTCTTGTTCTGCTGCTGCTTGCCTGGCAGAAGAGACCAACCCCCACCTGGCTACAACCTCCCTGCAGGGAGGTGCAGAGAGCAAGAAGGTCTCCCCTGAGCCTCCTCTTCTGCAGGCTAAGCAACCCCAGCTCCCTCAGCCTCTCCTCCCAGGGCTGTGCTCCAGACCCCTCAGGTCAGAACCAAATCCTAGTGATAAAATAAACAACCCCACACCCAACTTTGCCATTGTTGTTCCTCCTCTCATGCAGCTTCCTGATTTATGCCACGAATGGGGCTGGCATCCCTGAATCTGAAGAGCCTAAAGGGTGCCAGCAGTACAGGTGGAAACTCCTCAGCAAAAGAAAAGCCAACCCCAATAAGTTAAATGCCCATAACATGTGTGCTCACCTCCCAAGAGACAAGCTGGCTTTCAGCATGACAGCTTCATTAAAAGCTCAGGAAATTGGTCACCACAGCTTCTAATAAGCAGCTTTTTCCCCCCCCTCCTCCCCAGCCTGCAGGAGGGAGATGCTGCTTGTCGTGTGGCAGGAGGAACTGAAGCCATCCAAAAGGTCCTCAGCTCGTTGGTGGGCGTTGGCAGGAGCTAAAAGGCAGCTTGAAGCACGGCTGGAGGGGGAAGCTGAGGCAGGGGAGGAGCTGGAAGCCACATTCAGCTTCCACTGGAGTCACTCAGTGCAAAGTAGAATAGAATAGAATAGAATAGAATAGAATAGAATAGAATAGAATAGAATAGAATGGAATGGAATGGAATGGAATGGAATGGAATAGAATAGAATAGAATAGAATAGAATAGAATAGAATAGAATAGAATAGAATAGAATAGAATAGAATAGAATAGAATAGAATAGAATAGAATAGAATAGAATGGAATGGAATTAACCAGGTTGGAAGAGACCTTCGAGATCATCAAGTCCAACCAATCACCCAGCATCATCTGATCAACTAAACCATGGCACCAAGCACCCCATCAAGTCTCCTCCTAAACACCTCCCTGGGCAGCACATTCCAAGGGCCAATCACTCTCTCTGTGTAGAACTTCTTCCTAACCTCCAGCCTGACCCTCCCCTGGCACAGCTTGAGACTGTGTTCTCTTGTTCTGCTGCTGGCAGAAGAGACCAACCCCCACCTGGCTCCAACCTCCCTGCAGGCAGTTGCAGAGAACAAGAAGGTCTCCCCTGAGCCTCCTCTTCTCCAGGCTAAGCAACCCCAGCTCCCTCAGCCTCTCCTCCCAGGGCTGTGCTCCAGACCCCTCCCCAGCCTTGTTGCCCTTCTCTGGACACCTTCAAGTCTCTCAATGTCCTTCTTAAACTGAGGAGCCCAGAACTGGACACAGGACTCAAGGTGTGGCCTCAGCAGTGCTGAGCACAGGGCACAAGGACTTCCCTGCTCCTGCTGGCCACACTCTTCCTGCTGCAGGCCAGGCTGCCCTTGGCCTTCTTGTCCCCCTGGGCACACTGCAGGCTCCTGTTCAGTTTCTGTTTCCCCTCCCAGGCTGGACCTATGAGGTCTCTTGCAGAAGCTGCCTGCCTGGCGAGCAGCTCCGTGGCTGAGATTTATGAAGCCTCCCCAGTGCCACCAGGACTGGCTTGCAGATGATTTACTAAACAAAACCCAGGGCTGGGCTCAGAATGGATGCCACTCGAAGCAAGCAAGCTGCCTGGTGCCATCTATTTCATCTATTGGACAGAAAAGGCATTTGCTGCAACAAAGTGAAGATATAAATGTTAAATATCTCTTTATTTCCCCCCTTTTTTCCCCCTCCACATGTGGCTTTGCTCCTGAGAGTTCCCCTCAGCTGCTGGGGCTGTGATGGATAGCAGCCCTGCTGACAGCTCTGCCACCACCGGTGCAGGGGTGGGCAAATTGGCTTTGGAGTATCCTTGCCTCCCACACATTGACTTTGGAGTCCATTAAAAGTGTTTGTGGATTTGGGGTGGAAGCCTTCAGCAATTTCCAGCAGCTCCTGAGCTCTCAGGAAGATGGATTGGAACATCTGCTGCTTCAGAGCTCCTAAACGGCTGATTGCTGGGAGCTGGGAGGGGGTAAGTGGGGAAAGGATTCTATCCTGCCCTGTGGCCACCGGCTGCAGAGGGGGTGCTGAGCTCTTTTCCAACCTGGCTGCTCCCACAGCTTATTGCACAGCAGCACAGAAGCAGCCAGGTTGGAAAAGAGCTCAGAGATCATCAAGTCCAACCTATCACCTAATCCTTTCAGCTGTTAAATAGAGAGCAGTGGACAGTGCTGCTCCTCAGCAGAGCCTTTCCTTGGGAGCTGCTCAGGGGGGTCAGATTCCTCCCAAGGCTGCAGTTTCTCATGGAACCATAGAAGCATAGAGTCAGCCAGGCTGGAAAAGACCTCAGAGATCATCAAGTCCAACCTGGCACTCAGCACCATCTGATCAACTAACCCATGGCTCCAAGTGCCACATCCAAGCCTTTCTTGAACACCTCCAGGGATGGGGACTCCACCACCTCCCTGGGCAGCGCATTCCAATGGCCAATCTCTCCTTCTGGGAAGAACTTCTTCCTCCTCACCTCCAGCCTAAACCTCCCCTGGCACAGCTTGAGACTGTGTCCTCTTGTTCTGCTGCTGCTTGCCTGGCAGAAGAGCCCAACCCCCAGCTGGCTACAACCTCCCTGCAGGCAGTTGCAGAGAGCAAGAAGGTCTCCCCTGAGCCTCCTCTTCTGCAGGCTAAGCAACCCCAGCTCCCTCAGCCTCTCCTCCCAGGGCTGTGCTCCAGACCCCTCCCCAGCTTTCTTGCCCTTCTCTGGACACCTTCCAGCAGCTCAACATCTTTCCTGACCTGAGGGGCCCAGAACTGGACACAGGACTCAAGGTGTGGCCTCAACAGTGCTGAGCACAGAGGCAGAATGACCTCCCTGCTGCTGCTGGCCACACTCTTCCTGCTGCAGGCCAGGATGCCATCGGCCTTCTTGGCTGCCTGGGCACACTGCTGCCTCATGTTCAGCCTACCATTGAGCAACACCCCCAGGTCCCTCTCTGCCTGGCTGCTCTCAGCCACTCTGCCCCCAGCCTGTGGCACTGCCTGGGGTTGCTGTGGCCAATGTGCAGAGCCCAGCACTTGGATTTTGCTGCCCAGAGCTTTCCCTGGGTCAGAGCCTCCCTCGGAAAGCAGCTGGGACAGATACCAGATGCACTGCAGGAGTCCTTGCTCAAACTGTCACCTTCCAGAGGGCTGATTCAGTGCTCAAGCTTGAAGTGAGAGATAAATCCTCATCAGCATGGAGGGGGAAAAGAAACCCAACCATGGCCTGACTCAGCCAGCCCTCCACTGAGCTTCGATGGCCAAGAGACGGAGGCAGGGAACTGCAAAGCTCTCAAGGTCAGCAATGCTGCTGCTGCTGCTTCTATTTTTTTGGGGGCAGCCTTATTTTCTTTTATTAGCTCTTTCAGCCCTATTAAAATGTACTGGAGAGGCTTTTATGCAGGAACAAGGCAAATCTGAAGTCCAGCCTCCTCCTTTGACTGCAGCTCTAATGACTTCTCCGGAGTCATCACCGAGGGGAAAGCAGGTCGGGCTTACGGCTCCCGTGCAAACAAAGTGAAGCCCAAAGCCGTCGTTATGCAAATGAGAGAGGAAAGGAGAGGTTCAGCTGTGTCAGAGAGAGGACAGGCTCCCAGGGCAGGGCTTGGGAGGGGAGTCAGGAGCGTGAGCAAGCAGCTTGCTTTGCCAGCAGGCACCTCTGCAGTGCTCTGGATGCCATGGAGCAGGAGGGACTGGGCCGGGCAGTCACCAGGGTGGGTTCAGGTGCTGATCGTGGTGGCCCTTGGAGCCATGGTTTAGTTAGTCAGGAGGTGTTGGGTGCCAGGTTGGGCTTGATGATCTTTGGGGTCTTTGCCAACCTTATTGATTCTATGCTTCTGGGATTCTGTGGCTGATTAGGGACTGAGGGAGTTGGGGCTATTTGGTCTGGAGGTGTTCAAGAGGGGATTGGATGTGGCCCTTGGAGCCATGGTTTAGTTGTCAGGAGGTGTTGGGTGACAGGTTGGGTTAGATGATCTCTGAGGTCTTTGCCAACCTTATTGGTTCTATGCTTCTGGGATTCTGTGGCTGATTAGGGACTGAGGGAGTTGGGGCTATTCGGTCTGGAGGTGTTCAAGAGGGGATTGGATGCCATGGTTTAGTTGTCAGGAGGTGTTGGGTGACAGGTTGGACTTGATGATCTCTGAGGTCTTTGCCAACCTTATTGATTCTATGATTCTGTGGCTTGAAGAGGAGGAGGGAGATGGGTGTGGGGGTGGGTGAGAAGCTGGACAGGAGCCAGCCCAGGACACTTGCAGCCCAGAAGGCCAATGGCAGCCTGGGCTGCAGCCAAAGCAGCGTGGCCAGAGATGGGGAGAGGGGATTCTGCCCCTCTGCTCCAGTGAGATATCACTTAGGCTGGAAATTCTTCCCAGCAGGAGAGATTGGCCACTGGAATGTGCTGCCCAGGGAGGTGCTGGAGTCCCTATCCCTGCAGGTGGTCAAGAGGGGCTTGGATGTGGCACTTGGTGCCATGGTTTAACTGCCCAGATGGTGCTGGGTGATAGGTTGGACTCGATGATCTCAAAGATCTCTTCCAACCTGGTTAATTCCATTCCATTCCATTCCATTCCATTCCATTCCATTCCATTCCATTCCATTCCATTCCATTCCATTCCATTCCACTCCTCCACTCCACTCCACTCCATTCCA
The DNA here is from genome assembly GCA_033816785.1 of Picus viridis. NCBI lineage: Eukaryota > Metazoa > Chordata > Aves > Piciformes > Picidae > Picus > Picus viridis. The sequence continues at coordinate 6,494,798 of CM066603.1, read as the reverse complement.
TTCCATTCCATTCCATTCCATTCCATTCCATTCCATTCCATTCCACTCCACTCCACTCCACTCCACTCCATTCCATTCCATTCCATTCCATCCCATTCCATTCCACTCCACTCCACTCCACTCCACTCCACTCCATTCCATTCCATTCCATTCCATTCCATTCCATTCCATTCCACTCCACTCCACTCCACTCCATTCCATTCCATTCCATTCCATTCCATTCCATTCCACTCCACTCCACTCCACTCCACTCCACTCCACTCCACTCCATTCCATTCCATTCCATTCCATTCCATTCCACTCCACTCCATTCCATTCCTCCATTCCATTCCATTCCATTCCATTCCATTCCATTCCATTCCATTCCATTCCATTTTATTCTATTCTATTCCATGGCTTTTGCTGTCTTTCTGTAGACTTCCAAAGATGTTCTGGTGCCACCAGGACGTTGAAGCCCTGGCCTAAAGCCTGCACTCAGGGGCTACTGGAGGCAAGAGAGGAAGGTCTGTGCTTTCTGCAGGGGGTGAAACAAACCCCAACCACTTCGTGTCTGCTCTTCCCTCCTGAGCAAAGTGCTGTCTGCTCCAGCAGCAGCGTGGAAGGAGGCAGGGCAGGGCTGGGCACAGGGGTGGAAAGGGAGGAGCAGGCTGCCTGGGGAAGGTGAGGGATCTGAGAGTGCTGGCAGCACGCCCCCAGCCCAGCTCTGACACATGAAAGAGGATTTTCTCCAGCATGAGCACATTGCCTGCAGCCTGAGTGCAGATCATGTGGATTAATGGCTTGAAATGAAGCCTCTGCTCATGCAAAAGAGCAGTGTGGGCTTCCAGCAGAACATTCCTCTCCTGGCAGGAGAAAGTGACTGCTGTGTGGCCTTTGCAACAGGGGGGCTGCTGGTGGCCAGGCATCTACAGAGGAACAACCAAATCATTCCACTCCCAGCTGCAGCAGCACCGCTCCCCCTGCACGGTGCAGCTCAGCTCCTCTGACTCCCACCACCACGGCTGAGACTCAGGGAAGAGGAACAAATCAAGGAGCGCCATCACCTGGATGCCACAGCAGGAGCCAAAGCAGGATTACACAAGGTCATAGAATCAGAGAATCAATAAGGTTGGAAAAGACCTCAAAGGTCATCCAACCTGTCCAGCCTGTCACCCAACACCTCCTGACAGCTAACCCATGGCTCCAAGTGCCTCATCCAAGCCCCTCTTGAACACCTCCAGGGATGGGGACTCCACCACCTCCCTGGGCAGCACATCCCAGTGGCTAACAACTCTCTCTGGGAAGAATTTTCTCCTCACCTCCAGCCTAAACCTCCCCTGGCACAGCTTGAGACCGTGTCCTCTTGTTCTGGTGCTGGGTGCCTGGCAGAAGAGACCAACCCCCACCTGGCTACAACCTCCCTGCAGGCAGTTGCAGAGAGCAAGAAGGTCTCTCCTGAGCCTCCTCTTCTGCAGGCTAAGCAACCCCAGCTCCCTCAGCCTCTCCTCCCAGGGCTGTGCTCCAGACCCCTCCCCAGCTTTCTTGCCCTTCTCTGGACACCTTCCAGCAACTCAACAGCTTTCCTAACCTGAGGAGCCCAGAACTGGACACAGGACTCCTCCTCTCCTCTCCTCTCCTCTCCTCTCTCTCCTCTCCTCTCCTCTCTCTCTCCTCTCCTCTCCCTCTCCTCTCCTCTCCTCTCCTCTCCTCTCCTCTCCTCTCCTCTCCTCTCTCTCCTCTCCTCTCCTCTCCTCTCCTCTCCTCTCCTCTCCTCTCCTCTCCGAACCTCTCCGAACCTCTCCTCTCCTCTCCGAACCTCTCCTCTCCGAACCTCTCCTCTCCTCTCCGAACCTCTCCTCTCCGAACCTCTCCGAACCTCTCCGAACCTCTCCCCTCCGAACCTCTCCTCTCCTCCCCGCCCTACCCATCTGTTCAAGGCCAGGCTGGATGTGGCCTTGAGCACCCCGGGCTGCTGGGAAGTGTCCCCTGCCCATGGCAGTGGGGGTTGGAACTGGATGAGCTTTAAGCTCCCTTCCAACCCAACCAGTTCCATGGAAACCATTCAAAGCATCTCTGAACCTCCAGTTTTTCCAGGCCCAGTGATTATGCCTCTGTGGCTCAGACTGCAATTGCAGCTTTGCTTTTTCACTATCACTTTTGGGTGGGGGAAAAGGAAGGTTCCTGCCAGTCTCTCATGCATTCTGTGTCTTCCCTTGGCACACCCCCGCCCCCCCTAGGAGCCTGTCAGAAGAAGCCCACCCTGTCAGCACAGCCCTTCAAGCACCAGCACAGAGCTCAGCTCCCCTCCCTCCTCCTCCCTCCTCTCTCTGGGATGCTGTGGGACACATTGATGTTGCTCCTATGATGGCTTTCATTTTGCTTCCATCCAAACCCCACAGGAAAACCTTTTTCCCCAGGGGCTGTTGGCAAGGCTAGGGAGAGAGAAATTGCAGACAAGGGATAGCTGCTCAGACTGACACTGCACTTAGAATCATAGTCTCAGTCAGGGTTGGAAGGCACCACCAGGATCAGCTAGTTCCAACCCCCCTGCCATGGGCAGGGACACCCCACACTAGATCAGGCTGCCCAGAGCCTCATCCAGCCTGGGCTTAAACACCTCCAGGGACGGGGCCTCAACCACCTCCCTGCACAACCCGTTCCAGGGCTTCACCACTCTCCTGGGGAAGAACTTCCTCCTCCCCTCCAGCCTGAATCTCCCCACCCCCAGCTTCATTCCATTCCCCCTCATCCTATCACTATCTGAGAGCCTGAGAAGTCCCTCCCCAGTCTTCCTGTAGGCCCCCTGAGACTGCAGGGGGTGGGACAAGATGAGCATTGAGGGTCCCTTCCAACCCAGGGCATTCTGTGGTTCTGTGTAAGCCTGACAGAGAAGGGATAGCCAGACTGCTTTGGCTGTAGGTAGAGATGACATTACCTTCCACTCAGCCAGCCCTGCTCCTCTAAGAAGCATCAGCAGCACTTCTATAGCCTCCCTTAAACCCTCCTTGTTTCCCAAAGCCCTAAACAGCTGAAACTGTTGTTGTGTTTGCTGCCACCTGAGAGCCTGAGCAGTCCCTCCCCAGCCTTCCTGGAGCCCCCTTCAGATCCTGGAAGGCCACAATGAGGTCACCTCAGAGCCTTCTCCAGCCTGAACAGCCCCAACTCCTTCAGTCTGTCCTCACAGGAGAGGGGCTCCAGCCCTCTGCTCATCCTCCTGGCCCTGCTCTGGACACCTTCCAGCCCCTCCACATCCCTCTTGCAATAGGGGCTCCAGAGCTGGAGGCAGTACTGCAGGTGGGGTCTCAGCAGGGCTGAGCAGAGGGGCAGAATCCCCTCCCTTGCCCTGCTGGCCACACTTCTGCTGCTGCAGCCCAGGAGCTGATTGGCTTTGCGGGCTGCAAGTGCACACTGAGAGCTCCTGTTGAGCTTCTCCTCCCCCAGCACCCCCAAGTCTCTCTCCTCAGGGCTGCTCTCCAGCCAGTCCCTGCCCAGCCTGCATTTGTGCCTGGGGTTGCCTCCACCCAGCTGCAGGACCCTGCACTCGGGCTGGTCCATTTTGCACTGGGGCTTGTTCATTTTGGCTTTCATCCAAACCCCACAGGAAAACCCTTTTCCCCAGGGGCTGCTGGCCAGGCTGGAAAGAGAGGAATTGCAGCCAAGGGATAGCTGCTCAGAATGACACTGCACTTCCCAGCCAGTGGCTCCCAAGTGCAGCTCAGAGCCTCCTGGCCCTGGCAAGATTTGGTTCTCAGGATGCTGCTGGGCTGGGCAGTGGCTCCTTCCTCCTGGCTATCTCCTGCTTGCAGAGCTTGGGTTGGTTTGCCTTGGGGGGGTTATTTTTTGCTTTATTTGTTTATATTTTTATATCTGGGGGGTGGGGGGTGGATTCTTCATTGGTTTTGGACTCCAGGGATGGATGAACTGGGAGGGGCCTCGAGCACAAGCCCTATGAGGAGAGGCTGAGGGAGCTGGGGTTGCTGAGCCTGGTGAATAGGTGGCTCAGGGGAGACCTTCTTGCTCTCTACAACAACCTGAAGGGAGATTGTAGCCAGCTGGGGGTTGGTCTCTTCTGCCAGGCAAGCAGCACCAGAACAAGAGGACACAGTCTCAAGCTGTGCCAGGGGAGGTTTAGGCTGGAGGTGAGGAAGAAATTCTTCCCATCAAGAGAGATTGGCCCTTGGGATGTGCTGCCCAGGGAGGTGGTGGAGTCCCCATCCCTGGAGGTGTTTGGGAAGAGCCTGGCTGAGACACTTGTTGCCATGGTTTGGTTGAGAAGTTGGTGTTGGGTGAGAGGTTGGACTTGATGCTCTCTGAGGTCTTTTGCAACCTGGTTAATTCTATTCTATGACCCAGGAAGGTCTCTCTTCAGCTGACAAAGTTCTTCCCAGAAAGAGTAATTGGTGACTGGGATGTGCTGCCCAGGGAGGTGGTGGAGTCCCCAGCCCTGGAGGTGTTCAAGAGGGGACTGGATGTGGCACTTGGAGCCATGGTTTAGTCAGGAGGTGTTGGGTGACAGGTTGGACTTGATGGTCTTTGAGGTCTCTTCCAGCCTTGGTGATTCTTGTGTGGGGGTGAGGGTTGCTTTGTTCATGCTGGGAGGCTGCCTGGCTGTTCCTCTTACAGTGCTCAGCTCTGGGATTTGGTGTTTTCCTCCCTCCCTGACAAAAGCTTCTCTGACATCAAAAGAGATTGTTCCACCCCTTTGAATTTCTGCACTCTGAGCCCAGGGACTCGATGCAGCTGGCCCAAGAAGGACATCCAAAATGTTTTCCCTCTCCTCTTGCAGAGGGAGAAGGAAACAGCAATCAAATATGTACTTTAGATGCCAGCAACCAGCCCCTGATGTTTTGAGTTCCCCAGGGGCTCTCAAAGCCCTTCTAAGCAAGCTCCCAGATATATCCTTCTTTTTCCCCCCTCCCTCCCTTCATTGCAGCTGGAACAGCCCCAGGCACAAGCTGCAGTCCTTTTGCTGTGGCCCTTCCCAAGCTCTTTCTGGCTCTTTTGCTCTCCCTGTAAAGTTTCTTAGCAATGAGGGCACTACAAAACCTCCTTCCCTCACCTCTGTCTTTTCCAGCCCCTCCTCCCCTCATCCCACCTCCCCTCCCTCCTCTGGCAGCTGCCTCCCTACACGTGTTTAACAGCTCTGGGCCATTAAAAGCCCACCCCTGGTGTCAGTGCCGTGGAAATGGAGAGCTTCCATCACCACCCCAGGATGGGCTTTTATGGGTAATTGATGGGAAGGCACAGACAGCTGTTGACAGAGCAGAGAGAGGAGGCAGTTTGCTGCACAGGGGAAGCCTGGCCAGTCCATCCACCCTGCCTCACTGGCCAGTCTCTACAGGCATAAATGCTGCTCATAACCACAGCATGTTCATCCCCTCCAAATCGTTCTGTGCTGGGTCTTGCAGGCAGAACCTGAGCCAACACCCAGGAAGCCCTTGGGAGCCGTTGCTGCCAACCTGGCCCAGATGCACAAAGCTTTCAGAGTCAGGATTGCTAAAGAGTGGAGGTGCCTGGGGAGGAGAGGGTGAAACCCAGCCCCTCACAAGCAAAACTGCCATTAGAAACTGCCGGGTGCTCAGCTTGATGCTCCGTGTGCTGGACCATGGTGTTCCCTGGGCATCTCTCTTGGCTCCCAGCTCGGCTTTCAACAGAGCTGGAGGGACAGGGAGCTGCCTTTTCCAGGGGCAATTCTCCTGCTACAAACAGCTGCAGAACCAAATCCAAGGTCATCTCCCCTTCAGTGAAATCCATCCTGCAATACCCACCAGCTACACAGAGGATGTTTTCCCACCTCCCCATCTGCAAAAGCCCTGCCCCTCTGTAGAAGAGCTTTCGGCTTCCTCAGACCAGAGGAAGGCAGGGAAGGAGGAGGAGGAGGAGAAGGAGGAGCAGAAGGAGGAGGAAAAGGAGGAGAAGAAGGAGGAGGAGAAGAAGGAGGAAGAGAAGGAGAAGGAGAAGGAGAAGGAGAAGGAGAAGGGGAAGGGGAAGGGGAAGGGGAAGGGGAAGGGGAAGGGGAAGGGGAAGGGGAAGGAGAAGGAGAAGGGAAGGAGAAGGAGAAGGAGAAGGAGAAGGAGAGGGAGAGGGAGAGAGGGAGAGGGAGAGGGAGAGGGGGAGGGGGAGGGGGAAGGGGAAGGGGAAGGGGAAGGGGAAGGGGAAGGGGAAGGGGAAGGGAAGGGGAAGGAGAAGGAGAAGGAGAAGGAGAAGGAGAAGGAGAAGGAGAAGGAGAAGGAGAAGGAGAAGGAGAAGGAGAAGGAGAAGGAGAAGGAGAAGGAGAAGGAGAAGGAGAAGGAGAAGGAGAAGGAGAAGGAGAAGGAGAGGGGGAAGGGGAAGGAGAAGGAGAGGGGGAAGGGGAAGGAGAAGGAGAGGGAGAAGGAGAGGGAGAAGGAGAAGGAGAGGGAGAAGGAGAGGGGGAAGGGGAAGGAGAAGGGGAAGGAGAAGGAGAAGGAGAAGGAGAAGGAGAAGGAGAAGGAGAAGGAGAAGGAGAAGGAGAAGGAGAAGGAGAAGGAGAAGGAGAAGGAGAAGGAGAAAGGAGAAGGAGAAGGAGAAGGAGAAGGAGAAGGAGAAGGAGAAGGAGAAGGAGAGGGAGAAGGAGAGGGGGAAGGGGAAGGGGAAGGAGAAGGGGGAAGGAGAAGGAGAAGGAGAAGGAGAAGGAGAAGGAGAAGGAGAAGGAGAAGGAGAAGGAGAAGGAGAAGGAGAAGGAGAAGGAGAAGGAGAAGGAGAAGGAGAAGGAGAAGGAGAAGGAGAAGGAGAAGGAGAAGGAGAGGGAGAAGGAGAAGAAGGAGAAGAAGGAGAAGGAGAAGGAGAAAGAAGGGGAAGGAGAAGGAGAAGGAGAAAGAAGGGGAAGGAGAAAGAAGGGGAAGGAGAAGGAGAAGGAGAAGAGAGAAGGAGAAGGAGAAGGAGAAGGAGAAGGAGAAGGAGAAGGAGAAGGAGAAGGAGAAGGAGAAGGAGAAGGAGAAGGAGAAGGAGAAGGAGAAGGAGAAGGAGAAGGAGAAGGAGAAGGAGAAGGAGAAGGAGAAAGAAGGGGAAGGAGAAGGAGAAGGAGAAGGGGAAGGAGAAGGAGAGGGAGAAGGAGAGGGAGAAGGGGAAGGGGAAGGAGAAGGAGAAAGAGAAGGAGAAGGAGAATGAGAAGGAGAAGGAGAAGGAGAAGGAGAAGGAGAAGGAGAAGGAGAAGGAGAAGGAGAAGGAGAAGGAGAAGGAGAAGGAGAAGGAGAAGGAGAAGGAGAAGGAGAAGGAGAAGGAGAAGGAGAGGGAGAAGGAGAAGAAGGAGAAGAAGGAGAAGGAGAAGGAGAAGGAGAAAGAAGGAGAAGGAGAAGGAGAAAGAAGGGGAAGGAGAAGGAGAAGGAGAAGGGGAAGGGGAAGGGGAAGGGGAAGGGGAAGGGGAAGGGGAAGGGGAAGGGGAAGGGGAAGGGGAAGGGGAAGGGGAAGGGGAAGGGGAAGGAGGAGGTTGGTGCTGGTGGTGTTCAGCCTGGAGAAGAGGCTCCAGGGAGACCTAATAGCCTTCCAGTACCTGAAGGAGGCTACAAGAAGGATGGAGCCAGACTGATGGCAAGGGCCTGCAGTGACAGGACGAGAGGCAATGGCTTCAAACTAGAGCAGAGCAGATTTAGACTGGGTGCTAGGAACAAGTTCTGCACCATGAGGGTGGTGGAACACTGCAGCAGGTTGCCCAGGGAGGTGGTTGAGGCTTCATGCCTGGAGATAGTCAAGGCGATGCCCAACAGGGCTCTGGGCAACCTGATCTAGTTGAGGATGTCCCTGCTGACTGCAGAGGGGTTGGAGTGGATGACCTTCATCTCTTGCAACCCAGAGCATTCTATGAGTCTATGATAATCGGGGCATGGAGGACAGCAGCCCTGGCCTCCTCAGCTTTACTTCAAAGGCTTTACTGCTCTGTCCCTGCTCACTGCAGGGCAGCTGGACAAGAAGGCCTCTGAGGGTCCCTTCCAACCCGATGCAACCTGTGCGCCTGCTGCTCGTTGGAAGGCACCAAGGAGAAGAAAGCCCCAAACCCCCACTGAAAGGAACTGAAATCGTAAGGATTACAAAAGGAGCAGTTCCAGGTGAAGACTCTCAAGTGCCAGAGCAGACCTGAATCACAGAGTCATGGAACCACAGAACCACAGAACCATAGAATCATAGAACTACAGAACCATAAAATCATGGAATCATAGAACCTTAGAACCATAGAACCATAGAGCCATAGAGCCATAGACCCATAGAGTCGTAGAGTCATAGAACCATAGAGTCATAGAACCATAGAGTCATAGACCCATAGAACCATAGAACCATAGACTCATAGAGCCATAGACCCATAGAGTCATAGAGTCATAGACCCATAGAGTCATAGACCCATAGAGTCATAGACCCATAGAACCATAGAATCATAGTCATAGAACCATAGTCATAGAACCATAGAACCATAGAAACATAGAACCATAGACCCATAGAGTCATAGAGTCATAGAACCATAGAGTCATAGAACCATAGACCCATAGAGTCATAGAGTCATAGAGCCATAGACCCATAGAGTCATAGAGTCATAGACCCATAGAGTCATAGACCCATAGAGTCATAGAACCATAGAGTCATAGAATCATAGTCATAGAACCATAGAGTCATAGAACCATAGAACCATAGACCCATAGAACCACAGAACCATAGAGTCATAGAACCATAGACCCATAGACCCATAGAATCATAGAACCATAGAACCATAGAACCATAGAACCATAGAGTCATAAAACCATAGAGTCATAGACCCATAGACTCATAGAATCATAGAACCATAGAACCACAGAAACATAGAATCATAGAACCATAGAGTCATGGAACCATAGACCCATAGAATCATAGAACCACGGAACCATAGAACCATAGAGTCATAGAACCATAGAGTCATAGAATCATAGAACCATAGACCCATAGAATCATAGAACCATAGACCCATAGAACCATAGACCCATAGAACCATAGAATCATAGAGTCATAGAACCATAGAGTCATAGACCCATAGACCCATAGAATCATAGAACCATAGACCCATAGAACCATAGACCCATAGAACCATAGAATCATAGAGTCATAGAACCATAGAGTCATAGAACCATAGAGTCATAGACCCATAGACCCATAGAATCATAGAACCACAGAACCATAGAACCATAGAGTCATAGAACCATAGAGTCATAGAATCATAGAACCATAGACCCATAGAATCATAGAGTCATAGAGCCATAGAATCATAGAGTCATAGAGCCATAGAGTCATAGGACCATAGAACCATAGACCCATAGAACCATAGAACCACAGAAGCATAGAGTCATAGAACCATAGAGTCATAGAACCATAGAGTCGTAGAAACATAGAGTCATAGAACCATAGAACCATAGACCCATAGAACCATAGAACCATAGACCCATAGAACTATAGAACCATAGAACCATAGACCCATAGAACCATAGAATCATAGAGTCATAGATTCAACCAGGTTGGAAAAGAGCTCAGAGATCATCAAGTCCAACCTATCACCTAATCCTTTCAGCTGTTAAATAGAGAGCAGTGGACAGTGCTGCTCCTCAGCAGAGCCTTTCCTTGGGAGCTGCTCAGGGGGGTCAGACCCCTCCCAAGGCTGCAGTTTCTCATGGAACCATAGAAGCATAGAGTCAGCCAGGCTGGAAAAGACCTCAGAGATCATCAAGTCCACCCTATTACCTAATACCAAACACCTCCTGATGACTAATCCATGGCTTCAGTGCCACATCCAAGCCTTTCTTGAACACCTCCAGGGATGGGGACTCCACCTCCTCCCTGGGCAGCACATCCCAGTGGCCAATTACTCTTTCTGGGAACAACTTTCTCCTCACCTCCAGCCTAAGCTTCCCTTGGCACAGCTTGAGACTGTGTCCTCTTGTTATGGTGCTGGGTGCCGGGGAGAAGAGACCAACCCCCACCTGGCTACAACCTCCCTTCAGGGAGTTGGAGAGAGCAAGAAGGTCTCCCTGAGCCTCCTCTTCTGCAGGCTAAGCAACCCCTGAAGGGAATTTGGATCTCACAGCTCCACATCCTTACCTGTGCAGGATGGGGACTTGTAGAAGCTGGGACCTGGGAGAGGTTTAATGAGCAAAGGAGACAAATTGAGTCCCCACAATCCCTTTTGTCCTTGGGTAAATATTGCCCTTGAATTTCATGCTAGGCACTGGGCTAGAAAAGAGCTAATGATCCAAGTTGTAAACATTTTATTTCCTGTCTCCAAAGCTGAGCACAGCTTTAACCCTTGCCCAGCAAGCATCAGTAGCTGTCAAGAAAGCTTTTAGGGCCTTCAAGGGCAAGATCCTGGCCCTGCTGAAGTTAATGCAACTTCTGCCTTTAGCTTGGGGAACATTTTCTGGGTAAAAAAAGGAACAAGGAAACCACCAAGGACAGGAACCTAATTGCTATTAGATGCTTTCCCCCCAGCAAAAAGCAGCCTGGCTGTGAGCAGGGAGGATGCAAGGCAGGGGGTCCAAGACATTCAGCTAAGACACAGCATCCAAAGTGGAGTCATTAATGGATCAGGCAGGCTGCCCTCCGAAAGTGGGCAGCTGGAGTGGAAAGCAGAGGGTCTGGGTGGAACTGGGAGGGTGTTTCAAGGATCTCTGAAGGTCAGTGAAAGATGCCCCATCCCTGGAACCACTGCAGGCCAGGACGTTTTGGGCTCTGAGCAACTTGATCCAGTTGAAGAGGCCCCTGCTGACTGCAGGGGGTTGGACTGGATGAGCTTTGAGGGTCCCTTCCGACCCAGCCAGCCTGTGACTGTGGGATCCTGTGGAAGTCAATACTCTTAATGGAGTCTGTTCCAATTCTCCTCAGCCCGAAGCAGATGCCTCCAGTTGGCCAGGTAATGCCCACCAGCTGCTGTCCACCACTCCCCCCAGGTCCCTCTCTGCCTGGCTGCTCTCAGCCACTCTCACCCTTGCCTGTAGCTCTGCCTGGGGTTGCTGTGGCCAAAGTGCAGCCCCTGGCACTTGGACTTGTTGAATGCCATCCTGTTGGCCTCTGCCCATCTGTCCAGTCGGTCGAGGTCCCTCTGCAGAGCCCTTCAGCCCTCTGACTGACCAACATCTGCTCCCAGCTTGGTGTCATCTGCACATTTGCTGATGACTGTCTCAATCCCCTCCTCCAGATCGTCAACGAAGACATTGAAGAGCATGGGGCCCAGCACTGCTCCCTGGGGCACACCACTGGTGCCTGGCTGCCAGCTGGCTGTGGCACCATTCACCACCACTCTCTGGGCTCAGCCTCCAGCCAGTTCCTCACCCAGCTCAGAGTGCTGCTGTCCCAGCCCGGGGCTGACAGCTTGGGCAGCAGTTTGCTGTGGGGGACGGTGTCAAAGGCCTTGCTGGAGTCCAGGCAGACCACATCCACAGCCTGCCCCACAGCCACCAGGCAGTCATCTGGTCACAGAAGGAGATAGAATAGAATAGAATAGAATAGAATAGAATAGAATAGAATAGAATAGAATAGAATAGAATGGAATAGAATAGAAAATAGAATGGAATGGGATAGGATAGGATAGGGTAGGATGGAATGGAATGGAATGGAATGGAATGGAATGGAATGGAATGGAATGGAATGGAAAGGAATGGAATGGGATAAGGTAGGGTAGGGTAGAAGGATAGGATAGGATAGGATAGGATAGGATAGGATAGGATAGGATAGGATAGGATGGAATGGAATGGAATGGAATGGAATGGAATGGAATGGAATGGAATGGAATGGAATGGAATGGAATAGGGTAGGGTAGGGTAGGTAGATAGGATAGGATAGGATAGGATAGGATAGGATAGGATAGGATAGGATAGGATAGGATAGGATAGGATAGGATAGAATGGAATGGAATGGAATAGGGTAGGATAAGATAGGATAGAATTGAATGAATAGAATAGAATAGAATAGAATAGAATAGAATAGAATAGAATAGAATAGAATAGAATGGAATGGAATGGAATGGAATGGAATGGAATGGAATAGGGATAGGATAGGATAGGATAGATAGGATAGGATAGGATAGGATGGAATGGAATGGAATGGGATGGAAGGAATAGGATAGAAGGATAGGATAGAATGGAATGGAATATGGAATGGAATGGGATAGGATAAGATAGGATAGAATGGAATGGAATGGAATGGAATGGAATAGAATGGAATAGAATAGAATAGAATAGAATAGAATAGAATAGAATAGAATAGAATGGAATGGAATGGAATGGAATGGAATGGAATGGAATAGAATGGAATGGAATGGAATGGAATAGAATAGAATAGAATAGGATAGAAGAATAGAATAGAATGAATAGAATGGAATGAATAGAATAGAATAGAATAGAATAGAATAGAATAGAATGGAATGGAATGGAATGGAATGGGAATGGAAGAATAGAATAGAATAGAATAGAATAGAATAGAATAGAATAGAATGGAATGGAATAGGGAATAGAATAGAAGAATAGAATAGAATAGAATAGAATAGAATAGAATAGAATAGAATAGAATAGAATGGAATGGAATGGAATGGAATAGAATAGAATAGAATAGAATAGAATAGAATAGAATAGAATAGAATAGAAGAATAGAATGGAATGGAATGGGATAGGATAGGATAGAATGGAATGGAATGGAATGGAATGGAATGGAATGGAATGGAAAGGAATGGAATGGGATAAGGTAGGGTAGGGTAGGGTAAGGTAGGATAGGATAGGATAGGATAGGATAGGATAGATAGGATAGGATAGGATGGAATGGAATGGAATGGAATGGAATGGAATTGGAATGGAATGGAATGGAATGGAATGGAATGGAATGGAATGGAATGGAATGGAATGGAATGGAATGGAATAGGGTAGGGTAGGGTAGGATAGGATAGGATAGGATAGGATAGGATAGGATAGGATAGGATAGATAGGATAGGATAGGATAGAATGGAATGGAATAGGGTAGGATAAGATAGGATAGAATGGAATGGAATAGAATAGAATAGAATAGAATAGAATAGAATAGAATAGAATAGAATAGAATGGAATGGAATGGAATGGAATGGAATGGAATGGAATGGAATGGAATAGAATAGAATAGAATAGAATAGAATAGAATAGAATAGAATAGAATGGAATGGAATGGAATGGAATGGAATAGAATAGAATAGAATAGAATAGAATAGAATAGAATAGAATAGAATAGAATAGAATAGAATAGAATGGAATAGAATGGAATGGAATGGAATGGAATGGAATGGAATGGAATGGAATGGAACAGAACGGAACAGAATTAACCAGGCTGGAAAGGCCTTTGGGATCATCTCATCACACTTGGCAGAACACTCTCTGGGCTTGGCCAGGAGCCCCAGCACTCACTTCAGCCCTGAATGCAAGGTGCTGCTGCTGCTGCTGCCTTCCCCTTTGCCAGGCTTTCGAGGATCTGCAGCCCCTGGGAGCTTGCAGCAGCCTGCAGCAGCTTGCAGCAGCTTGCAGCAGCCTGCCTGCACACACATTCTGGCCACCTTCTCTCCACCTGCTGTGCTGAGAGCAGCAGGGATGAGAAATGAGCAGCCAAGGCACTTAATTCACTCCCAATCATCATTAACAGAGGAAGGGAGGGGTGGGGGGAGAGCAGGAAGATGCCCTTGTACAATTTAACCAGCTGCTCGCTCGATGCTCCTGGTCACACCAGCACAGCAGCCTGTGGCTTGTGCATAGCAGGGGAGGATTATTTTTGGCCTGAGGGATTTCCTGCTTGTGGTGCAGCCTCTGTCTCCAGCACTGAGCCCTCCCCTGCTTGCTGCTGCAGGCTCCTTGAAGGGACACAGTCCCAAGGCAAGACTGAGCAGCAATTTGTTTCTGTTTACTTGGCCAATTAGGGTCGAGCTAATGAAGCATGGGGTGGAAAACAACTTCTCTTGTTAGGTTGCCATGGCAGCAATTAGAGTTCTCTTGAAACAACAACAAGAAAAGGTGAAGGGATGGATTTCAGTGCTTCCTCAGGGATAAAAAAGAAGCAGAGGGTTGGGTTTGGCTGGATCCACAGAATCAGAGAGTCACCAAGGTTGGAAGAGACCTCAAAGATCAGCAAGTCCAACCTGGCACCACAGACCTCATGGCTAAACCATGGCTCCAAGTGCCACATCCAATCCCCTCTTCAACACCTCCAGGGATGGAGACTCCACCACCTCCCTGGGCAGCACATCCCAATGGCCAATTCCTCTTTCTGGGAAGAACTTTCTCCTCCCCTCCAGCCTCAACCTCCCCTGGCACATCTTGAGACTGTGTCCTCTTGTTCTGGTGCTGCTTGCCTGGCAGAAGAGACCAAGCCCCACCTGGCTACAACCTCCCTGCAGGGAGTTAGAGAGAGCAAGAAGGTCTCCCCTGAGCCTCCTCTTCTGCAGGCTAAGCAACCCCAGCTCCCTCAGCCTCTCCTCCCAGGGCTGTGCTCCAGACCCCTCCCCAGCTTTCTTGCCCTTCTCTGGACACCTTCCAGCAAGTCAACCTCCTTCCTAACCTGAGGGGCCCAGAACTGGACACAGGACTCAAGGTGTGGCCTCAGCAGTGCTGAGCACAGGGCACAAGGACCTCCCTGCTCCTGCTGGCCACACTCTTCCTGCTGCAGGCCAGGATGCCCTTGGCCTTCTTGGCCCCCTGGGCACACTGCTGGCTCTTGTTCAGCCTACTATCAACCACTCCCCCCAGGTCCCTCTCTGCCTGGCTGCTCTCAGCCACTCTGCCCCCAGCCTGTAGCACTGCCTGGGGTTGCTGTGGCCAATGTGCAGCACCTGGCACTTGGGTGTGTTCAATCTCCTGCCCTTGGCCTCTGCTCATCTGTCCACCCTGTCGAGGTCCCTCTGCAGAGCTCTCCTACCCTCTAACAGATCAACACAGTGGCTGAGGTTGAAAGGGACCTCAGTGATCATCTACTCCAATCCCCCTGCCATGGGTAGGGAAACCTCTCAGCTAGACTCAGCTGCTCAAGGTCTCATCCAGCATGACCTTGAACAGCCATGGTTTAGCTGTCAGGAGGTGTTGGGTGACAGGTTGGACTTGATGATCTCTGAGGTCTTTTCCAACCTTACTGATTCTCTGGGAGAGACCCTGCAAGCTGTTGAAAGCAGCAGTGGAAGTTTATCCTCTACCCACAGAACTCATCCTCTGCTCTCTTCCCTCTCAGTGCCACAGCAGAGCACAGAGCAGCACATCAGCCTCTCTAACCTGGGGAGATATTTGCAGCCAGCAATGAAAGGTCTCCAGGAGAGTGCCCCAAAAATGCTGAGGGAGACAGGGAGGGGATCAAGCAATCTCCTCTCCAGCTGTCAAAGTCCATTTTGCCCAACCTGGATCGTCTGCAAAACCCTTTGCAGAGACTGGCAGCAGAAAATTTCCCCCTGCAGGTGGCTTTGGAGCAGATGAAAAAGCTACACTGTCAGCCTTGGATTAAGTTTTGCTCCTTCAGTCAGCAAAGTCACCTCACAGCAGCCCTGCAGGGTCACCTGAAGCATGCTGGACCTTGCTTCACAGAGGAAACTGCACAGAACTGCCTTGGATTGGTTTAGGATTTCTCTACCCAGGGTGCTTCTGGCTCCAGAATGATGGGAAGGGCTCTTCTGCTTGGAAAGAGAGGCCTCCAGCCCTGGGAGGAGAGGCTGAGGGAGCTGGGGTTGCTTAGCCTGCAGAAGAGGAGGCTCAGGGGAGACCTTCTTGCTCTCTCCAACTGCCTGAAAGGGAGGTTGTAGCCAGGTGGGGGTTGGTCTCCAGCCTAAGCTTCCCTTGGCACAGCTTGAGACTGTGTCCTCTTGTTCTGCTGCTGCTTGCCTGGCAGAAGAGACCAACCCCCACCTGGCTACAGCCTCCCTGCAGGCAGTTGCAGAGAGCAAGAAGGTCTCCCCTGAGCCTCCTCTTCTGCAGGCTAAGCAACCCCAGCTCCCTCAGCCTCTCCTCCCAGGGCTGTGCTCCAGACCCCTCCCCAGCCTCCTTGCCCTTCTCTGGACACCTTCCAGCAGCTCAACAGCTTTCCTAACCTGAGGAGCCCAGAGCTGGACACAGGACTCAAGGTGTGGCCTCAGCAGTGCTGAGCACAGGGCACAAGGACTTCCCTGCTCCTGCTGGCCACACTCTTCCTGCTGCAGGCCAGGATGCCATTGGCCCTCTTGGCTGCCTGGGCACACTGCAGGCTCATGTTCAGCCTACTATGAACCAGCACCCCCAGGTCCCCCTCTGCCTGGCTGCTCTCAGCCACTCTGCCCCCAGCCTGTAGCTCTGCCTGGGGTTGCTGTGGCCAAAGTGCAGCACCTGGCACTTGGACTTGCTGAATGCCATCCTGTTGGCCTCTGCCCATCTGTCCAGCCTGGGATGTGTTCAATCTCCTGCCCTTGGCCTCCGCCCATCTCTCCCAGCCTGCCAAGGGCCCTCTGCAACTGCAGCTCCAGTTCTCTCCCCAGCTTCCTGCTGCCACTCACCACATGCTAAATGTGCTTTCTGTGCTGAAATGGATGGGGAGAGCAGCCCAGGTCCTGCTGGAATTAATGGCCTGTGTGCTTTGCTTCTCTCTGGCAGGTTTTGTCTTTCAGGGCTGGGTGGCCAGCAATTCATTTTCAGGTTAAAGAGACAAAAAAGGACCTTTCTGAAGTGGGATCAGACGCTGTGGAAGGAGGAGCTTTGCACAGCCTGGCCACAGAGATGACCTTCACCCATTGCTTCTGTCCACTCCATTTGTTGCTTCTCTGACATTGGGAGTGTGTTAAACATCCATTGGGATGCCTGGAGTGACCTTCATGGCCTGAGCTCAGTCAGGACTGCTGCACCAGGGACTGACATCTGCAAGCTACAGAGGTGAAGCCTTGCTGCCAGCTCTCCTCCTCTCTCCCCCAGGAGTAAACCTGCTGGGTAATTTTCCCAGTCATTATCTCCTGCTGCCAATAAACAAATGCTATGTAAATAAGGTTCCAGGGAGCTGCACAAAGCCTGTAATGGTCTTGATGAATTTCTTGGGGAGGGGAAAACTGCCTGAGCCAAAGATGCATTTCTCAGCTGCTCCGTTCAGCCTCACTCTCATACCAGAGGGAAACCTTCCCCAGGATCACAGAATTGTCAGGGTGGGAAGGGGCCTCAAGGCTCAGCCAGCTCCAACCCCCCTGCCATGGGCAGGGACACCTCACACCACAGCAGGTTGCTCACAGCCACCTCCAGCCTGGCTGCAAACACCTCCAGGCAGGAGGCTTCCATCACCCCCTGGGCAACCTGTGCCAGGCTCTCAGCACCCTCTGAGACTACATCAGCTCCATCCTGCTTGGAATCTCCTCTTCTCCCATCAAAGAAAACCTGCTCTGGGGGGAGGTGCCCCTGCCCATGGCAGGAGGGTTGGAACTAGATGATCTTGAAGGTCCTTTCCAACCCAAACTCTTCTATGAGTCTGGATGTTAGGAACAAGTTCTGCACCATGAGGGTGGTGGAACAGTGGAGCAGGTTGCCCAGGAGGTGGTTGAGGCCTCATCCCTGGTGATAGAATGGAATGATGGAATGGAATGGAATGGAATGGAATGGAATGGAATGGAATGGAATGGGATAGCATAGGATGGAATGGAATGGAATGGAATGGAATGGAATGGAATGGAATGGAATAGAATAGAATAGAATAGAATAGAATAGAATAGAATAGAATAGAATAGAATAGAATAGAATAGAATAGAATAGAATAAACCAGGTTGGAAGAGACCTTCAAGATCA
The DNA here is from genome assembly GCA_033816785.1 of Picus viridis. NCBI lineage: Eukaryota > Metazoa > Chordata > Aves > Piciformes > Picidae > Picus > Picus viridis. The sequence goes on along the minus strand of CM066603.1, from coordinate 6,477,072 downwards.
TCAAGTCCAACCTATCAACCAATCCAACACCACCTAAACAACTCAACCATGGCACCAAGCACCCCATCACGTCTCCTCCTGAACACCTCCAGGGCTGGGGACTCCACCTCCTCCCTGGGCAGCACATCCCAATGGCCAATCTCTCTCTCTGTATAGAACTTCCTCCTAACATCCAGCCTAAACCTCCCCTGGCACAGCTTGAGACTGTGTCCTCTTGTTCTGCTGCTGCTTGCCTGGCAGAAGAGACCAACCCCCAGCTGGCTACAACCTCGCTCCAGGGAGTTGCAGAGAGCAAGAAGGTCTCCCCTGAGCCTCCTCCTCTGCAGGCTAAGCAACCCCAGCTCCCTCAGCCTCTCCTCCCAGGGCTGTGCTCCAGACCCCTCCCCAGCTTTCTTGCCCTTCTCTGGACACCTTCCAGCAGCTCAACATCCTTCCTAAACTGATATTCAAGGTGAGGCTCAGCAGGGTTCTGGGCAGCCTGCTCTAGTGGAGGATGTCCCTGCTGACTGCAGAAGGGGTTGGTCTGGATGAGCTTTGGAGGCCCCTTCCAACCCAGCCCAGCTGTGGTTCTGTGATGTTATAGCCCCACGCAGAAAGTTCCCCACGAAGCTTCCCTCCCCAGCTGGCCTCCTCCTCTCCTTGGCGCCTGGCTCCAGTGGCTCCCTCTGAATCCCTCCCAGCCCACAGCCTGAGCCCACAACTGATGCACTCTCCCCTCCCTCTCCCTGCTCCGTACCCTCACTGCTCCCACAGCCAATCCCTGTGCTATACAATACAATACAACACAATACAACACAACACAATACAATACAACACAACACAATACAATACAATACAACACAATACAATACAATACAATACAACACAATACAATACAATACAATACAATACACCAGGTTGGAAGAGACCTTCAAGATCATCGTGTCCAACCCATCAGCCAATCCAACCCACCCAACAACTAACCCATGGCACCAAGCACCCCAGCAAGTCTCCTCCTGAACACCTCCAATGAAGGTGACTCCACCACCTCCCTGGGCAGCCCATCCCAATGGCCAATCACTCTCTCTGGGTAGAACTTCTTCCTAACCTCCAGCCTAAACCTGCCCTGGCGCAGCCTGAGACTGTGTCCTCTTGTACTGGTGCTGGCTGCCTGGGAGAAGAGGCCAACCTCTGCCTGGCTACAACCTCCCTTCAGGCAGTTGTAGAGAGCAATAAGGTCACCCCTCAGTCTCCTCTTCTCCAGTGCTCCACCCTGTCTCCTGCCACTTGGCTGGGGCCAGCACCACCACGGTCAGGCTTCACCCTGGTGGGAGCAGCTGTGAAATAAGATGTCTCTCCTGCTGGATTTTATTTCTCTGTCAGAAATTGATCCTCTCCCCCTCTTTCCCTCACTGTTCTTAACAGACCTTGAAATTACTGCACTGCTCTGCTGGCTTCTGGCTTTCTCCTCCCTGCTCCAAGCCGTGCCACAGCCGCAGAGGGATCGCAGAGAATGGCTTGAGAGGGAAGGGACCTGAATGATCATCTAGTTCCAAACACCCTGTGCCCTGGTGAGGCCACACTTTGAAGGCTGCCTTCAGCTCTGGGCTCCTCACTCCCAGAAGGGCATTGAGAGGCTGGAGCAGGGCCAGAGAAGGGCAACAGAGGTGAGGAAGGGTCTGGAGAGCAGGGCTGGGGAGGAGCAGCTGAAGGAGCTGGGGGTGTTCAGCCTGGAGCAGAGGAGGCTGAGGGGAGACCTCATTGCCCTCCACAGCTCCCTGAGAGGAGGCTGGAGCCAGGTGGGGGTTGGCCTCTTCTGCCTACTCTTAAGTAAGAGGAGAATGGTATGGGATGGAACAGAATGGAATGGAATGGAATGGAATGGAATGGAATGGAATGGAATGGAATGGAATGGAATGGAATAGGATGCCATGGAATGGAATGGGATGGGATGGGATGGGATGGGATGGGATGGGATGGGATGGGATGGGATGGGATGGGATGGAATCATAGAATCATAGAATCAGTCAGGGTTGGAAGGCACCACAAGGATCATCTAGTTCCACCCCCTGCCATGGGCAGGGACACCCCACACTAGATCAGGCTGCCCAGAGCCTCATCCAGCCTGGCAAGGTTGCTGATGACACCTGTCTGCTGTGTGGTGCAGCAGACAGCTGGAGGGAAGGGATCCATCCAGAGGGACCTGGACAGGCTGGAGAGGTGGGCACAAGCCAACCTCAGGAGCTTCAACAAGACCAAGGGCAGGGTCCTGCAGCTGGGTGGAGGCAATCCCAGGCACAAATGCAGGCTGGGCAGGGACTGGCTGGAGAGCAGCCCTGAGGAGAGAGACTTGGGGGTGCTGGGGGAGGAGAAGCTCAACAGGAGCTCTCAGTGTGCACTTGCAGCCCGCAAAGCCAATCAGCTCCTGGGCTGCAGCAGGAGAAGTGTGGCCAGCAGGGCAAGGGAGGGGATTCTGCCCCTCTGCTCAGCCCTGCTGAGACCCCACCTGCAGTACTGCCTCCAGTTCTGGAGCCCCTATTGCAAGAGGGATATGGAGGGGCTGGAAGGTGTCCAGAGAAGGGCCACGAGGATGAGCAGAGGGCTGGAGCCCCTCTCCTGTGAGGACAGACTGAAGGAGTTGGGGCTGTTCAGGCTGGAGAAGAGAAGGCTCCCAGGTGACCTCATTGTGGCCTTCCAGGATCTGAAGGGGGCTCCAAGAAGGCTGGGGAGGGACTGCTCAGGATCCGAGGTAGTGATAGGACTAGGGGGTATGGACTGAAGCTGGAGGTGGGGAGATTCAGGCTGGAGGGGAGGAGGAAGTTCTTCCGCAGTAGAATGGTGAAGCCCTGGAATGGGTTGTGCAGGGAGGTGGTTGAGGCCCCGTCCCTGGAGGTGTTTAAGGCCAGGCTGGATGAGGCTCTGGGCAGCCTGATCTAGTGTGGGGTGTCCCTGCCCATGGCAGGGGGTTGGATCTAGCTGATCCTTGTGGTGCCTTCCAACCCTGACTGATACTATGATACTGTGATACTGAGCACCACCCCTGCAATGGGATAAGCCACATGCAGAAGAGCAAAGTTCAGTGACAGAAGGAGATCATTGCAGTAAAACCCCCCCATGAGCTGCTGGAACTGATCAGCATAATACCCCAACAAGGCCATTTTCCCTGCAGGAATGACTCCCAGGGCAGTCCACAGGAGCATTTCAGTGCCAAAAAGACACCCTGGTGCCTCATTGCCTCTGCAGTAAGCTTTGAGTGAAAGCAGCAGCAGCTGTTGGAGTGGCAGAGCTGGGAGCAGGCTCCCTTCACAGAATCACAGACACACAGGATGGTCTGGGATGGAAGGGTTTAGGGCAAGGAGGCTGGGGAGGGGTCTGGAGCACAGCCCTGGGAGGAGAGGCTGAGGGAGCTGGGGTTGCTGAGCCTGCAGAAGAGGAGGCTCAGGGGAGACCTTCTTGCTCTCTGCAACTCCCTGGAGCGAGGTTGTAGCCAGCTGGGGGTTGGTCTCTTCTGCCAGGCAAGCAGCACCAGAACAAGAGGACACAGTCTCCAGCTGTGCCAGGGGAGGTTTAGGCTGGAGGTAAGGAGAAAGTTCTTCCCTGTAAGAGAGATTGGCCACTGGGATGTGCTGCCCAGGGAGGTGGTGGAGTCCCCATCCCTGGAGGTGTTTGGGAAGATCCTGGCTGAGGCACTTGGTGCCATGGTTGTGTTGATCAGATGGTGTTGGGTGAGAGGTTGGACTTGATGATCTCTGAGGTCTTTTGCAACCTGGTTAATTCTATTCTATGACCCAGGAAGGTCTCTCTTCAGCTGACAAAGTTCTTCCCAGAAAGAGTAATTGGTGACTGGGATGTGCTGCCCAGGGAGGTGGTGGAGTCCCCATCCCTGGAGGGGTTCAAGAGGGGATTGGATGTGGCACTTGGAGCCATGGGTTAGTTGTCAGGAGGTGTTGGGTGACAGGTTGGTCTTGATGATCTTTGAGGTCTCTTCCAGCCTTATTGATTCTATGACTCTATGACCTCCAAAGGTCATCCAGTCCAGCCTCTAGGGGCCTTGCAGAGCTCATCCTGCCAAAGCAGGGGCACCCACAGCAGCTTGCCTTTGTCCTTGGCTACACTGGTGGCTGAGTGGTCCTTGGTGTGTGGGAAGAACCCAGGGTAGTGGAGTTGAAACCAGAGCATGCTGAGCTGGGTGAAATTGGATGTTTGAACTGAAGGGCTGTGGAGTCTCTCTCTCTGGAGAGCTTCCAATCACCCCTGGACATTGTGACCCTGGGCCAGCTGCTGTGTCCTGCTTTAGCAGGTAGGCTTGCACTGGATGATCCCCAGAGGTCCCTTCCAGCCCCCAGCATGCTGGGATTCTGGGATTCTCTTTGCTGTGCTAGGACTCACAGAGCTTTCTGCAGCCTGGGGAGCAGGAGGAGTGTTGGCAGGGAGCAGCCTCCCCTTGTCCTTCCCTCCTGGAGGGCATTCACAGAATCATAGAATCAATAAAGTTGGAAGACCTCAGAGAGCATCAAGTCCAACTTGTCACCCAACACCTCCTGACTAAACCATGGCTCCAAGTGTCACATCCAATCCCCTCTTGAACACCTCCAGGGATGGGGATTCCACCACCTCCCTGGGCAGCACATCCCAAGGGCCAATCTCTCTTGCTGGGAAGAACTTTCTCCTCATCTCCAGCCTAAACTTCCTCTGGCACAGCTTGAGACTGTGTCCTCTTGTTCTGCTGCTGCTTGCCTGGCAGAAGAGACCAACCCCCAGCTGGCTACAACCTCCCTGCAGGTAGCTGCAGAGAGCAAGAAGGTCTCCCCTGAGCCTCCTCTTCTGCAGGCTAAGCAACCCCAGCTCCCTCAGCCTCTCCTCCCAGGGCTGTGCTCCAGACCCCTCCCCAGCTTTCTTGCCCTTCTCTGGACACCTTCCAGCAGCTCAACATCTTTCCTGAGCTGAGGAGCTCAGAACTGGACACAGGACTCAAGGTGTGGCCTCAGCAGTGCTGAGCACAGGGCACAAGGACTTCCCTGCTCCTGCTGGCCACACTCTTCCTGCTGCAGGCCAGGATGCCCTTGGCCTTCTTGGCCCCCTGGGCACACTGCTGGCTCCTATCAACCAGTACCCCCAAGCAGGGACTGCAGGGGGGTTGGACTGGATGACCTTTGGAGGTCCCTTCCAACCCCCAGCTCCCTCAGCCTCCCCTCACTGGGCTTGCTGTACTCCCATGCTTCTTGCCCAGCCACCAGCAGGAACACTTACCACAGGCTTGTGGTGGGCAAGCTCCTTCCTTCCTCTCCCCATTCCCTTTTCCCCCTTCACAATCTCATTTCCTTTGCTAGGTTGAGGGCAAGAATTTCGGGCAGTGACATTTATCTGTTTGTTTGAGTTTCCCGTTCCCGTCTGTTTGCACTTCTGATTGAACACAATGGCTTGAGAGGTTAGGAGAGGAGCTGATCAGACCTGGGTCCCCCTAAACCCCTGCTGAAACGCTCCGGGGCTTGAAGCAGGGAGGCGAAAGGACGGCGGCGAGCCGTTTGCTCCCAATGCGTTTGCGGCGCGGAGCTCGCTTCAAAGGCAGCGCGTCTGAAAGGCGCTGGATGTGCGCTGCGGGGGACCTGCCGAGCCAGTGGGGAGCTGAGGAGCCACAGAGCCGACCTGGCAACCGCCGGCAGGCTAGGTGGGCAGGATCAAACGCCTTCATCACAACACAGGGCAGATTCGAGGGCGGGCAAGTGGGCACAGAGGCAGCTGGGATGCGAGGAAAGGGAAGGAGTTCACAACTGGAACTGCATCCTGCTCCCCGGGGAGTGCAACAGGCTGCACAGGATTCCTTTGAAGGAGGCAAGGAGAAGCAACTTGAAATTCCTTAATATTCCTCCCATATAGCCCTGAGGATCAGCCCACACCTGAGAAACTCTCACTTCCACCACCTGCTCCAGGTGAGGAGGAAGTTCTTCCCAGACAGAGGAACTGGCCACTGGGATGTGCTGCCCAGGGAGGTGGTGGAGTCCCCATCCCTGCAGGGAGAATCATAGAATCAATGAGGTTGCAAAAGACCTCAGAGATGATCAAGTCCAACCTCTCACCCAACACCTCCTGACAACTAACCCATGGCTCCAAGTGCCACATCCAATCCCCTCTTCAACTCCTCCAATGATGGGGACTCCACCACCTCCCTGGGCAGCACATTCCAGTGGCCAATCTCTCTCTCTGTGTAGAACTTCTTCCTAACATCCAGCCTAAACCTCCCCTGGCACAGCTTGAGACTGTGTCCTCTTGTTCTGGTGCTGGGTGCCTGGCAGAAGAGACCAACCCCCACCTGGCTACAACCTCCCTGCAGGGAGTTGGAGAGAGCAAGAAGGTCTCCCCTGAGCCTCCTCTTCTGCAGGCTGAGCAACCCCAGCTCCCTCAGCCTCTCCTCCCAGGGCTGTGCTCCAGACCCCTCCCCAGCTTTCTTGCCCTTCTCTGGACACCTTCCAGCAGCTCAACCTCTTTCCTGACCTGAGGGGCCCAGAACTGGACACAGGACTCAAGGTGTGGCCTCAGCAGTGCAGTGTGCAGGGGCACAATGACCTCCCTGCTGCTGCTGGCCACACTCCTCCTGCTGCAGGCCAGGATGCCATTGGCCCTCTTGGCTGCCTGGGCACACTGCAGGCTCATGTTCAGCCTCCCATCAACCAGCACCCCCAGGTCCCTCTCTGCCTGGCTGCTCTCAGCCACTCTGCCCCCAGCCTGGAGCACTGCCTGGGGTTGCTGTGGCCAATGTGCAGCACCTGGCACTTGGATGTGTTCAATCTCCTGCCCTTGGACTCTGCCCATCTGTCCAGCCTGTCGAGGTCCCTCTGCAAAGCCTCTCTGCCCTCCAGCAGATCAACTCCTGCCCCCAGCTTGGTGTCAGCTGCAAATTTACTGCTGATGGACTCAATGCCCTCATCCAGATCATCAATAAAGATGTTCAAGAGGATGGGGCCCAGCACTGATCCCTGGGGCACACCGCTAGCGACTGGCTGCCAGCTGGCTGTGGCACCATTCACCACCACTCTCTGGGCTCGACAGCTTCTTTCCCTGAGGTCACTTGCACCTTAACTAAGTCACTTGTGGCCCCAGCATGATCCTCCCTGAGAGGAGATGTGCTGCAGGCACCGCGAGCCCTGGCTCATCCTCCCGGCAGAGCTGCGACTCTTTGACTCATTAAAGTGCAGCAGGAGCAGACACAAAGAGTGTGTGCATCATTAGAGCTCAACACCTCCTCTGCCTTGCATTTGTTTCCCAAGAGCTATGTTCGGGGACTTGGGTAATGAGGAGCTCATTGGCAGAGCAGTTAGAGAGTTGAAAGGCGACGGATGAGGCAAAGAGAGAAGGGATCAACAAGCCCCAGCCACAGCCTGGCTGCACAGGAGGGTGGTGAGGTCCTCTCCAGCCCTGCACACACAGAGGCAGCCAGGGGAGGTCACAACAGCCTGTCTTAGAATCAGAGAATCAGAGAATCAATAAGATTGGCAAAGACTTCAGAGATCATCAAGTTCAAGCTGTCACCCAACACCTCCTGACAACTGAACCATGGCTCCAAGGGCCACATCCAGTCCCCTCTTGAATCAGCCAGGTTGGAAAAGAGCTCAGAGATCGGCAAGTCCAACCTGTCACCCAACACCTCCTGACAGCTAAACCATGGCTCCAAGTGCCTCATCCAATCCCCTCTTGAACACCTCCAGGCACAGGGACTCCACCACCTCCCTGGGCAGCACATCCCAATGGCCACTCTCTTGCTGGGAAGAACTTTCTCCTCATCTCCAGCCTAAACCTCCCCTGGCACAGCTTGAGACTGTGGCCTCTTGTTCTGCTGCTGCTTGCCTGGCAGAAGAGACCAACCCCCACCTGGCTACAGCTTTCCTGCAGGGAGTTGGAGAGAGCAAGAAGGTCTCCCCTGAGCCTCCTCTTCTGCAGGCTAAGCAACCCCAGCTCCCTCAGCCTCTCCTCCCAGGGCTGTGCTCCAGACCCCTCCCCAGCTTTCTTGCCCTTCTCTGGACACCTTCAAGTCTCTCAATGTCCTTCTTAACCTGAGGAGCCCAGAACTGGACACAGGACTCATCAGCAGCTCCTGAGGTTTGCAGCACGTGCTGCTGGAAGAGGGCAGACCAGGCAGTGGCAGCACAAGAGAAAATTGAGTCGAGGCACCACACTGTAAAACTCCATCTCCCATCTAGAGCCTCAGTCTGCCATAAAAGCAGCAGTGCTGGAGGATGTAAGAAAACACAAGCCCCTGGGGATGATTTCACGTCCTAAAGACATCAAGACTCAATCCAGAGCCATGCAGAAATGAGCTGGCTAACTCTGAGGCTATTACACTGCAATTGGCTGTGTGTACTCTACATAAACCCAGCAGCAAAACACTTGTTGGTAAAGGATGGAAATGCCTTCCCCAGGCTGGGCAGGAGCACTGCTGCTGAGCCAGAGTATTAAATCTCACTGCAGGCTTTCAGCTGGAGTGGTGCTGCCCCCTCCAGCCCAAGGGGCCCAGTGGGGAGTTTGGGAATGACCCCCAGAGGTGGCTGATGTGAGACCTGGCAGCTGAATCAGGAAACCCAGCTTCATTTTCACTGAATCACAGGCTGGATGAGGCTCTGGGCAGCCTGATCTAGTGTGGGGTGTCCCTGCCCATGGCAGGGGGTTGGAACTGGCTGAGCCTTGTGGTCCCTTCCAACCCTGACTGATCCTATGATACAATAATACCATGGTTTAGAGGCCATGCTGGCGCTGGGTTGATGGTTGGACTGGACAACCTCAGAGTCATTTTTCCAACCCTGATTATCCCATGATTCTAAAGTTCTAAACCCAATCCTCTCATTCTAGGTGAACCTCTCTGAGACACCCTCCTGGGTGCACTGAGAAGAAGGGGGCCTGCAGCTGGAGCCTGGGGAGGGATGTGCAGTGCAACAGTACTGCAGGAAAAGCCTCTGCTGCTTCCTGACTGGGAAGATCAGATCAGAAGAGTCACTCATGGGGAGGGAAACAAGCTGCAGGCAAAATGGAGCTCTTTGTTTCCAGCCTCTTGTTTGATTTCACTCTGGGGCTTTTTCTTTGCTGCTGGTTCAATGCAGCATGGTGAGGAGTAATAAGAATTGAAACAATAGAGGATGTGATCAATATCTGGGAGGTGTTTGATATTCATGTATTACTTTTGCCTCTTTCTTTCCCTCCCCCTCCCCCCCCCCAAGTCATCCAGCTCCAGCAGCACAGAATCACAGAGTGAAGCACTTCCAGAAGGAGGTTCTGGCATACTTCAAATGAAATTTCCTCTTGGGGAAATATTTCTGCAGCTCCCCTTTGATCCTGATGTGAAGGGGAAATGGAGTTCAGAAAAGGGGCTGAACCTCCCCAAAGACTCCAGCTGGCAGCCAGGCACCAGTGGTGTGCCCCAGGGAGCAGTGCTGGGCCCCAGCCTCTTCAATGTCTTCAGTGACGATCTGGATGAGGGGATTGAGGCAGTCATCAGCAAATGTGCAGATGACACCAAGCTGGGAGCAGATGTTGGTCAGTCAGAGGACAGAAGGGCTCTGCAGAGGGACCTCGACCCACTGGACAGATGGGCAGAGGCCAACAGGATGGCATTCAACAAGTCCAAGTGCCAGGGGCTGCACTTTGGCCACAGCAACCCCAGGCAGAGCTACAGGCTGGGGGCAGAGTGGCTGAGAGCTGCCAAACAGAGAGGGACCTGGGGGTGCTGATCGACAGCTGCCTGAACATGAGCCTGCAGTGTGCCCAGGGGGCCAAGAAGGCCAAGGGCATCCTGGCCTGCAGCAGGAAGAGTGTGGCCAGCAGCAGCAGGGAAGTCCTTGTGCCCTGTGCTCAGCACTGCTGAGGCCACCCCTGGAGTCCTGTGTCCAGCTCTGGGCTCCTCAGGTTAGGAAAGCTGTTGAGCTGCTGGAAGGTGTCCAGAGAAGGGCAAGAAAGCTGGGGAGGGGTCTGGAGCACAGCCCTGGGAGGAGAGGCTGAGGGAGCTGGGGTTGCTTAGCCTGCAGGAGGCTCAGGGGAGACCTCATTGCTCACTACAACTACCTGAAAGGTGGTTGTAGCCAGCTGGGGGTTGGTCTCTTCTCTCTAGCAAGCAGCAGCAGAACAAGAGGCCACAGTCTCAAGCTGTGCCAGGGGAGGTTTAGGCTGGAGGTGAGGAGAAAGTTCTTCACAGAGAGAGTCATTGGCCACTGGGCTGTGCTGCCCAGGGAGGTGGTGGAGTCCCCATCCCTGGAGGTGTTCAAGAGGGGACTGGATATGGCACTTGGGGCCATGCGTTAGTCATGAGGTCTGTGGTGACAGGTTGGACTCGATGATCTTTGAGGTCTCTTCCAACCTTAGTGATAGTGATGGTGATACTGTTTTCTCTCTCCTTTATTTGTCACCCTGCCCTTTCCCAGCAGGCCCTGGGAGGTCATGTTCTGTCTGGTCAAGGTTTAAAGAACTCCTCAGGAGGACTAAGACAAAGCCAAGAGAGATGGTTGGTTGTTCCCTTGCCACAGGTTGCAGTGGCCTGAGCATCCCTGAGGCTGCAGCAGTATCAAAGCACTGATCTGATCCCTCTGTTTCTCCCTTCTGCTGAGGCACTGGGTTCACATCTTAGCTCCTACACAGAGGTCATCAAGTCCAACCTCTCACCCAACACCTCCTGACAGCTAAACCCATGGCTCCAAGTGCCACATCCAAGCCCCTCTTCAACACCTCCAGGGATGGGGACTCCACCACCTCCCTGGGTAACACATCCCAGTGGCCAATTCCTCTCTCTGGGAAGAACTTTCTCCTCACCTCCAGCCTAAACCTCCCCTGGCACAGCTTGAGACTGTGTCCTCTTGTTCTGCTGCTGCTTGCCTGGCAGAAGAGACCAACCCCCACCTGGCTACAACCTCCCTGAGTGCCTGGGCTGGAACAGAGGATGCTCTGCCACCCAGCCTGAGCCACAGAGCATTTCCACACGTGAAGTTACAACCTGGGCAGCAGCTCCTTGCTCCACTCCTCAACCCCCAGCAGAAACCAGGAGGAAACAATTATTGCTTTCAGTTTTCTGGGGAGGGGAGGGGCATAAATCACTCCTTTATCCTCATTCACCTCAGGCAAACGTTTGATTTCCTCCTTAGAGTGTGGGGGAGAAGATCCAGGACCACGCCAGCAACAGAGCAGCAAATGGATGTGCAGCGCCGGGGGAAGGGGAGTGACGAAGCTGCAGCAGGAGCTAATTCAGCTCCCGATTGTGTTGGAGGAGAGCTGCTTTGTGCTTAATCTCTTTGCAGGATGGGTTTATTTGGGGGTGGGGGGCGGGGGGAGGGAGGATTTTGGAGAGGTTTACATTCGTGGCTATCCCTTCGTGTGCCCCAAACTCGACCGGCAAGTGAGAAAGAGGAAGAAAGGCAGAAGGAGAAGTCAATCAGGACTTTGGGATTGCAGCTTGCTTGCCCTCCTGAGGAAAGTGCAGAGAAGCAGAAATCAATCCTTCTCTTCTCAAGCCTGAGGGCAGTGTCTGCTTGAGGATAGTTTTCCTTGATAGAAAAAAAAAAAAATAGGGGGGAGGGAGGAGGGGGAAGGGAGAAAGAAAAATCATCATTTCTCAGCCCAAAAAGCTGCTACTGCTGCACATTGGCAGCTCCTGGCTGCCTACAACCCAGCACAGTCTGCACTCTGCTCCTCTTGGAGCTGCAAAAAGCTGTTTCATTCCTCCTCCTTAGGTGATTTCCCTCCCCCCTCCCCCCTTCCCCCTTCCCCCCTTCCAGAGGAAAGCAACGAAAGGGATTTGCCACCTGGTTCTTAATCACGATCATCACGGGAGTGCCCAAGGCTGAACCAGGGTTCAGCAGCCTGTGCTCAGCGCTGTGCAAGCACAGGGCTGTGGGAGAAGCCGCTGCACAAAGAGCCCCCGGCTGGGCTTGCTTGGGTGAGGCCCCCGTGGCCCACCCTGGATAAGTGAGCTTGCAAGGTAGGACCAGGAGCAGGGGGATTCATTTCTGACAGGGGAGATTTTCTTGCAGGCACCGGGGGAAAAGTTCTTTGCAATGAGGCCAATTAGACACCGGAAGGAATTGCCTGGAGAAGGTGGAGCGAGGCCACTGCTGAGGCTGGGCAGGATGGAGGAGACCCTGAGGGCAGCACAGAACTGGCAGGGCAGGAAGGGATCTCACTATCACCACACACCTCAGGACTAGACCATGGCACCAAGTGCCACATCCAATCCCCTCTTGGACACCTCCAGGGATGGGGACTCCACCACCTCCCTGGGCAGCACATTCCAGTGGCCAATCTCTCTTGCTGGGAAGAACTTTCTCCTCACCTCCAGCCTAAACCTCCCCTGGCACAGCTTGAGACTGTGTCCTCTTGTTCTGGTGTTGCTTGCCTGGCAGAAGAGACCAACTCCCACCTGGCTACAACCTCCCTGCAGGCAGTTGGAGAGAGCAAGAAGGTCTCCCCTGAGCCTCCTCTTCTGCAGGCTAAGCAACCCCAGCTCCCTCAGCCTCTCCTCCCAGGGCTGTGCTCCAGACCCCTCCCCAGCTTTCTTGCCCTTCTCTGGACACCTTCCAGCAGCTCAACCTCTTTCCTAAGCTGAGGAGCCCAGAACTGGACACAGGACTCAAGGTGTGGCCTCAGCAGTGCTGAGCACAGGGCACAAGGACTTCCCTGCTCCTGCTGGCCACACTCTTCCTGCTGCAGGCTAGGATGCCCTTGGCCTTCTTGGCCCCCTGGGCACACTGCTGGCTCATGTTCAGCCCAAGAGGCCAACCCCCACCTCACTCCAACATCCTTTCAGGGAGCTGTAGATGGCAATGAGGTCTTCCCTCAGCCTCCTCTTCTCCAGGCTGAACACCCCCAGCTCCCTCAGCTGCTCCTCCCCAGCCCTCTTCTCCAGACCCTTCCCCAGCTTGGTTGCCCTTCTCTGGACCTGGTCCAACACCTTTGACCAAGCCCTGCCTGGTTGCACCTGCTGGATTCATGAGTGGATCCCTCTCCACCCCAGCACTGTGGTGTGGCTGCTCTGGGCTTTGAGGACAAGGAGGAACACTTTGCCAGGAAGGGCAGAAAAGTCCCTTTCAGCATCACCTCATCAAAGGCCTCCATCTATTTTAGGCTGAGCTGATTTGTGCCTCTGACGTATGTAAATCATGCTGCTCCATTAAGGGGCAGCAGTGGGTTGAGGACAAAAAGTCACAGCAGACATCAGCTGGAGTTGTGCTGGGCCCACAGCTGCTTCTTCAACTTCAAATGCAGGAGGAAAGCAAGGCCAAGCAGCAGCAGAGCATCTCCTCCCTGCATGCCTTGCAGCCAAGCAGCCCTTCCCACCTGCCCTGCCAGGAGGAGGATGCGGTCAGCCCTCTGCTTTCGGATCCTAACTGCACATCTGCGGACCTGAAACGTTCCCAGAGGCTGCCAAACACTCCTCCACTGCAAGCTTCAGGCCCCTGGCTGTTGGGACCCTCCTGGGAAATGTGCAGGCACAGCTCAGCAGATCAGAGAAACAGAAAAGCCACCAGGTTGGAAGGGACCTCCGAGATCCTCGAGTCACACCTCACACTGCAGCAGCTTCCTCACAGCCACATCCAGATCGTCGAGTCCAGCCTGGCACCCAGCCCCTACCCACTCAGAGAATCACAGAGTTGTTAGGGGTGGAAGCCAACTCCCCTACCCAAGGCACAAAGTGAAGGCAAAGAGGATTTATTATTTCCCTGGGAAATTCTGGGATGGTGGCAAAGCTCTCCCCGTGCCTGTGATCAGGGCTCAGCTCCAACCAGGTGGAGCTGGGCTCTGAAGCAGTCAGAGGAGCATTGACCTGCAAGGCTCAGTGCTGAGCACATCCCCAGCAATCAGAGAATCACAGAACTGTCAGGGCTGGAAGGGAGATCAAGGCTCAGCCAGCCCCAACCCCCCTGCCATGGGCAGGGCCACCTCACACCGCAGCAGGTTGCTCACAGCCACCTCCAGCCTGGCTGCAAACACCTCCAGGCAGGAGGCTGCCACCACCTCCCTGGGCAGCCTGTGCCAGGCTCTCACCACCCTCCTGGGGAACAACTTCTTCCTCACTTCTCCCCTCTTCTGGTTTTGTTCCATCCCCCCAGTCCTATCACTCCCTGACACCCTCAAAAGTCCCTCCCCAGCTTACTTGGAGCCCCCTTCAGATCCTGGAGGGCCACAATTAGGTCTCCTGGGAGCCTTCTCCTCTCCAGACTGAACAGCCCCAACTCCCTCAGTCCCTTATCAACCAGACCACGGCACTAAGTGCCTCATTCAGCCTTTCCTGAAACACCTCAAGGGATGGGGTCCCTGCCCATGGCAGGGGGGTTGGAACTGGCTGATCCTTGTGGTCCCTTCCAGCCCTGACTGATTCTATGATTCTATGTGGACTCCACCCCCTGCCTGGGCAGCCCATCCCAAAGGGCAATCTCTGTGTCTGTGAAGAGCTTCTTTCTAAGATCAAGCAGAGAGTAAACTCCTGGAGCATCTGGCTGTGTACATCTGATCTTAGCTCAACTGCTGGCTAACTTCCAGGCTGTTCTTGGTTGCTTGAAGAGGAGCCAAGAGGGCTCCAGAGAGGAGAAGGCAGACAAAAAGAGAAGTAAGATGAGTGGAAGAAGGGAAGAGGAGCCAAGAGAGCTCCAGAGAGGAGAAAGAAGGTGAAAAGAGAGGTCAGATGAGTGCAAGAAGGGAAGAGGAGCCAGGAGAGCTCCAGAGAGAGCAAGGAAGACAAAAGAGAGGACAAGGAAGACAAAAAGAGAGGTCAGATGAGTGCAAGAAGGGAAGAGGAGCCAGGAGAGCTCCAGAGAGAGCAAGGAAGACAAAAAGAGAGGACAAGGAAGACAAAAAGAGAGGACAAAGAAGACAAAAAGAGAGGTCAGATGAGTGGAAGAATGGAAGAGGAGCAGGAGAGCTCCAGAGAGGACAAGGAAGACAAAAAGAGAGATCAGATGAGTGCAAGAAGGGAAGAGGAGCAGGAGAGCTCCAGAGAGGACAAGGAAGACAAAAAGAGAGGTCAGATGAGTGCAAGAAGGGAAGAGGAGCAGGAGAGCTCCAGAGAGGACAAGGAAGACAAAGAGAGAGGTCAGATGAGTGCAAGAAGGGAAGAGGAGCCAGGAGAGCTCCAGAGAGGACAAGGAAGACATAAAGAGATGACAAGGAAGACAAAAAGAGAGGACAAAGAAGACAAAAAGAGAGGTTAGATGAGTGGAAGAATGGAAGAGGAGCAGGAGAGCTCCAGAGAGGACAAGGAAGACAAAAAGAGAGGTCAGATGAGTGCAAGAAGGGAAGAGGAGCAGGAGAGCTCCAGAGAGGACAAGGAAGACAAAAAGAGAGGACAAGGAAGACAAAAAGAGAGGTCAGATGAGTGCAAGAAGGGAAGAGGAGCAGGAGAGCTCCAGAGAGGACAAGGAAGACAAAAGAGAGGACAAAAGAGAGGACAAGGAAGACAAAAAGAGAGGACAAGGAAGACAAAGAGAGAGGTCAGATGAGTGCAAGAAGGGAAGCTAAGAATGAGGCAGGAGGAGAGGTGCTAAGTGAAGAGCTCACCCTCAGAGAATTTGCTGATGCCACCAAGCTGAGTGGTGTGGTTGCTAAGTTTGTCTTCATGTTGAGGTGGAACTTCCTCTGTTCCACTTTGTGTCCATTGCCCCTTGTCCTGTCAGAGGACCCCGAACAGAGCCTGCTGCTGCCTTCTTGCCCCCCACCCTTCAGATATTTGTAAGCATTGATCACTTTCCCTCTCAGCCTTCTCTTCTCCGCTCTAACCAGCCCCAGGGCTCTCAGCCTTTCCTCCTCACACAATGTTGCAGCCCCTTCATCATCCTCACAGCCTCCACTGGATGCTCTCCAGTGCTTCCCTGCCCCTCTGGAACTTTGGGGCCCAGCAGCTGCCCAATTCCTGCTTTTACAAGCATCTCAGGGAGGGAAACACACATGGCCAGAGGGCCAGCTGGTCTCTTCTCCCAGGCAAGCAACACCAGAAGAAGAGGACACAGTCTCAAGCTGTGCCAGGGGAAGTTTAGGCTGGAGGTGAGGAGAGAAAGTTCTTCCCTGGGAGAGCTGTTAGCCATTGGGATGTGCTGCCCAGGGAGGTGGTGGAGTTCCCATCCCTGGAGGAGTTCAAGAGGGGATTGGATGTGACACTTGGAGCCATGTGGCACTTGGAGCCATGGTTTAGTTGTCAGGAGGTGTTAGGTAGTAGGTAATAGGTTGGACTTGATCTCTGAGCTCTTTTCCAACCTTATTGATCCTATGATTCTATGACTGCCAGGCATGGAGAGATCAGCTCTTGTCTTCCTTCCACATCTCCCCTGCCTTGCCAGGAGGGGTGATGCATCACCCCACTGAGACAGCCTGCCTGCACTCCTCCTGCCTTTGTCACTTGCTTTAAAACACTCACACCAGAAATACCTTTATTGGTTTGACATTTCTCAGATGTTTTCTGCATTCCAGAGGAACTTAATCAGCTCTTCTTGAGTTATTTGATCATAAAAAATAGCTGCAGCCCTTAATTCCCCTCCCCTCCACATCCTTTTTGTGGTAAAAAAGCCTCTTTGTTTGGAATTGAGCTGCTGGTAAAATGTTGCCTCCTACCCTCTCTCTCAGTGTCAGGTTTTCTCTTCTTGTGAGAGCTATTTGGGTTTAGACCTCAGGGTTTTGACCTCAGGATTTAGACCCCAGGGTTTGGACTTCAGGGTTTAGACTTCAGGGATAAGATCTCAGGGTTTAGACCTCAGGGTTTGGACTCCAGGGTTTGGACCTCAGGGTTTGGACTTCAGGGTTTGGACCTCAGGGTTTGGACTTCAGGGTTTGGACCTCAGGGTTTGGACCTCAGGGTTTAGACCTCAGGGTTTGGACCTCAGGGTTTAGACTTCAGGGTTTGGACCTCAGGTTTAGACCTCAGGGTTTGGACTTCAAGGTTTGGACCTCAGGGTTTGGACTTCAAGGTTTGGACCACAGGGTTTGGACCTCAGGGTTTGGACTTCAGGGTTTAGACCTCAGGGTTTGGACCTCAGGGTTTAGACTTCAGAGTTTGGACCTCAGGTTTAGACCTCAGGGTTTGGACTTCAAGGTTTGGACCTCAGGGTTTGGACCTCAGGGTTTGGACTTCAGGGTTTAGACCTCAGGGTTTGGACCTCAGGTTTGGACCTCAGGGTTTGGATCTCAAGGTTTGGATCTCAAGGTTTAGACCTCAGGGTTTGGACTTCAGGGTTTGGATCTCAGGGTTTAGACTTCAGGGTTTGGACCTCAGGATTTGGACTTCAGGGTTTGGACCTCAGGTTTGGACCTCAGGGTTTGGATCTCAAGGTTTGGATCTCAAGGTTTAGACCTCAGGGTTTGGACTTCAGGGTTTGGATCTCAGGGTTTAGACTTCAGGGTTTGGACCTCAGGATTTGGACTTCAGGGTTTGGACCTCAGGGTTTGGACCTCAGGCTTTGGACTTCAGGGTTTGGACCTCAGGGTTTAGACCTCAGGGTTTGGATCTCAGGGTTTGGACTTCAGGGTTTGGATCTCAGGGTTTGGATCTCAGGGTTTAGACTTCAGGGTTTGGACCTCAGGATTTGGACTTCAGGGTTTGGACCTCAGGGTTTGGACCTCAGGGTTTGGACCTCAGGTTTGGACCTCAGGGTTTGGATCTCAAGGTTTGGATCTCAAGGTTTAGATCTCAGTCTTTGGACTTCAGGGTTTGGATCTCAGGGTTTAGACTTCAGGGTTTGGACCTCAGTCTTTGGACTTCAGGGTTTGGACCTCAGGGTTTGGACCTCAGGCTTTGGACTTCAGGGTTTGGACCTCAGGGTTTAGACCTCAGGGTTTGGATCTCAGGGTTTGGACTTCAGGGTTTGGACTTCAGGCTTTGGACCTCAGGATTTGGATCTCAGGGTTTAGACTTCAGGGTTTGGACCTCAGTCTTTGGACTTCAGGGTTTGGACCTCAGGGTTTAGACCTCAGGGTTTGGATCTCAGGGTTTGGACTTCAGGGTTTGGATCTCAGGGTTTGGATCTCAGGGTTTAGACTTCAGGGTTTGGACCTCAGGATTTGGACTTCAGGGTTTGGACCTCAGGGTTTGGATCTCAAGGTTTAGACCTCAGGGTTTGGACTTCAGGGTTTGGATCTCAGGGTTTAGACTTCAGGGTTTGGACCTCAGGATTTGGACTTCAGGGTTTGGACCTCAGGTTTGGACCTCAGGGGGTTTGGATCTCAAGGTTTGGATCTCAAGGTTTAGACCTCAGGGTTTGGACTTCAGGGTTTGGATCTCAGGGTTTAGACTTCAGGGTTTGGACCTCAGGGTTTGGACCTCAGGCTTTGGACTTCAGGGTTTGGACCTCAGGGTTTAGACCTCAGGGTTTGGATCTCAGGGTTTGGACTTCAGGGTTTGGATCTCAGGGTTTGGATCTCAGGGTTTAGACTTCAGGGTTTGGACCTCAGGATTTGGACTTCAGGGTTTGGACCTCAGGGTTTGGACCTCAGGGTTTGGACTTCAGGGTTTGGACCTCAGGTTTGGACCTCAGGGTTTGGATCTCAAGGTTTGGATCTCAAGGTTTAGACCTCAGTCTTTGGACTTCAGGGTTTGGATCTCAGGGTTTAGACTTCAGGGTTTGGACCTCAGTCTTTGGACTTCAGGGTTTGGACCTCAGGGTTTGGACCTCAGGCTTTGGACTTCAGGGTTTGGACCTCAGGGTTTAGACCTCAGGGTTTGGATCTCAGGGTTTGGACTTCAGGGTTTGGACTTCAGGCTTTGGACCTCAGGATTTGGACTTCAGGGTTTGGACCTCAGGGTTTGGACCTCAGGGTTTAGACTTCAGGGTTTGGATCTCAGGGTTTGGATCTCAGGGTTTAGACTTCAGGGTTTGGACCTCAGTCTTTGGACTTCAGGGTTTGGACCTCAGGGTTTGGACCTCAGGCTTTGGACTTCAGGGTTTGGACCTCAGGGTTTAGACCTCAGGGTTTGGATCTCAGGGTTTGGACTTCAGGGTTTGGATCTCAGGGTTTGGATCTCAGGGTTTAGACTTCAGGGTTTGGACCTCAGGATTTGGACTTCAGGGTTTGGACCTCAGGGTTTGGACCTCAGGGTTTAGACCTCAGGGTTTGGATCTCAGGGTTTGGACTTCAGGGTTTGGACTTCAGGGTTTGGACCTCAGGATTTGGACTTCAGGGTTTGGACCTCAGGGTTTGGACCTCAGGCTTTGGACTTCAGGGTTTGGACCTCAGGGTTTAGACCTCAGGGTTTGGACTTCAGGGTTTGGACTTCAGGGTTTGGATCTCAGGGTTTGGATCTCAGGGTTTAGACTTCAGGGTTTGGACCTCAGTCTTTGGACTTCAGGGTTTGGACCTCAGGGTTTAGACCTCAGGGTTTGGATCTCAGGGTTTGGACCTCAGGCTTTGGACTTCAGGATTTGGACCTCAGGATTTGGACCTCAGGGTTTGGACCTCAGGATTTGGACTTCAGGGTTTGGACCTCAGGATTTGGACCTCAGTGTTTGGACCTCAGGGTTTGGACCTCAGGGTTTGGACCTCAGGATTTGGACCTCAGGGTTTTCTGAGGAATGTTGAGGGACACAGGAGAAGTTGTTGCCTTTGCTGGAGGTGGATGGGAAGAGCATAGACTCACAGAATGGGTTGGGTTGGAAGGGACCTTCAAGATCATCCAGATCCAACCCCCACTGCCTTGGGCAGGGACACCTCCCACCAGCACAGCTTGCTCAAGGCTTCATCCAGCCTGTCCTTCAACACCTCCAGGGAGGGGACAGCCACAGCCTCCCTGGGCGGCCTGTGCCAGTGTCTCCCCACCCTTTCTCTCATGTATTTCTTCCTCGCCTCCAGTCTCAGTTTCCCCTCTCCCAGCTCAAAGCCACTGTCCCTCAGCCTGCCACTGCAAGCCCAAGTCAAAAGCCCCTCCCCAGCTTTCCTGTAGGTCTGAACCTGATTTTCCATCTCCAAAGTCTCAGGTTCAGCTGAGGTTTCTTTGGTCTGTCTGAGGCCTGAACTCACACTCACTGCGGAGAGAAGTCTAATTTTAGAGCCTGATGCAATAAATCATTTCTAGAAGCCTGTTGCTTCCCCACAAACTGAATCAAGCCTCTCCCCCCTTAGCCCATTTCCAAGGAGAGCTATCACAGAATCAGTCACAGAAGCATTCAGGTTGGAAAAGCCCCTCAGGACCACCAAGTCCAACCTGCTCTACAAGGCTCACCCCAGGCACCACATCCTTGAAACACCTTGACACACAGCCAGGCTTGGGGACTCCCCCACCTCTCTGGGCAGCACATTCCAAGGCCTGACCACTCTTTGCTGGGAAACAAATTCTTCCTCCTTTCCACTCTGAACCTGCCCTGCTGCTGCTTGAGGCTGTTGCCTCTTGTTCTATGGCTAATGACCTGTGAGAAGAGTCCAGCACCAGCCTCTCCACAACCTCCTTCCGGGGAGCTGCCAGGAGGTCTCCCCTCAGCCTCCTCCTCTTCACGCCAACCATCCCCAGCTCCTTCATAGCATCACAGAACGGTTTAGGTTGGAAGGGACCTTGAAGACCATCCAGTTCCAACCCCCTGCCATGGGCAGGGGCACCTCCCACCAGCTCAGGCTGCTCAAGGCCTCATCCAGCCTGGCCTTCAGCACCTCCAGGGAGGGTCCCAGAACTTTGTGTGTGCTGCATGGTGCAAATGGACCAGCAGCCCCCAGCCTGCAGACTTTCTATGAGGATGACCTTCTGCTCTTCTTGTCCCACCACCACCAGGGCCAAACTACCACAGACCACCCTGTGGGGACACTTAATATTATGGGATGCCAGCGTGGTGCGTGCTCTCCACCAGCCAGGAGCAGACCAAGACTCCTTAACCCAAAGAGCTCCTCACCAAAGCCATGCTGCTAAATCCCCTCCTGGGAGCTGCCTGCTGCCAAAGCAAAGCTTGACTCATGCTAGGTCATACAATCATAGGATGGTCTGGGCAGGAAGGGACCTCCAAAGCTCATCCAGTCCAACCCCCTCCTGCAGTCAGCAGGGACATCCTCAACTAGATCAGGTTGCCCAGAGCCCTGTTGAGCCTCACCTGGAATATCTCCAGGGACGGGGCCACAACCACCTCCCTGAGCAACCTGCTGCAGTGCTCCACCACCCTCATAGCAAAGAACTTGTTCCTGATATCCAATCTAAATCTGCCCTTCTCTAGTTTGAAGCCCCTGCCCCTTGTTCTGTCACACAGTCTCTCCCCATCCTCCCTGTAGGTCCCCTGGTCCTGGAAGGCTGCTGTTAGCTCTCCCCAGAGCCTTTTCTTCTCCAGGCTGACTACCCCCAGCTCCCTCAGCCTGTCCTCAGAGCAGAGCTGCTCCAACCCCCTGATCATTTTCATGGCCTCCCCTGGAGCCTCTCCATCAGCTCCTTGTCCTTCCCATACTGAGGGCTCCAGCCCTGCACACAGCACTCCAGGTGAGGCCTCCCCAGGGCAGAGCCAAGGGGCAGAATCTCCCCTCTGGACCTGCTAGAGGCCAGCAGTGCCCAGGGCTCGGGGTGGGTGCCATGCCAAGGAGCAGGCTAAAGATATCACAGCGAGGATGAGCACGTTTTGGTCCCCCAAAAAACATCTCCCTGGCACACTGCTATTTGCTGCTATAGATTTAGCCAGAGGAACTGTGTGGTGCCTATAAATTCCCCCAGTTTCTATGGCTACGAGGACGGTGGAAGTACATGGGAGGGAGAGAGAGGGAGAGAGATCTGACTGCCCCAGTAGAAAACCCACAAGACAATCAGCACGATCCTTGCTGCCTCTTAAAGCAACTAACCTGTTGGAGCAGGAGGTCTGATGGGCAAACCTCTGCAAGCCAGCCAGAGGCATGAGAGTGAAGCAAGGAGCTCCACGTGCAGCCCCGGCGGAGGAGCTGCCTCCAGCTTGTGGGTCAGGTGGTCCCAGGGCAGCGCTGGCTCCACAGAGCTCCTGGGAGAAAGCAAGGCAAGAGCTGCTCTTGCTGGTGCAGTCGAGGAGCTTTGGTTATGGGGACAGGCTGAGGCAGTTGGGGCTGTTCAGCCTGGAGAACAGAAGGCTCTGGGGGAACTCAAGCTGTGCCAGGGGAAGTTTAGGCTGGAGGTGAGGAGAAAGTTCTTCACCGAGAGAGTGATTCGCCATTGGGATGTGCTGCCCGGGGAGGTGGTGGAGTCACCGTCCCTGGAGGTGTTCAAGAGGGGACTGGATGTGGCACTTGGAGCCATGGTCTAGTCATGGGGTCTGTGCTGACAGGTTGGACTCGATGATCTTCGAGGTCCCTTCCAACCTTGGTCATACTGTGACACTGTGATACTGTAACTTACAGGAGCCTTCGGTACCTGAAAGGGGCTGCAGGAACGCTGAAGAGGGCTTGCAGTGAAAGGATGAGGGGCAATGGCTTGGAGCTGGGAGAGAGGAGATTAGGAAGAGATTCTTGACACTGAGGGTGGTGAGACACTGGCACAGGTCGCCCAGGGAGGCTGTGGATGCTCCCTCTGCTGTTGAAGGCCAGGCTGGATGAAGCCCTGAGCACCCCGGGCTGGTGGGAGGTGTCCCTGCCCATGGCAGGGGAGCTGGAACTGGATGAGCTTTAAGGTCCCTTCCAACCCAAACCATTCTATGAGTCTATGACTGTATGATCCAGCTGCAGCCCCCAGGGAGGAGAAGGGGGGTGGCCATGCTGGGGAGGACAGGGACTGAGCCCAGCAGCGGGCTGCTGGCCGCTCTGTGGAGAAGCCTTTACTTCACCCCCAGCCTGTCACCCAATGTCGGGTGAGAATCATCGGAGTGGACATGAAAAACAGCCCTCTCTGCAAAAAGGGGAAAGGGAAAAGGCAAAAGCAAAGCAAAAAGGGCTCAGGATCCCCTGCCAGGACTTGCAGAGCAGTCATGGGCTGCCTGGAGGCTTTCATCCTCAAAGAGTCCTTCCCAGGCTCTTTCTTCTGCCATCACAAAGCCAATCCCTTCTACGAGACCAACAATCTGCAGACATGAAGAGAGAGCGACAAAGGGAGCAGCAAGGATTATTCAGGGGATTGCTCTGTGCATTGCACACCTCAAGAGCAGGATGTGCCCTCTCTCCCTGCCAGCAGAGCTCTGCCTGCTGCAGGCTCTGAGTGCTGCAGATTCCTTTTCTCCCCCCCTCCACCCCCACTCTTTGTTATTTCCATTAATAAGAAAGGACAATAGACTCTGAAAATGCTGCTGCCCTCTCACACTCCCAGTCTCCCTGTGAGAAGGCTTCCAAATCCCCTGCTCCTGGCAGTGCTCCTTCAAGCACCAAATGCACCCAAGAGGAAGACCGAGCTCAGGCCAAGAAGGACCCTGTTGGGCTTGTGGTAACCTCTGATTATGGAATGGATTATGGAATGGAATGGAATGGAATGGAATAGGATGGAATAGGATAGAATAGAATGGAATAGAATGGAATAGAATAGAATAGGATGGAATAGAATGGAATGGAATGGAATGGAATGGAATGGAATGGAATGGAATGGAATGGAATGGAATGGAATAGGATGGAATAGGATAGAATAGAATGGAATAGAATGGAATAGAATAGAATAGGATGGAATAGGATAGAATAGAATAAACCAGGTTGGAAGAGACCTTCAAGATCATCGAGTCCAACCTATCATCCAGCACCACTTGATCAACTCAACCATGGCACCAAGGACCCCATAAAATCTCCTCCTAAACACCTCCAGGGATGGGGACTCCACCACCTCCCTGGGCAGCACATCCCAGTGGCCAATCTCTCTTGCTGGGAAGAATTTCTTCCTAACATCCAGCCTAAACCTCCCCTGGCACAGCCTGAGACTGTGTCCTCTTGTTCTGCTGCTGCTCACCTGGCAGAAGAGACCAACCCCCACCTGGCTACAACCTCCCTGCAGGCAGTTGCAGAGAGCAAGAAGGTCTCCCTGAGCCTCCTCTTCTGCAGGCTAAGCAAGCCCAGCTCCCTCAGCCTCTCCTCCCAGGGCTGTGCTCCAGACCCCTCCCCAGCTTTCTTGCCCTTCTCTGGACACCTTCCAGCAGCTCAACAGCTTTCCTAAGCTGAGGAGCCCAGAACTGGACACAGGACTCAAGGTGTGGCCTCAGCAGTGCTGAGCACAGGGCACAAGGACTTCCCTGCTCCTGCTGGCCACACTCTTCCTGCTGCAGGCCAGGATGCCCTTGGCCTTCTTGGCCCCCTGGGCACACTGCTGGCTCCTGTTCAGCTGCTGTCCCCCACTCCCCCCAGGGTCCCTTTCTGCCTGGCTGCTCTCTTTAATCCAAACGTGCTGGTTGTGTAAAACCAGCTTCCTGGCAAACAAGAACTGCATATCAAGTGGCCCAGGATCCATTCTCTGCTTCCCACCCTGCTCAGCACAGAGGTGTCCCTGCATGACAGCTGCAGATGATAAATGCACTGACTGGGCCCAAGCTGAGCTGCACTGAAGCAGTTTGGTCTCCTTTAGTCATCTCCTGTTAGGAGCAGTTAAAGCCCAGCTTAAAGTGAAGCTGAGGAAAAGATCTTAGCCATCTAAGCAAGGGGAGTCCAGCTCTTGGGGAGCTGACTCAGCAGGAAAGTCCAACTTTTCTTGCCAAGGCTCTGCTCAGGGTAGAGAGGGAGAAAAACGAAGCCCTGGCCACCTTGCCAGCACCTTGGGAAAGCTCTGGGACCAGCTTGTGTGAGCAAGCAGTGGCTTAGTTCCCCTCCTCTGTCCCAGCTCACAGAATCACAGTGCTAGAGGTTGGCCACAGCAACCCCAGGCAGTGCCACAGGCTGGGGTCAGAGTGGCTAAGAGCAGCCAGGCAGAGAGGGACCTGGGGGTGCTGGTGGACAGCTGCCTGAACAGGAGCCAGCAGTGTGCCCAGATGTCCAATGACATCCTGGCTGGCATCAGGAAGAGTGTGGCCAGCAGGAGCAGGGAACCCATTCTGCCCTGTGCTCAGCACTGCTGAGGCCACACCTTGAGTCCTGGGTCCAGCTCTGGGCTCCTCAGTTTAGGAAGGACACTGAGAGACTTGAAGGTGTCCAGAGAAGGGCAACAAGGCTGGGGAGGGGTCTGGAGCACAGCCCTGGGAGGAGAGGCTGAGGGAGCTGGGGTTGCTTAGCCTGCAGAAGAGGAGGCTCAGGGAGACCTTCTTGCTCTCTCCAACTCCCTGCAGGGAGGTTGTAGCCAGGTGGGGGTTGGTCTCTTCTGCCAGGCAAGCAGCAGCAGAACAAGAGGACACAGTCTCAAGCTGTGCCAGGAGGGGTTCAGGCTGGATGTTAGGAAGAAGCTCTTCATAGAGAGAGAGATTGGCCCTTGGAATGTGCTGCCCAGGGAGGTGGTGGAGTCCCTGTGCTTGGAGGTGTTCAAGAGGGGCTTGGATGAGGCACTTGGAGCCACGGTTTAGTTGTCAGGAGGTGTTAGGTATTAGGAAACTGGTTGGACTTGCTGATCTCTGAGGGCTTTTCCAACCTGCTTGATTCTATGATTCTATGGAAGGTACCTCTGGACATCATCCAGTCTAACCTCCCCCTCCTCTCACAGCATGTTCATCTAGAGCAGGTTGCACAGGATGGCATCCAGACAGCTTTGGAATGACTCCAGAGATGGAGACTCCACCACCTCTCTGGCAGCCTGCTCCAGGGCTCTGCCACCCTCAGTGTCAAGAAGGTCCTTCTCATGTTTTGATGGAACATCCTATGTTCAAGTTTGTGCCATTCACCCCTTGTCCTGCCACTGGGCAGCCTGGACATCATAGAACCATAGAACTGTCAGGGCTGGAAGGGAGCTCAAGGCTCAGCCAGTTCCAACCCCTGCCATGGGCAGGACACCTCACACTGCAGCAGCTTCCTCACAGCCACATCCAGATCGTCGAGTCCAGCCTGGCACCCAGCCCCTACCCACTCAGAGAATCACAGAGTTGTTAGGGGTGGAAGCCAACTCCCTACCCAAGGCACAAAGTGAAGGCAAAGAGGATTTATTATTTCCCTGGGAAATTCTGGGATGGTGGCAAAGCTCTCCCCGTGCCTGTGATCAGGGCTCAGCTCCAACCAGGTGGAGCTGGGCTCTGAAGCAGTCAGAGGAGCATTGACCTGTAAGGCTCAGTGCTGAGCACATCCCCAGCAATCAGAGAATCACAGAGCTGTCAGGGCTGGAAGGGAGCTCAAGGCTCAGCCAGTTCCAACCCCCTGTCCTGGGCAGGGACACCTCACACCACAGCAGGTTGCTCACAGCCACCTCCAGCCTGGCTGCAAACACCTCCAGGCAGGAGGCTTCCACCACCTCCCTGGGCAGCCTGTGCCAGGCTCTCACCACCCTCCTGGGGAGCAACTTCTTCCTCACAGCCAATCTCAATCTCCCCACTTCTAGTTTTGCTCCATTCTCCCCCAGTCCTATCCCTCCCTGACACCCTCAAAAGTCCCTCCCCAGCTTTCTTGGAGCCCCCTGCAGATCCTGGAAGGCCACAATTAGGTCTCCTGGGAGCCTTCTCCTCTCCAGCCTGCACAACCCCAACTCCCTCAGTTTGTGCTCACAGCAGAGCAGCTCCAGCCCTCTGCTCCTCCTCGTGGCCCTGCTCTGGACACCTTCCAGCCCCTCCAGATCCTTCCTGGCACAGAGGCTCCAGAACTGGACCCAGAGCTCCAGCTGTGATCTAAGCAGAGCGGAGCAGAGGGGCAGAATCCACTCCCTGGCCCTGCTGGCTAAGCTAATAGAAGAGGAAAAGGCATTTCTAATTCTTCCCAAGCACAAAGTCCCCCCTCCCCCTTCCCCACACACACAGAGAGAGCCTGAGAACTCAGCTGCCTTTATTTCCATCGATTTGGGAAGGTATTTACTTCAAGCACTGAACAAATGTCTCTGCAAACATCAATATTGGTATTAGGCTCATAAATGTCGTCCCTATTTCATCAGGCGAGGAGCAACGACTTTGGGGAGCAGCTCAGGGCCTTCATTCATTCCCAGCTTCTTATTTCTTTGCCTTTTCCCCCTCCTCTTCTCTGGAAGGAGGCTGCAGGGCTGAGATATATTTAGTCTCCTTCTGAGTTGGCTCTATGGCTGCCAGGCAATCTAGATGGAGGCAGCTGGATCAACCCCTGAGCAGAGCCTCCTTGGAACCTGGCTGCTGATTTCCCCCTGGCAAGCAGCAGCAGAACAAGAGGACACAGTCTCAAGCTGTGCCAGGGGAAGTTTAGGCTGAAGGTGAGGAGAAAGTTCCTCCCAGAGAGAGTAATTGGCCACTGGGATGTGCTGCCCAGGGAGGTGGTGGAGTCCCCATCCCTGGAGGGGTTCAAGAGGGGATTGGATGTGGCACTTGGAGCCATGGGTTAGCTTCATCATTTCATGTGGAAAACCCTCTAAGATCATCCAGTCCAAGCAGCAACCCAACACCACCCTGGCCACCACACCATGGCCCAAAGTGCCATGGCCACAGGTCTCCTGAACACCTCCAGGGATGGGGACTCCACCACACTCCTAATGATCTTCACAGTCCCTTTAATAGGAATTCATAGAATCATAGAATCAATAAGGTTGGAAAAGACCTCAGAGATCAGCAAGTGCAACCTGGCACCCAACACCTCCTGGCACCTAAACCATGGCTGAGGGAGCTGGGGTTGCTTAGCCTGCAGAAGAGGAGGCTCAGGGGAGACCTTCTTGCTCTCTGCAACTCCCTGCAGGGAGGTTGTAGCCAGGTGGGGGTTGGTCTCTTCTGCCAGGCAAGCAGCACCAGAACAAGAGGACACAGTCTCAAGCTGTGCCAGGGGAGGTTCAGACTGGAGGTGAGGAGAAAGTTCTTGCCAGCAAGAGAGATTGGCCACTGGGCTGTGCTGCCCAGGGAGGTGGTGGAGTCCCCATCCCTGGAGGTGTTTAGGAAGAGCCTGGATGAGGCCCTTGGTGCCATGGTTTAGTTGTTATGAGGTCTTGGGTGACAGGTTGAACTGATGATCTTTGAGGTCACAGAATCACAGAATCCCCAAGGCTGGAAGAGACCTCAAAGATCAGCAAGTCCAACCTCTCACCACAGACCTCAGGACTAAACCATGGCACCAAGTGCCACATCCAGTCCCCTCTTGAACACCTCCAGGGGTGGGGACTCCACCACCTCCCCTGGGCAGCACATTCCAATGGCTAACAACTCTCTCTGGGAAGAACTTTCTCCTCACCTCCAGCCTAAACCTTCCCTGGCACAGCTTGAGACTGTGGCCTCTTGTTCTGGTGCTGCTTGCCTGGCAGAAGAGACCAACCCCCACCTGGCTCCAACCTCCCTGCAGGCAGTTGCAGAGAGCAAGAAGGTCTCCCCTGAGCCTCCTCTTCTGCAGGCTAAGCAACCCCAGCTCCGTCAGCCTCTCCTCCCAGGGCTGTGCTCCAGACCCCTCCCCAGCTTTCTTGCCCTTCTCTGGACACCTTCAAGTCTCTCAATGTCCTTCTTAACCTGAGGAGCCCAGACCTGGACACAGGGTCAAGGTGTGGCACTGTTGGCACCACAGCCCGCAGAGGACAAGAGCCTCCCCAGCCCTCCTCTCTCTTGAGATAGGGCTGTGCTTTGTCCCGAGCAGAGGTGGGAAATGCTCAGCATTTAGCTAATAAACCAGACTGGAATGGAATGGAAACCCCACAGCCCTGCAAAGTCATTAGGTTGCAATTCAAAGCCCAAACACAAATAAGACAATTTCTTTGTGAAGTGAAGCTTGCAGAATGAGAGTCCTGGGCAGGTTGGGCTGTGGTGGAGCTGCAGATGGAAAAAGAAGAAGGGAAAAAACAAGCAGAAGCACAAAATCATCCTCAAACCCTTCCCTCTGAAGGGGTGAAGTGATTTTTTTCCCCTCTCTCTTTGTCATTTCAGTCATTTCCATAATGACAATGTGCAGTGAGCATGGCACAAGCTGCCCAACCAAGAGCAAGGCAACACCCTGGCCCCAGAGATGATTTGGAGCTTTGCAATCCCCTCAAGGAGCCTGGTCCAGGCTGACTGTGAGCCTCTGATGAGGTGAATGCAAGGGAGAGGGCTCAGAGGGGGCTCATTTCCAGTGAGGTAGGGGTGAGGCTGTGCTGGGATGGAGAGCAGAGTACAGGAGAGGGGCCTGGGGGTTCTGGTGGACAGAAGGATGCCCAGGAGGCCAACCTATTACCTAACATGAGCAAGGTTCAAAGCACCTGGTGAGAGGTTTAAAGCACCTGGTGAGAGGTTTAAAGCACCTGGTGAGAGGCCTGGAGCACAGCCCTGGGAGGAGAGGCTGAGGGAGCTGGGGTTGCTTAGCCTGCAGAAGAGGAGGCTCAGGGGAGACCTTCTTGCTCTCTGCAACTCCCTGCAGGGAGGTTGGAGCCAGGTGGGGGTTGGTCTCTTCTGCCAGGCAAGCAGCACCAGAACAAGAGGACACAGTCTCAAGCTGTGCCAGGGAGGTTCAGGTCACCAGCGAGTTGCTGGGGCAGCTCTGCTCCTCCCTGCCCCACATGTTCTTCCCCTGCTCCAGTCACACTTGCAGCTCAAAACTAACAGAGTCTCTGGCCCTGGCAAAGAGGTGGCACCCCCGGGTGCTGGCTTCCCTCAGACAGCACAGCCTCTTCGGGGAGAAAGGCCTCTGGGTGTGTTTGGAGATGAAGAGCTCCACTAAGGATTCTGGCTAGGATCTGGGATGGGATGGGATGGGATGGGATGGGATGGAATGGAATGGAATGGAATAGAATTAACCAGGTTGGAAGAGACCTCAGAGATCACCCAGTCCAACCTCTCACCCAGCACCATCTCAGATCAACTCAACCATGGCACCAAGTGCCTCAGCCAGGCTCTTCCTAAACACCTCCAGGGATGGCGACTCCTCTCCTCTCCTCTCCTCTCCTCTCCTCTCCTCTCCTCTCCTCTCCTCTCCTCTCCTCTCCTCTCTCTCCTCTCTCCTCTCCTCTCCTCTCCTCTCCTCTCCTCTCCTCTCCTCTCCCTCTCCTCTCCTCTCCTCTCTCTCCTCTCCTCTCCGAACCTCTCCTCTCCTCTCCTCTCCGAACCTCTCCTCTCCGAACCTCTCCTCTCCTCTCCTCTCCTCTCCTCTCCTCTCCTCTCCTCTCCTCTCTCCTCTCCTCTCCTCTCCTCCTCTCCTCTCCTCTCCTCTCCTCTCCTCTCCTCTCCCGAACCTCTCCTCTCCTCTCCTCTCCGAACCTCTCCTCTCCGAACCTCTCCTCTCCGAACCTCTCCTCCGAACCTCTCTCCTCTCCTCTCCTCTCCTCTCCTCTCCCTCCTCCTCTCCTCTCCGAACCTCTCCTCTCCGAACCTCTCCTCTCCCAGAACCTCTCCTCTCCGAACCTCTCCTCTCCTCTCCTCCCCTCTCCTCCCCCCCTCCCCTCCCCTCCCTCCCTTCCCCTTCCCACCCCTCCCCTTCCCACTTCCCCTTCCCCTTCCCCTTCCCCTTCCTTCCCCTTCCCCTTCCCCTTCTCTTCCCTTCCCCTTCTCTTCCCTTCCCCTTCCCTTCCCCTTCCCCTTCCCTTCCCCTTCCCTTCCCTTCCCCTTCTCTTCCCTTCCCTTCCTTCCCTTCCCCTTCCCCTTCCCTTCCCCTTCCCTTCCTTCCCTTCCCTTCCCTTCCTTCCCTTCCCCTTCCCCTTCCCTTCCCCCTGCTGTAGGTGCCCCTGGGTTAACAAGAGGCTTGGACTAGATGATGTCCCAGAGGTCCCTTCCAACTCCACCGTGCCGAGATTCTGTATCAGCCTTCTATTGCCTGGATCTGAAACTCCATGGCTTTAGTCTCTGCTACCATAACTGATTTCTCAGAGGCAGGATGAAAGCTTGGACTTGATGATCATGAAGGTACTGGCCTCCAAGCGTCTGCAGGGGGCTCCAAGATAGCTGGGGAGGGACTTTTGAGGGTGTCAGGGAGGGATAGGACTGGGGGGGATGGAGCAGAACTAGAAGTGGGGAGATTGAGATTGGCTGTGAGGAAGAAGTTGTTCCCCAGGAGGGTGGTGAGAGCCTGGCACAGGCTGCCCAGGGAGGTGGTGGAAGCCTCCTGCCTGGAGGTGTTTGCAGCCAGGCTGGAGGTGGCTGTGAGCAACCTGCTGCGGTGTGAGGTGTCCCTGCCCATGGCAGGGGGGTTGGAGCTGGCTGAGCCTTGAGGTCCCTTCCAGCCCTGACAATTCTCTGGTTCTATGAAGGCCTTTTCTAACCTGGTTAGTTCTGTGATTGTGATTCTGTGGCTGTAAATCTGTCCACAGCAAAGAAGATCTTCCTGCAGGTTTAGTGCTTGAGCTTTTGCTCTGCCCTCCATGGGGAGCTGCAATGGCTCTGAGCACTGAGGTATTTCTAGATGTTTCCTAGAGTCCCTCCTTGTGTCTGGCATCAGCTTTCCTGTCCTGAGGGTCTGTGTGCTCCTTTCTGTCACCATCCCACAAGGCACTGCCCTGCCAAAGAGCCTGGGCTGCTTTGGCCCTGAAGGTACCTTTCTGGCAGCATCAGGGGCTGGGATGTCAGCTCTTGGGAGAGAGGACAGCAGGAGGCTGGGAGGCAGAGAGCTCCTGCCAGATGCAATCACACTGTAAGGAAAAATGAAGCATGAAGCTAGCAGGGAGCAGTGTTGGCTTCTGGCACTCCTGTCCACTGCCAGACCTGTGGCAGAAGGTGAGGAAGGCACAAAAGCACCTGAAGATCTCACACACAACGAGCAGCTCACCACCCAGACTCCAGGAGAGCTTAGCTGGCTGCACGAGCAACAGTAGGCAGGGAGAAAGGGAATGAAAACACACAGCTCGGGTTTTGCTGCAGGTTAATTAACCCAGGAGGTCATCAGCACCCTGGCTGAGCTGTCTTCAACAGCTCATTAAGAGGTGTCTGACAAATTGATTCCTTCTTTGTCCTCTCCTTCCCCGCAGTATGGGAGAAACCAGCTCCTCTCCAGAGCATGAGATGTGCCCTGGAGGTCTGCTCCTGCCCAGTGCTGCCCAGAAAGGTCCTGGAAGATGAGGGAGGGCTGTGTACAGCCAGGGTGGCTGAGCAGCAGCAGGGGGAAGGAAGCACTGCTCTGGGCCAGGCTCTTCCTTGACAGCTCCAGCTCCTGATGAAGAGCTGAGGCAGGGCCTCCTGCACAAACACATTGGCTGCCCTGTGGCCATCCCAAGCTCTCCCTGCAGCTTTCCCTCCACCCTCCAGCCCTCAAGCTGGCTGCAGCAGGAGGAACTGAGCTCTGCAGGCAGCTGAGCTACAGGCTGGGGTCAGGTGGCTGGAGAGCAGCCAGGCAAGAATGGGACCTGGGGGTGCTGGTGGACAGCAGCTGAACAGGAGCCAGCAGTGTGCCCAGGCAACCAAGAAGGCCAAGGGCATCCTGGCCTGCAGCAGGAAGAGTGTGGCCAGCAGGAGCAGGGAAGTCCTTGTGCCCTGTGCTCAGCACTGCTGAGGCCCACCTTGAGTCCTGTGTCCAGTTCTGGGCCCCTCAGGTCAGGAAAGATGTTGAGCTGCTGGAAGGTGTCCAGAGAAGGGCAAGAAAGCTGGGGGAGGGGTCTGGAGCACAGCCCTGGGAGGAGGCTGAGGGAGCTGGGGTTGCTTAGCCTGCAGAAGAGGAGGCTCAGGGGAGACCTTCTTGCTCTCTCCAACTCCCTGAAGGGAGGGGTGCAGCCAGCTTGGGGTTGGTCTCTTCTGCCAGGCACCCAGCACCCAGAACAAGAGGACACAGTCTCAAGCTGTGCCAGGGAAGGTTTAGGCTGGAGGTGAGGAGAAAGTTCTTCCCAGCAAGAGGGATTGGCCACTGGAATGTGCTGCCCAGGGAGGTGGTGGAGTCCCCATCCCTGGAGGTGCTCAGGGGCTTTGGATGTGGCACTTGGAGCCATGGGTTAGTTGTCAGGAGGTGTTGGGGCGACAGCTTGGACTTGCTGACCTCTGAGCTCTTTTCCAACCTTGTTAATTCTATGATCACCTTCCTCACCTCAAGCCTTCCTCTCTTTTGCTTCCTCTCAGCTGCTCAAGTTGCCATCAGAATCTTCCTCCCCAGGAGCGCTTCTGGCTGTGGCATTCCCTGTTCCTGTGTGCTGGAGGAGCCCAGCTCAGCTGCCTTCCCAGGCACAACGCCAGTTTGCTTATTGGCTGGATCATTTGATGATGAGCAGCTCTGAGTTTGGGTTTTCCCCACACCTCCTCTTAATCTCTGTAATTAAGGCCCCCAGCTGCTGCAGCTCCACAAGTGATACAAGTAGCAGCAATCTCACCCTGCTCCCTGATTCACACCCCGGCACCTCCCTCCTCTCTCCCTGCCTCTCTCTTTGCTGATGCTCTCAGGTGTGACACTCCATCTGGCTGGTGGGACTTGTGAGGCAAACAGCAGAGCTTCTGCTGGCCTGGCCCCTTTCCAGGGAAGCCCCCAGTGCCGTGCTGGCACCCACTAAGCCCAGAGGCAGGAGATCTGAAGGGCAGAGTCGTTTCATTTCTGTGCCTGGTGGGCTCCGTTGTGCCAGGCTGTGTCACAGCTCCAGCAGACAGAGTCACAGAGTCAGTCAGGGTGGAAAGGACCTCAGAGACCAGCAAGTCAAACCTATTTCCGACTGGCTAACACCTCCTGACAACTAAACCATGGCTCCAAGGGCCACATCCAATCCCCTCTTCAACACCTCCAGGCACAGGGACTCCACCACCTTCCTGGGCAGCACAGCCCAGTGGCCAAAAACTCTCTCAGTGAAGAACTTTCTCCTCACCTCCAGCCTGAACCTCCCCCTGGCACAGCTTGAGACTGTGTCCTCTTGTTCTGGTGCTGCTTGCCTGGCAGAAGAGACCAACCCCCACCTGGCTACAACCTCCCTGCAGGGAGTTGGAGAGAGCAAGAAGGTCTCCCCTGAGCCTCCTCTTCTCCAGCAGGCTAAGCAACCCCAGCTCCCTCAGCCTCTCCTCCCAGGGCTGTGCTCCAGACCCCTCCCCAGCTTTCTTGCCCTTCTCTGGACACCTTCCAGCAGCTCAACATCTTTCCTGACCTGAGGAGCCCAGAACTGGACACAGGACTCAAGGTGTGGCCTCAGCAGTGCTGAGCACAGGGCACAAGGACTTCCCTGCTCCTGCTGGCCACACTCTTCCTGCTGCAGGCCAGGATGCCCTTGGCCTTCTTGGGCCCCTGGGCACACTGCTGGCTCCTGTTCAGCTGCTGGAGAAGAGGAGGCTCAGGGGAGACCTTCTTGCTCTCTCCAACTCCCTGCAGGGAGGTTGCAGCCAGGTGGGGGTTGGTCTCTTCTGCCAGGAAAGCAGCAGCAGAACAAGAGGACACACTCTCAGGCTGTGCCAGGGGAGGTTCAGGCTGCATGTTAGGAAGAAATTCTTCCCATCAAGAGAGATTGGCCACTGGAATGTGCTGCCCAGGGAGGTGGTGAAGTCCCCATCCCTGGAGGTGTTTAGGAAGAGCCTGGATGAGGCCCTTGGAGCCATGGTGGAGTTGATCAGATGGTGCTGGATGAGAGGTTGGATTTGATGATCTCAAAGATCTCTTCCAACCTGGTTAATTCTATTTTATTCCTATCCTATTCCTATCCTATTCCTATCCTATTCCTATTCCCTATTCTATTCTATTCTATTCTATTCTATTCTATTCTATTCTATTCTATTCTATTCTATTGCCTAGCCTTGCATTCCATTCCGTTCCATTCCATTCTATTCTACTCTATTCTATTCCATTCCACTCCACTCCATTCCATTCCACTCCATTCCATTCCACTCCACTCCATTCCATTCCATTCCACTCCATTCCATTCCACTCCATTCCATTCCATTCCATTCCACTCCACTCCATTCCGTTCCACTCCACTCCATTCCATTCCGTTCCACTCCATTCCACTCCATTCCGTTCCACTCCATTCCACTCCATTCCATTCCACTCCATTCCATTCCATTCCATTCCATTCCATTCCATTCCATTCCATTCCACTCCACTCCATTCCATTCCATTCCATTCCACTCCATTCCATTCCACTCCATTCCATTCCATTCCATTCCACTCCATTCCATTCCATTCCATTCCACTCCATTCCATTCCACTCCATTCCATTCCACTCCATTCCACTCCATTCCGTTCCACTCCATTCCACTCCATTCGTTCCACTCCATTCCATTCCATTCCATTCCATTCCATTCCATTCCATTCCATTCCACTCCATTCCATTCCATTCCACTCCACTCCATTCCATTCCATTCCATTCCACTCCATTCCATTCCACTCCATTCCATTCCATTCCATTCCACTCCATTCCATTCCATTCCATTCCATTCCATTCCATTCCATTCCATTCCATTCCATTCCACTCCATTCCATTCCACTCCATTCCACTCCACTCCATTCCATTCCATTCCATTCCATTCCATTCCATTCCATTCCATTCCATTCCATTCCATTCCACTCCACTCCATTCCACTCCATTCCATTCCACTCCACTCCATTCCACTCCATTCCTTTCTTCCCTTTGCTCTCCACCCCAGGCACCCTTCCTGAGCTTCTCCTTCCACCCCAAGCTCCTGCTCTCCTTGCAGGCACCCGCCTCAGCCACGGGGAAGGCACCAAAGCAACCATTCAGCCCGCACAGAGGGCAGGGGAGCTCTCAGAACGAGCCGCGAAGCAGCCCAGGGCTCTCCCTCAATGGATCAAGGCTCCCAATTACGTCTTCACTGAAGGCTTTTAGGAGCTGCAAAGAGCTTCACATGCAGGAAGGTCTTTAGAACATCAAAACCTGGTTAAATGCCGGGAAGGGGAGGGGAGAAAAGGCCTCAGCCAGACAGAGCTTTCTGTTACCGGGGGTTGTCTTCATGCCTGGAATCCTTACACACACACACACACACACACACACAGAGCTTAATTAACTGCCAGTAAAAGCCTTTCAGAGAGGGGGGAGTAAGAAAAAGTCATTCCAGTCTCTTTGTTTGCTTTTCTAAGTCCATGAGAGGTTGGGAAATGAACAAGGAAGAAAAGAAAAGGGGGGGGGGGGGGGGGGGAAAGCAGATGGAAAGGGTTTTAATTGGCTGTAATTAAAATGTGATGGCAGAGTTGTTTAAAGAGAGAGGAAGGACTCCTGGTGGGTTTCACTAGGCTCTGGGCTTGCATGTATCATAGACTCAGTCAGGGTTGGAAGGGACCACAAGGATCAGCTAATTCCAAACCCCTGCCATGGGCAGGACACCCCACACTAGATCAGCCTGGCCACAGCCTCATCCAGCCTGGGCTTAAACACCTCCAGGGACGGGGCCTCAACCACCTCCCTGCACAACCCATTCCAGGGCTTCACCACTCTCATGGGGAAGAACTTCCTCCTCCTCTCCAGCCTGAATCTCCCCACCTCCAGCTTCAGTCCATTCCCCCTAGTCCTATCACTCCCTGAGAGCCTGAGCAGTCCCTCCCCAGCCTTCCTGGATCCCCCTTCAGATCCTGGAAGGCCACAATGAGGTCACTCTGAGCCTTCTCTTCTCCAGCCTGAACAGCCCCAACTCCTTCAGTCTGTCCTCACAGGAGAGGGGCTCCAGCCCTCTGCTCATCCTCCTGGCCCTGCTCTGGACACCTTCCAGCCCCTCCAGATCCCTCTTGCAATAGGGGCTGCAGAGCTGGAGGCAGTACTGCAGGTGGGGTCTCAGCAGGGCTGAGCAGAGGGGCAGAATCCCCTCCCTTGCCCTGCTGGCCACACTTCTTTCTTGCTGCAGCCCAGGAGCTGATTGGCTTTCTGGGCTAAGTTGAGAGCCCTTACCAGCTCTCCATCCCTCTGCCCCTGGTGAGCTGCCCCTCTGTTTGTCACAGGGCAGCAGGAGACTATTAACCCCTTCCCCCTTCAAATCTAGTTTAAAGCCCTGTCAATGAGCCCTGCCAATTCCTGCCCCAGGATCCTTTTCCCCTCTGGGGCAAGTGTGTCCCATAAGTTGTTTTCAGCTCTGCTGTCTTGTAAGCCAAGCCATGACTGCAGAACCCAAAGCCCTGTCGATGGCACCAGCCCTGGAGCCACGAATTGACCTGTTGGCTCCTCCTCAGTGTTCCCTCATCCATCATTGATGTTAGAGGGATAGCAGAGAACACAACTTGAGCTCCTGATTCCTTTAGCACTTGCCCTAAGGTTCTGAAGTCTCTTTTAATTGATTGTGAGCCTCTCATTGTTGCCTCATCACTACCCACCTGAAAGAGCAGCAGTGGGTAGTAGTCCCCTCCTTGAAGAGTGCTGTGCCATGAAAACACTGATCTGGCAGCACAGAGATCATAAGAGTGCTGCTGGCAGGCTGCCCTGTACTGCTCCAGGCTGCTCTGTACTGGTCCAGGCATCCTCTCTTCCAGTGCCTGCCTCACTTGGCTGCAGTTGGCTGACACAAAGAGAATTTGAACTGCTCCCAGTTACTCCTGTCCTGCTGCCTGGCTCTGCTGTCCAGTTGGGCAAAGTCTTTCCTCTCCTGGATCTGTTTTCTGCGAGGCAGGAGCAGATTGTGCTAACAGCTGAGAGCAGAGCTGACAGCTCTCCTCAGCGCTGCTGCTGACCACTAAAAAGAGCAGTAGCTGCTCAGCTTGGTTCTTCAGAGAAAGAGGAACTGGCCACTGGAATGTGCTGCCCAGGGAGGAGGGTGGAGTCCCCATCCCTGGAGGTGTTCAAGAGGGGATTGGATGTGGCACTTGGTGCCATGGTCTAGTCCTGAGATGTGTGGTGCCAGGTTGGACTTGGTGATATTTGAGGTCTCTTCTAGCCTGGTCAATTCAATTCAATTCAATTCAATTCAATTCAATTCAATTCAATTCAATTCTACTCCTTTCCATTCCACTATGCTATTCCATGCTATGCTATGCTTCTCCTCTCCTCTCCTCTTCCTCTCCTCTCCTCTCCTCTCCTCTCCTCTCCTCTCCTCTCCCTCTCCTCTCCTCTCCTCTCCTCTCCTCTCCTCTCCTCTCCTCTCCTCTCCTCTCCTCTCCTCCCTCCTCTCCTCCTCCCTCCTCCCTCTCCTCCTCTCCTCTCTCTCCTCTCCTCTCCTCTCCTCTCCTCTCCTCTCCTCCTCCCTCTCTCCTCTCCTCTCCTCTCCTCTCCTCTCCTCTCCTCTCCTTCCTCTCCTCCTCTCTCCTCTCCCTCTCCCTCCTCTCCCCCCTCCCCTCCCTCCCCTCCCCTCCTCCTCCTCCTCCTCCATTCCATTCCATTCCATTCCATTCCATTCCATTCCATTCCATTCCATTCCATTCCATTCCATTCCAGCCTGCCCCCTGCCCCCTCCTCCCATCCCATCTCTCAAACCCTTCTTCCCCTTCCAAACACTTTCTGCTCCTCACCCGCGGAGGTTTGACAACGATTGCTCCGCGCACGGCTCCGATGTCTTTCCCCTGTTTGCTTTTGTTCCACCGGAGAAAACAGAACTGATTCCCTTGATTCACTGCATGTAAATGAACCAACTGTTGGGCTCCTCTCTTCGGCTGATAATTACGGTGTGGCAAAACAGCCCCCCGGTTGGATTCTGCTGCGTTGCCTCCTTACTCATCCTGGTTACCCAGGGTGGGGGAGGGCTAAGGTGCTGTCCAGTTATTAGCTAACCACTGACCTCCCTGGGCTTGCTGATCCCTTGCTTGTGGCATTATTCCTGCTTCTCCCTTTGATGCCTTAAACTTCTCTTTCGCCAGGAGAGGGCCAGATCATTAGCAGTCAACGGTGAGCAATTAAGGATAATTGTCCCCATTTTGCACAGCAACTTGCTTTGTTAGCCAGAGTCGTTCCTTCACCTGAAGAGCAGCTGCTGTCTTGATCATAGAATCAAGGGGTCAAAGAATCAAAGAATGGAATAGAGTAGAATAGAATAGAATAGAGTAGAATAGAGTAGAGTAGAGAGAGTAGAGTAGAATAGAATAGAATAGAATAGAATAGAATAGAATAGAATAGAATAGAATAGAATAAACCTGGTTGAAAAAGAATGGAATGGAATAGAATAGGATAGATAGAGTAGAGTAGAGTAGAGTAGAGTAGAGTAGATAGAGTAGAGTAGACCTGGTTGAAAAAGAATGGAGTAGAGTAGAGTAGAGTAGAGTAGAGTAGAGTAGAGTAGAGTAGAGTAGAGTAGAGTAGAATAGAATAGAATAGAATAGAATAGAATAGAATAGAATAGAATAGAATAGAATAGAATAGAATAAACCTGGTTGAAAAAGAATGGAATGGAATAGAATAGATAGGATAGAGTAGAGTAGAGTAGAGTAGAGTAGAGTAGAGTAGAGTAGAGTAGAGTAGAGTAGAGTAGAGTAGACCTGGTTGAAAAAGAATGGAGTAGAGTAGAGTAGAGTAGAGTAGAGTAGAGTAGAGTAGAATAGAATAGAATAGAATAGAATAGAATAGAATAGAATAGAATAGAATAGAATAGAATAGAATAGAATTAACCTGGTTGGAAAAGAATGGAATGTGCTGCCCAGAGAGGTGATGGACTCTCCATCCCTGGAGGTCATAGAATCACAGAATCCCCAAGGTTGGAAGAGACCTTTGAGATCACCAAATCCAACCTCTCACCCAACACCATCTGATCTACTCAACCATGGCACCAAGTGCCTCAGCCAGGCTCTTCCCAAACACCTCCAGGGATGGGGACTCCACCACCTCCCTGGGCAGCACATTCCAGTGGCCAATCTCTTTCTATGAAGAATTTCTTCCTCACCTCCAGCCTAAACCTCCCCTGGCACAGCTTGAGACTGTGGCCTTTTGTTCTGCTGCTGCTTTCCTGGCAGAAGAGACCAACCCCCACCTGGCTCCAACCTCCTGCAGGGAGTTGCAGAGAGCAAGAAGGTCTCCCCTGAGCCTCCTCTTCTGCAGGCTAAGCAACCCCAGCTCCCTCAGCCTCTCCTCACAGTGCTGTGCTCCAGACCCCTCCCCAGCTTTCTTGCCCTTCTCTGGACACCTTCCAGCAGCTCAACATCTTTCCTAAGCTGAGGAGCCCAGAATCAAAGAATCATCAAATCATTGAATCATCAAAAAATGGAAGAAAAAGAAACCAAAGAAATAAAAAAATCATCCAATCATTGAATTCCAAAATCAAAGAGTCAAAGAATCAACAAGTCATTGAATCATTAAAGCAAAGAATCATAGAATTATCAAGGAACCATAGAATCAAGCATCAGAGAATGCACTGGGTTGAAAGAGGCCTTTAAAGGTCATCATGCTGGAAGGTGTCCAGAGAAGAGCCACGAGGAGGAGCAGAGGGCTGGAGCTGCTCTGCTGTGAGGACAGCCTGAGGGAGTTGGGGTTGTGCAGGCTGGAGAGGAGAAGGCTCCCAGGAGACCTCATTGTGGCCTTCCAGGATCTGATGGGGGCTGGGGAGGGAATTTTTAGGGTGTCAAGGAAGGGATAGGACTGAGGGAATGGAGCAAAACTAGAAGTGGGGAGATTGAGATTGGCTGTGAGGAAGCAGTTGTTCCCCAGGAGGGTGGTGAGAGCCTGGCACAGGCTGCCCAGGGAGGTGGTGGAAGCCTCCTGCCTGGAGGTGTTTGCAGCCAGGCTGGAGGTGGCTGTGAGCAACCTGCTGTGGTGTGAGGTGTCCCTGCCCATGGCAGGGGGGTTGGGACTGGCTGAGCCTTGAGGTCCCTTCCAGCCCTGACAGTTCTGTGATTCTATGACCAGCGTGGAGGTGGACATCAGACTTCACCTGTGCCCTCCAGAGCACCTCAGGGCTCTTTAACCAGCACTGCTGCCACCTCTCTTCCGAGTTTCTTAGGAGGGAAGTAACACAGGAATGCCAATCAGCTCCCCTGGTGGAACACATATTGAAATGTTTCTCCAATCTGTCAAATCATTCAGTGCCTGTTAATTATAGAGATCAGAATCTGCTCTCCAGCACATGCTCAGGCTACTGAGCTGTGCAGCCCAACCCTGCCAGCACCTGGGTTAATGAAGCCTTAAAAGATCCTCTCTACCCACATCTTTTGTCAGGAAATAATTCACCTTCCTGTTTTGACTAATTAGAGGAGTTCAGGATGGCTGGGCTGGCTCAGCTCCAAGGCCTGTCTGCAAAGGAAATCCTTCTGAGCTCCAGCTCCAGGCAGGAGCTGAGGGTTTGGAGAAGAGGCTTGAATGTGGTTTGAACTCTGGGTTGGACTCAGAAGGGCAATGAAGCTCCGGTGAAGGGTCTGGGGAGCAGGGCCGGTGAGGAGGGGCTGAGGGAACTGGGGTGGTCAGCATTTACAGAGTACAGAATTAACCAGGTTGGAAAAGACCTCAGGGATCAGCAAGTCCAACCTCTCACCCAGCACCATCTGATCAACTAAACCATGGCACCATAGAACCCAGGGATCAGCAAGTCCAACCTCTCACCCAGCACCATCTGATCAACTAAACCATGGCACCATAGAACCATAGAATCAGTAAGGTTGGAAAAGACCTCAAAGATCATCAAGTCCAACCTGGCACCCAACACCTCCTGACTACTAAACCATGGCTCCAAGTGCCTCATCCAGGCTCTTCCTAAACACCTCCAGGGGATGGGGACTCCACCACCTCCCTGGGCAGCACATTCCAGTGGCCAATCTCTCTTGCTGGGAAGAATTTCTTCACATCCAGACTAAGCCTCCCCTGGCACAGCTTGAGACTGTGTCCTCTTGTTCTGCTGCTGCTTGCCTGGCAGAAGAGACCAAACCCCACCTGGCTACAACCTCCCTTCAGGCAGTTGCAGAGAGCAAGAAGGTCTCCCCTGAGCCTCCTCTTCTGCAGGCTAAGCAACCCCAGCCCTCAGCCTCTCCTCCCAGGGCTGTGCTCCAGACCCCTCCCCAGCTTTCTTGCCCTTCTGGACACCTTCCAGCAGCTCAACCTCTTTCCTGAGCTGAGGAGCCCAGAACTGGACACAGGACTCCAGGTGTGGCCTCAGCAGTGCTGAGCACAGGGCACAAGGACTTCCCTGCTCCTCCTAGCATGGAGCAAAGGAGGCTCAGGGCAGACCTCACTCTCTACAATTCCCTGAATGAGGTTATAATGAGGTGGGAGCCAATCTCTTCCCTCAAGTAACAAGTGATAGGATGAGAGGAAATGGCTTCAAGTAGTACCAGAGAAGGTTTAGGTAGGAGATGAGGAAAAATTTCTTTGCTGCAAGAGTGGTCAGGGATTGGAATGTGCTGCCCAGGGAGGTGGTGGAGTCCCCAGCCCTGGAGGTGTTTAAGAGGGGATTGGATATGGCCGTTGGTGCCATGGTTTAGTAGTCATGAGGTCTGTGGTGACAGGTTGGACTTGATGCTCTTTGAGGTCTCTTCCAACCTTATTGATTCTGTGATTCTATGATTCTGTTAGTTGCCAGTCCCAGCCAAACCTCTTTCTCATTTGAAGTGCAAGAGGAGCAGGCAAGATGAACTGCCCTGCTCACAGCAGCATCTCTGGAGGCTGCTGCAAGCCTGGCTTAGCATTCAGGAGAGGCAGGGGGAAGGGGGGGGGAGAGGCAGGGGGAGCGGGAGAGGCAGGGGGAGCGGGAGAGGCAGGGGGAGCGGGAGAGGCAGGGGGGAGGGGAGAGGAAGGGGGAGAGGGGGGGAGCGGGAGAGGCAGGGGGGGAGCGGGAGAGGCAGGGGGGGAGCGGGAGAGGCAGGGGGAAGGGGGAGAGGCAGGGGGAAGGGGGAGAGGCAGGGGGAGGGGGAGCGGGAGAGGCAGGGGGAGCGGGAGAGGCAGGGGGGAGCGGGAGAGGCAGGGGGAAGGGGGGGGGGA
This sequence comes from Picus viridis, assembly GCA_033816785.1. Taxonomy (NCBI): domain Eukaryota; kingdom Metazoa; phylum Chordata; class Aves; order Piciformes; family Picidae; genus Picus; species Picus viridis. The sequence continues at coordinate 6,434,570 of CM066603.1, read as the reverse complement.
GAGGCAGGGGGAAGGGGGAGAGGCAGGGGGAAGGGGGAGGCAGGGGGAAGGGGAGAGGCGGAGAGGCAGGGGGAGCGGGAGAGGCAGGGGGAGCGGGAGAGGCAGGGGGGAGCAGGGGGAAGGGGAGAGGGGGGAGCGGGAGAGGCAGGGGGAGCGGGAGAGGCAGGGGGAGCGGGAGAGGCAGGGGGAGCGGGAGAGGCAGGGGGAAGGGGGAGAGGCAGGGGGAAGGGGGAGAGGCAGGGGGAGCGGGAGAGGCAGGGGGAAGGGGGAGAGGCAGGGGGAAGGGGGAGAGGCAGGGGGAGCGGGAGAGGCAGGGGGAGCGGGAGAGGCAGGGGGAAGGGGGAGAGGGGCAGGGGGAAGGAGGGGAGAGGCAGGGGGAGCGGGAGAGGCAGGGGGAGCGGGAGAGGCAGGGGGAAGGGGGAGAGGCAGGGGGGAGGGAGAGGCAGGGGGAAGGGGGAGGCAGGGGGAGAGTGAGAGGCAGGGGGGAGCGGGAGAGGCAGGGGGGAGGGGGAGAGGCAGGGGGAGCGGGAGAGGCAGGGGGGAGCGGGAGAGGCAGGGGGAAGGGGGAGAGGCAGGGGGAGTGGGAGAGGCAGGGGGGAGCGGGAGAGGCAGGGGGAGCGGGAGAGGCAGGGGGAGGGGGAGAGGCAGGGGGAGCGGGAGAGGCAGGGGGAGGCAGGGGGGGAGAGGCAGGGGGAGCGGGGAGAGGCAGGGGGAAGGGGGAGAGGCAGGGGGAAGCGGGAGAGGCAGGGGGAGCGGGAGAGGCAGGGGGAGCGGGAGAGGCAGGGGGAGCGGGAGAGGCAGGGGGAAGGGGGAGAGGCAGGGGGAAGGGGGAGAGGCAGGGGGAGCGGAGGCAGGGGGGAGCGGGAGAGGCAGGGGGGAGCGGGAGAGGCAGGGGAAGGGGAGAGGCAGGGGGAAGGGGGAGAGGCAGGGGAAGGGGAGAGGCAGGGGGAGCGGGAGAGGCAGGGGGCGGGGAGGAGAGGCAGGGGGGAGCGGGAGAGGCAGGGGGAAGGGGAGAGCAGGGGGAGCGGAGAGGCAGGGGAGCGGGAGAGGCAGGGGGAGCGGGAGAGGCAGGGGAAGGGGGAGAGGCAGGGGGAGGGGGAGAGGCAGGGGGAAGGGGGAGAGGCAGGGGGGAGCGGGAGAGGCAGGGGGAGCGGGAGAGGCAGGGGGAGCGGGGGAGGCAGCGGGGAAGGGGGAGGGGGGGAGGCAGGGGGAAGGGGGAGCAGGGGGAGCGGGAGAGGCAGGGGGAGCGGGAGAGGCAGGGGGAGCGGGAGAGGCAGGGGGAAGGGGGAGAGGCAGGGGGAGGGAGAGGCAGGGGGAAGGGGGAGAGGCAGGGGGAGCGGGAGAGGCAGGGGGGGAGCGGGAGAGGCAGGGGGAGCGGGAGAGGCAGGGGGAGCGGGAGAGGCAGGGGGAAGGGGAGGAGGCAGGGGGAGGGGGAGAGGCAGGGGGAGCGGGAGAGCAGGGGGAGCGGAGAGGCAGGGGGAGCGGGAGAGGCAGGGGGGGGGAGCAGGGGGAAGGGGGAGAGGCAGGGGGAGCGGAGAGGCAGGGGGAAGGGGGAGAGGCAGGGGGGAGCGGGAGAGGCAGGGGGAAGGGGAGAGGCAGGGGGAGCGGGAGAGGCAGGGGGAGCGGAGAGGCAGGGGGAGGGGGAGAGGCAGGGGGAGGGGGAGAGGCAGGGGGGGAGCGGGGGGAGAGGCAGGGGGGGAGCGGGAGAGGCAGGGGGAGAGGCAGGGGGGAGCGGAGAGGCGGGAGAGGCAGGGGGAGCGGGAGAGGAGGGGGAGAGCGGGAGAGGCAGGCAGGGGGAAGGGAGAGGCAGGGGGAAGCGGGGAGGAGCGGAGAGAGGGGGAGCGGAGAGGCAGGGGGGAGCGGGAGAGGCAGGGGGGAAGCGGGAGAGGCAGGGGGGAGCGGGAGAGGCAGGGGGAGCGGGAGAGGCGGGAGAGGGGGAGCGGGAGAGGCAGGGGGAGCGGGAGAGGCAGGGGGGGAGCGACACCTGTGCCAGCCCCTGTCCAGGCAGCTCCTGCCTGTAGCTGTGCAAGAGGCTGGCAGCAGGGAGGGAAGAGCGTCGTTTAGCAGAGAGCAGTGATGAATGGCTCTGTCGCTGCAGCCTGATTACCCGAGTGACAATGACTTGTCACTGCAGGGGCCGGGGTGGAATCTCTGTGTTGACAAATGACAGCTTTCACACCTCTGGGACAGCTCCTGCCTCTCCCCCCCTCCCCCCTGCACTGGCTCTGCCATTCCCTAGGGATCAGTCACAGTATTACCAAGGTTGGAAGAGACCTCGAAGATCATCCAGTCCAACCTGTCAGCACAGACCTCACGACTAGACCATGGCACCAAGTGCCACATCCAGTCCCCTCTTGAACACCTCCAGGGATGGTGACTCCACCACCTCCCTGGGAAGCACATTCCAATGGTGAATGACTCTCTCAGTGAAGAACTTTCTCCTCACCTCCAGCCTAAACCTCCCTGGCACAGCTTGAGACTGTGGCCTCTTGTTCTGGTGCTGGTTGCTAGAGAGAAGAGGCCAACCCCTTCCTGGCTACAACCTCCCTTCAGGTAGTTGTAGAGAGCAATGAGGTCACCCCTGAGCCTCCTCTTCTGCAGGCTAAGCAACCCCAGCTCCCTCAGCCTCTCCTCCCAGGGCTGTGCTCAAGGCCTCTCCCCAGCCTTGTTGCCCTTCTCTGGACACCTTCAAGTCTCTCGATGTCCTTCTTAACCTGAGGAGCCCAGAACTGGACACAGGACTCAAGGTGTGGCCTAACCAAAGCAGAGTACAGGGGCACAATGACCTCCCTGCTCCTGCTGGCCACACTGTTCCTAATGCAGGCCAGGATGCCCTTGGCCTTCTTGGCCCCCTGGGCACACTGCTGGCTCATGTTCAGGCGGCTGTCAATCAGCACCCCCAGGTCCCTCTCCGTTTGGCAGCTCTCAGCCACTCTGACCCCAGCCTGTAGCTCTGCCTGGGGCTGCTGTGGCCAAAGTGCAGCCCCTGGCACTTGGACTCGTTGAATGCCATCCTGTTGGCTTCTGCCTATCTGTCCAGTCAGTCAAGGTCCCTCTGCAGAGCCCTTCAGCCCTCTGACTGAACAACATCTGCTCCCAGCTTGGTGTCATCTGCACATTTGCTGATGACTGTCTCAATCCCCTCATCCAGATCGTCAATGAAGACATCGAAGAGGCTGGGGCCCAGCACTGCTCCCTGGGGCACACCACTGGTGCCTGGCTGCCAGCTGGCTGTGGCATCTTTGCCATTCACCACCACTCTCTGGGCTCAGCCTCCAGCCAGTTCCTCACCCAGCTCAGAGTGCTGCTGCCCAAGCCACGAGCTGACAGCTTGGGCAGCAGTTTGCTGTGGGGGACGGTGTCAAAGGCCTTGCTGGAGTCCAGGTAGACCACATCCACAGCCTGCCCCACAGCCACCAGGCAGTCACCTGGGCATAGAAGGGGATCAGGCTGGAGAGGCAGGACCTGCCCTTCCTGAATCCATGTTGGCTGGACCTGAGCTCCTTGGCCATCCTGCAGGTGCAGTGATTGCCCCCAGGATGATCTGCTCCATCATTTCCCTGGCACTGAGGTCAGGCTGCCAGGCCTGGAGTTTCCAGGTTCTCCATCTGACCCTTCTTGTGGGTGGGGACCACACTGGCCAGTTCCCAGCCATCTGGGACCTCCCGGTCTCTCAGGGGGAGGCAAGGAAACGCTGCCTTCCTCCAGGAGAAGATTGTTTTACCCCCCAAAAGAGGGGTGGGCTAGCAGGAAGCCTTCACAAGAAGTTTTCTCCCTGATTGCTGTGGTGGTTCAAGGCAGAAGACAAAGCCTTCAGGGCTTCAGCTGCTCAGCTGGCAAGGCCGGGTCATCGCGGGGGCAGGAAAGGGAGAGCCTTCTGCTGCCAGGGGCTCACAAGCAGGAGGTCAATGAAGGGGCAGTGGTGCTGCTAGCCCCAGCTCTTCAGAAGCCTGGTGAGTTTCCAGAGGAGGCTTCAGAGACATCTTCTGGTGGCCTGGCAGTGCTTCAAGGGCACAGCAGGAAGGCTGGGGACAGACTTAAGAGCAGGGATTGATGGGACAGGCCAAGGGGGATGGTTGGAAAGTGCAAGAGGGAGCTTGAGAGTGGAGAGAAGGGAGAAATGTTTGGCACTGAGGGTGGGGAGAGCCTGGCCCAGGCTGCCCAGAGAGCTGGGAGCTGCCCCCTGCCTGGCACCAGTGCAGGGGAGGTTGGTTGGGGCTGTGAGCAGCCTGCTCTGGCTGGGGCTGTCCCTGCTGGCTGCAGGGGCTTGGACTGGAGGAGCTTTAAAGGTCCCCTCCAACCCAAACCACTTTATTAATCTTGATTCTATGTATTCAGCAGTGATCCCAAACATACTCCCCCCACATTCCCCCTCCCTTCCAGCCTCCTCTCCTGTCTCTCTCCATAATCCCTCCTGTGCCTCTGAGCCAGGGCCCTGCAAATCCTCCCGGCTCCAACCTCTGCTTAGCTTGCTGGCTGCTGCTGTCCCATCCACCCTAAAGCAAGCTGTGATTCCAGCAGCCCACCACTGCCTTCTGGAGCCTGGTGACATGCCTCAAGGCCTTTCTTTTCAAGCAGACTTTCCTGCCAGCTTCTTTTTGGGGCTGGAAGCGTGTCCCAGCCCCCATCATTCTGTGCTTTCATGCTTCCCTCCCCAGCACTCCCCCTGTGCCTCAGGTTCCCAACCTGTAAGCCAAGACTTGGGGCCATTTAAAACCACAGAATTGGTTTGGTTGGAAAAGACCTCTAAGGTCACCAAACCCAACCAGTCCCTAACTCTGCCAAGGCTGCTGCTTAAGCCATGGCTCTCAGCACCACAGCTCTGTGGCTTTTAAACCCCTCCAGGGCTGGGCATTTAACCACTTCCCTGGGGAGCCTGTTCCAGTGTTTGATTCCTCTCAAGCTTAGCTCCCTCTTGCCCTTCAGTTGGTCCTCACCCTCTGCCCCAGGGCACCAGGGACAATGAAAGGAAAAGCAGCTCCTGGTATCATAGAATTGTCAGGGTTGGAAGGGACCTCAAGGGTCATCCAGTTCCAAACCCTCTGCCCTGGGATGTCAGCCTCAGTTCAGGGGCAGATTTTGGATGTGGGGGGAGCATGAGAAGGAGAACCCTTAGGATGAGGTCTCACACCTCACACAGAGGGTTGCTGTAGCCCTTATCAATGAGCACCAAGGTGCTCTCAGCAGCAGCAGGTGGGGCTGCACCCCAGACAAGCTAATCATAGAGTCATAGAGTTGTCAGGGTTAGAAGGGACCTCAAGGATCATCCACTTCCAACCTCCTGCCATGGGCAGGACACCTCACACTGCAGCAGGTTGCTCACAGCCGCCTCCAGCCTGGCTGCAAACACCTCCAGGCAGGAGGCTGCCACCACTCCCTGGGCAACCTGAGCCAGGCTCTCACCACCCTCCTGGGAGAAACTTTTTCCTCACAGCCAATCTCAATCTCCCCACTCCTAGCTTTGTTTCCCCCACTCCTAGCTTTGCTCCATCCCCCCCCACTCTATCCCTCCCCTGCCACCCCCAAAAGTCCCTCCCCAGCTTTCCTGTAACCCCCATCAGATCGTAGTCAGGTCTGCAGAGCAGAGCTGCTCTTGCTTTGGCTGGGAGCTGAAAGATGTGGTTGAAAGAGCTGGTGCTGCTGGCAGTCAGCATGTGCAAAGGCTGCCTTGGCAAATCTTTTGAGGCCACATATTCACTGCTGGCAATGGATAATGTGCACTCCCAGCCACGGAGCAGAAGTGATAGCTCGGGCTCAGCAGAGCAATCACAGCTCGGCAGCCGAGCTCAGGCTTGAGTCCTGCAGACTCCAAACACGATTCAAAGACAAGGGAAGAATGAACGGGAAGGAGCTGCAGTTCAGAGCAGATTTCTGCCGCCAGAGGAAGGATGGGTGCGAATTATGCACCCTCCCCAGGGCTGCTGGACGGAGCAGCAAAGCCCTGAGCTGTCAGTGCTGGCTGGGCAGAAGGCAGCCAGCTGGGATCTCCCCCCCTGCACACGGAGCAGGGCTTTCCCCCTCCCCTGCCTGCTTCTGTCACCTGCCAGCTGGGATCTCCCCCCTGCACACGGAGCAGGGCTTTCCCCTCCCCCTGCCTGCTACTGTCACCTGCCAGCTGGGGATCTCCCCCTGCACACGGAGCAGGGCTTTCCCTCCCCTGCCTGCTTGGTCACCTGCCAGCTGATCTCCCCCTGCACACGAGCAGGCTTTCCCCCTCCCTGCCTGCTCGTCACCTGCCAGCTGGGATCTCCCCCTGCACGGAGCAGGGCTTTCCCCCCCCTGCCTGCTTGGTACCTGCCAGCTGGGATCTCCCCCCTGCACATGGAGCAGGGCTTTCCCCCTACCCTGCCTGCTTGGTCACCTGCCAGCTGGGATCTCCCCCGCACATGGAGCAGGGCTTTCCCCCTACCCTGCCTGCTACTATCACCTGCCAGCTGAATTATTGCAAGAAGGGGCTTTAGTGCTAGAGATGAATAGAATAGAATAGAATAGAATAGAATAGAATAGAATAGAATAGAATAGAATCATAGTATCAGTCAGGGTTGGAAGGGACCACAAGGATCAGCTAGTTCCAACCCCCTGCCATAAGCAGGACACCCCACACTAGATCAGGCTGGCCACAGCCTCATCCAGACTGGGCTTAAACACCTCCAGGGACGGGGCCTCAACCACCTCCCTGCACAACCCATTCCAGGGCTTCATCACTCTCATGGGGAAGAACTTCCTCCTCACCTCCTTCCTGAATGTCCCCACCTCCAGCTTCATTCCATTCCCCCTAGTCCTATCACTCCCTGAGAGCCTGAGAAGCACAGCCCTGGGAGGAGAGGCTGAGGGAGCTGGGGTTGCTTAGCCTGCAGAAGAGGAGGCTCAGGGAGACCTTCTTGCCCTCTCCAACTGCCTGAAGGGAGGTTGTAGCCAGGTGGGGGTTGGTCTCTTCTCCCCAGCAAGCAGCAGCAGAACAAGAGGACACAGTCTCAAGCTGTGCCAGGAGGTTCAGGCTGGAGGTGAGGAAGAAATTCTTCCCAGCCAGAGAGACTGGCCATGGGGATGTGCTGCCCAGGAGGTGGTGGAGTCCCCATCCCTGGAGGTGTTTAGGAAGAGTCTGGATGAGGCACTTGGTGCCATGGTTGAGTTGATCAGATGGTGTTGGGTGAGAGGTTGGGTTCGATGATCTCTGAGTTCTGTTGCAACCTGGTCAATTCCATTCTCCATTCCATTCTCCATTCCATTCTCCATTCCATTCTCCATTCCATTCTCCATTCCATTCCATGCTATTGGAGTGTACCAGGTATTACAACAGGCTGGGGGTGAGGGATTGGATTTGGGGTTTGTTGCTGTCTGTGTGGAAAACAAGCCCCCAAACACTTCCCTGCTCTTTCCTTCATAGCATTTCCCTGGGCCTTTGGAGCTGAATTGCTGTTGCAAACAAGCCTTTCCCAAAAGCCATAAAGAAAAGCAACCCAGGTAGGCACTGGGTGGTAAGAAGAACAGAGAGACAGAGAGAGAGAGAGAGAATGATTTGGATGAGCTGTGGGAGTGGAGAAGTCAATTTTCCAGCAGAAAGCAATTCCCACTGCTCTGGAGGAAGACTAACACTCTCTGTCAAAACTTCCTTGTCTTGCTCTCTGTCAGTCCATAATACCAAAACCCCAAACAGAGCCCCTGCAAGGCTCTGCCCTGTGTCATGCCAAACCGCTGTCAGTGCTGAAGTGGCAGCCGGAGGAGCAAGGTGAGGGAGGGGTTGCCAGCCTGACAAGGAGGGGTTGCCAGCCTGACAAGGAGGGGTTGCCAGCCTGACAAGGAGGGGTTGCCAGCCTGACAAGGAGGGGTTGCCAGCCTGACAAGGAGGGGTTGCCAGCCTGACAAGGAGGGGTTGCCAGCCTGACAAGGAGGGGTTGCATCCCCTAGGAGCACGCAGGGGTTTGCCTCTGCATTGCTGCTCCAGATCTTTCCAGGGCTCTGTGGCCCTCAGGCTAGGGGCAGAGTGGCTGGAGAGCGGCCAGGCAGAGAGGAACCTGGGGGTGTTGCTCAATGGTAGGCTGAACACGAGCCAGCAGTGTGCCCAGGGGTCCAAAAAGGCCAAGGGCATCCTGGCCTGCAGCAGGAAGAGTGTGGCCAGCAGGAACAGGGGAGGTCATTCTGCCCCTGTACTCAGCACTGCTGAGGCCACACCTTGAGTCCTGTGTCCAGTTCTGGGCTCCTCAGGTTAAGAAGGACATTGAGGGACTTGAAGGTGTCCAGAGAAGGGCAAGAAAGCTGGGGAGGGGTCTGGAGCACAGCCCTGGGAGGAGAGGCTGAGGGAGCTGGGGTTGCTTAGCCTGCAGAAGAGGAGGCTCAGGGGAGACCTTCTTGCTCTCTGCAACTCCCTGAAGGGAGGTTGTAGCCAGGTGGGGGTTGGTCTCTTCTGCCAGGCAAGCAGCACCAGAACAAGAGGACACAGTCTCAAGCTGTGCCAGGGGAGGTTTAGGCTGAAGGTGAGGAGAAAGTTCTTCCCAGCAAGAGGAACTGGCCACTGGAATGTGCTGCCCAGGGAGGTGGTGTAGTCACCATCCCTGGAGGTGTTCAAGAGGGGATTGGATGTGGCACTTGGAGCCATGGGTTAGCTGTCAGGAGATGCTGGGTGAGAGGTTGGACTTGCTGAGCTAGCAATACGTAACTGAACGAAGCATACATGTTGGCTGGACCTCAGCCCTTGGCCGTCCTTCAGGTGCGCAGTTATTGCCGCCAGGATAATCTGCTCCACCATTTTCCCTGGCACTGAGGTCAGGCTGACTGGCCTGGAGTTTCTAGGTTCCTCCATCCAACCCTTTTTGTGGATGGGGATCACATTGGCCAGTTTCCAGTCATCTGGGACCTCTCCAATGAGCCAGGACTGGTGGAAAATGGTGGAGAGTGGCTTGGCAGCTCATCTGCCAGCTCTCTCAGCACCCTAAGATGGATCCCATCTGGTCCCATGGACTTGTGAGTGTCCAAGTGGCTCGGCAGGTCCCAAAGCAGTTCCTCATGGATTTCCGGGGCGTTACACTGCTCCCTGACCCCATCACCCAGCTCAGGAGGCCACTCGACCTGCCCCTGATAAAGCCATGCTGGCTGTCTTGAATCACCTCCCTGTACCCCATCTGACATGTCAGCAGAGGACCACCTTAACATGATGGGCTGGGCAATCATTAACACATGCAGAAAGAAACTTCTCTTGCACAAGCTCAGGTGGCCAACTGTTCCCTTTGGGGCAGCTCCTTCTTTGTTACTGTTTCTATACAAGCCCAATGCATCTCTGGGCAGCTGAGTGGCTGTGGTTAGACACCTGGCACCTGGTCCTGCAGAGCAGAAATAAAGACAAATCTCTCCACTCAGTGAGTTGACTGGTGTCTGGCAGCCTTGGGGAAGAATTTATAGACACCACCAAAAGCACATCCTCAGATGGGGGCAACCCATCCTATGGGTGGAGCTGGAACAAAGGAGACTCTTTGCTAGCTGCTGACTTTGAGGTTGGGGCATGATGCTTTCCCATATTCCAGCATTCCAGCTTTCAATTCACACCAATGAATGGGGTGAGATAAATAATGAAGAAGAATGCCAAATCCAAATTTCAGCTTAACACCACGCCCATTACTGTAGCCATCTCATGAGCTGTTAGTATCAAATACAGCAATGTGATCAACCTGATCTATATGCCTGAGATGACAAACATCACCAGAGAGAGCACAGAGGCATGAGGATTTTCATAATACAACCACGAGAACAAATGGACCATCACTGTGACCTGGTACCACTGAAGAATTGCATATGATAGGCTTTGGTCACAAGTTTTTTAATTTAATGCTGCAGGCCCAACATCAGATCCAGGCAGCAGCAGAGCCCCATGCAATGGTGACACAACTCTCCATCCCAGTCCTAACCCTCTTAGGATGGGAAGAGGAAATTGGAAGCAAAATGCAAAACCCCTCAGGTTGAGATAAGGAGAGTTTAATGAAACAGTAGAAAGAAGTAAGAAAAAAACAGGAGTAACAATTATGGAACTGAAGTAATTTATAAAGGCAGTGATATTAAACAGGAATATCTCTCTCAGTGCTGCTGAATATTGATGCCTATGTCAAAAATTGTCAAAGGAAACCCATCACACCTGGCCATGTGTCACAAACAGCAGCCTATGCCCAGAATTATGCCCCAGATACTGCCAAAACTTGTCCCAACAAGTTTTGCTCACACGTCCCCCCTTCCCTCTCCTTTCTGGAGTGAGTACTCAGCCCAGAGCCAAGTAAACAAAAGGCCAAGTATCAGCCAGCCAGGGTAAACAACCCAACCCCAGCCTTCTTTGGGGTAAACAGCATCACGACCACCTTTTTAATACTCTTGAGATGCTTGTGCTCCTTCCAAGTCTGGGCATAATTCCAGCTAGGTGCTTTGCCACAGGCTGAAAGGTATTACCAAGTTTGACTATTGGCCAAATCCAAACCTTGACTAACATATAAGTATTACCCCAAATAGTAAACAAGTCACTCTTTGCTCTTGCTGTCAAGCTTTATTGCCTTGGCTATTAATCTCCATCCACGTGCATACATACTGATGGCCTCTGCAGTCCATAGAGAAGCCAGCAACCCGGGAAGAGCTGCTGTGCCTCAGTTTACCTGCAAAGAGTCCTTTTGCTTCACTTCACCAGTAGGAAAAGCTGCCACTGCATCCTATAAGGACTGAACCCTGATGGTAAACCTTATCCAGTCAGGGGGAGACCTCACCTGAACCTTGGGAGTTCTAGAGTCTGCTACAGCCACAAGGCAGCAGACCTGTGAGCCAAAGCCCTTTGTGTGCCAAAGCCCTTTGTGAGCCAAAGCCCTTTGTGTGCCAAAGCCCTTTGTGTGCCAAAGCCCTTTATTGTGCCAGCTCGCAAAGCAGGTATTGCCTCAGCCGCAACCTGTGTGGTCATGTCCCAGGAAGAGGAGCTGCCCTGTCACTCCACAGCCCTAAAGGAAGCAGTCACTGAGAGGAACTCAGCAGCACCTGCAGCCCAGAGCAAGCCAGGGGAAAGCCATGCTGCTCTGCACCCTCACCCCTCCCCTCCATGCTCTCTAGCAGCTCCAGGGAGGGAACCACTCCCCTCCCCAGTGTCCTGCCAACCCCTGCAGGGGAGGTGCCAAGGGAGCCCAAGAGAGAGCCCGTCCAAGGGAACTGGCCTGCTGGGAAGAAGTCTATGCCACAGTAGCTTCCAGCTATGGCTCCCGCAGCCATGGGAAGAGAGAAAACTGCCCCTGTTGCTGTCCAGAAAGGGACCAACTCAGGAGCCAGAGCCAGATCCCTGCAAGCCCCTGCCACCACAGCAGCCACAACTGGGTCCCTGGAATTAGTCTCAGCACAGCCTAACAATCAGATTTGATTCTATTTAAAATCCCCATACATTAGCTCATGTGGTATTGTAATCTATGCTTCATAAGCAGCACCCCGGAATACCCAGATAATTCATGATCAGAATTGATTTAAGTCTCTGAAAGGTTCCTTTAAGATTATATTGCCTTGACACTGTCTTTTCTAGCTATCAGCAGCTGCCAGGTATCTTGTCAAGTCGCTATCTGGTGGTCAAGCAGTGGAATTTCAACCTCAGTTCTTAATTGAATAACTATTTTGTATTTTTCTAATTGGGTTCAAATTGTTATACTGTATCAGTTTATGGGATGTATACACAATCATGTACTAGAATCTGCATATAGATATTGATAAATGGTTAATAATAAAGTTTAATATTAATGCAAATAATTTTCTTTTTTCATAATTCATACATTCATAACATTATTAATTGCACCATGCCAGCCCTTCCCTTCTAAAGCGGGTATGATATTGTATGATATAAAATATCCCATTGGCTGGTTCAGCTGGATATCATGGGTGCGGGCGCACTCACCATCTGCTGACAAAATTAACTTTACCTCAGTCAATCACAGGACATGACCCCCATGTGTCCTCTGATGTCTGCAGGAAGGTGAGGAATAACTACAGGTGGCCTGTTGCAGCCACTGTTCAGAGGGCAACTGCTGGATGTGTGCAGAGTGCAGGTTTCCTTAGCTGACCAATTTCTTAGCTGCCTAGAGCAAAACAGTAACATTCCATGGGTGCCAAGAAGAGCATCCTCACATTGGCACCCATTGATTGGAGCATGCTGCAGAAGCCACCTCCTTGACACACTGGCACCTCTCACTGGGAAAAGATTTTAGCTTATCGATGTGGTTGGGTTTTAGTGGCTAAGGGATTGATAACAAAGAGTATAAAAAACAGCCACTCTGAGCAAGAGTCACTCCAGTTAAGGACCTGTGGTTAGGGACTTAGGAACATATTGGGAGGTTAGGGCTGCTAGGGACTTCTGTTAGATAGCTCCTTCTGGCTAGGACTTCAGTGTAGGGATGCTTCTAGGGATATGCTCAGGACTTGTCTTATCTGCTTCATCTGTTTAGGGCTTCTGGGATTTCTTCTGTAAATTGGACTCTGAAACTCTGTAATTTTGGGGATTCTACAATGCAGAAATAAAGGACTTGTGGGAGGACTTCTGAGATTCTCTGTTCTCTGCATTTCCGGAGTCTTGTTGCTATATGCCAACCGTGTTTCTGCCTTCATTCATCACTCAATGGCCCTTGAAGTGGGGGAAGAACAACAGTGGCCCAGTCACCTTTGAAGTAAAATGTCCAGTCCTACCTCCCATACAAGTGGCAATGCTGCAGTGAAGTACTCCTATGGCAGGAGATATGACAAGCAGGGCTTCTCACAAGCTTCTGATGCTGAAGCATTTCAGAGAGTAGGGGGAAATGAGAAATTTTTAAAAACAAATATAGTTATTTATAAATTAGCTTCACCTCTTTTGTAATGTAATACAAAATTTATAAAGGTTTGGATGTTCTGTTGTGGATTATCTTCACAATAATAGTTTGAGAACAGTATTTGGAGAAGATAAATCCAAAAGTAGCAATAATACTGTAAACAGAAGGAAAAGTAGCAATAATTCTGTAAACAGAAGGAACTTCCTGGGGACTTAATCTATCAAATACTCACAAGGCCATTTGCTGATTATGGAAATTCCTCTTAAGGTCCCTTTTAGCAGAGAATTCTCCTAAACTACTACAGCTGCTAAATCCACATGTGCAAGGGAAAACCTGAGACAAAGAGCGCTCTCTCTCCACAACAGTCCCATTTTAATGAAAGCCAAGTCTGAGTTTGTCCAGATATCACAAAGGAAAGCAGCTCCAAGCCCAAACAGACAATAGAAATGGGCTCCAGGAACAGATAACTATCTTTAGGGCGCACTTGTTCCCAGCATGGGGTCTGTGCCATACCCTGCGTGGCTTGGGAGATGGAGTCACGTGAGTCTACTGACCACCAGGTGGGGGAGGTGTCTCACCCCTGGCTCCCTCCATCCCAACTTCTCCACTTCCCATCAGCCCAGCTTTGCCAGGTGGAAAGGGGCTTTGGATGTGCTGCCACATTGAGGCTCTCAGGTGTTTATCACAATCACAATAACCGCTGGGCCACTGACTCTCACCAGCACACACTGGGTGCCTTTTTCCTGCAGAGGGAGTGCTTTCAAATTCGGGTTAATGTCAGGGTCTTGTCTTCCCATCTCCTGTAGCTTCAGCCACAGGAGGGCAGCCAACTTCAGAAGAACCTCTCATGACTCTTCTGCCTGCACTGCTGCATTCCTGACCTGGAAATGCTGAGGCCTTTCCTCCCAGTGCTCAGAAGAAGCGTTAGCTGGGGTGTGGTCCTGACCCAAACCTGGAAATGAAAAGGCAGCAGTGCAGGAAATGAAAGCACAGCCATGTCCTTAGATGTGATGCTTTGCATTCAAGATGAGCTTGTGCAAAGATTGTTACCTCTGCCAAGGCGCTTCTGGTCCTGCAGCAATGAGGGGCAGGTATAAAAGGCAGCCCAGGTCCTGCTCTCTCATCTTCTTCTCCTGCCTCCTTCTCCTTGGCAACCAGGTGAGTCTGGAGCCCCTTCTGCTCCTGTTCTGAAGTGCCGTCTGCACTTGATGGGCATTGTATCTGAAATTGGCTTTGTCATATGTTGGGGGCTTGGATCACTTTTCATGACAGGGAGAAGTGGGGAGAAGTTCAGCTTAGAGATAGGTTAGGATGTAGCTGTGGAGGCTTTTTGTTGATGCACTAGGACAGAGCCTCCTCAGGTCAGGCTGCCATTTGAATAGCCCTGGCTGAATGAGGCTATGAAGACCATTGGCTCCTTGCAAATTCTTGAGCTTCAGCCATTTCCTTGTGACAGAGTAATATGCTTGCTCTTTACCTACACTCCTCCTGTTACTTTCCTGCCATCTCTTCCAGGTGCTCCTAAGGCTTTGAGTCATGTCCTGCTACAACCCGTGTGTGCCTTGCCAGCCCTGCGGCCCAACCCCACTGGCCAACAGCTGCAATGAGCCCTGCTGCAGGCAGTGCCAGAGCTCCACTGTTGCCATTGAGCCTCCTGCTGTGGTGGTGACCCTGCCTGGACCCATCCTCAGCTCCTTCCCACAGAACACTGTTGTGGGCTCCTCCACCTCTGCTGCTGTTGGCAGCATCCTCAGCTCTGAGGGAGTGCCCATCAGCTCTGGGGGCTTTGACCTCTCCTGCATCACCAACCGCTACTCTTGCAGACCCTGCCGCCCCTGCTAGGGCTACCAGCAACGGCCTCAGAGAAGGACCCCCAGGCAGTCTGAACACGATGCTGGACAGAGGAGCACACTTAGGGCCATTGTCTGGGCTCTCTGACATCATGGTCCATGACTGCCTTTGCTGTTTTCCACTCTCATTTCTTCTTTGTCTTTTGCTCCCCTCAAAGCTGCTCTGTGGACCCCAGGAACCAGCCTGAAGAGACTCTCCAGCCTCTCTCCCTTTCAAAACTGTGCCACTGCAAGAGAGAAACAAATCCTTGACTTCTTTTCCTCTCCTTGCTGGGCACCTCCACTTGGAGTGACATCATTTCTGTCTCATTAAAAAAATGGCTGCAACCTTGCCTGTGTGCCTGAGGTGTTCTTTCCATCTGCATGATGACTGCTGAGGGACAAAGTTAGTGCTTAGGAGGGGAAGTCAGTGGGGGGAACCTTTCCTCACTGCCGTAGGTGTATCAGGACAGACTGGTGGAGGAGGTGATAGAAAGCAGCCATGAGGAAAAGGACTTGGGGGTGCTAGAGGAGAAGAAGATAAACATGAGCACAGAGTGTGCACTTGCAGCCCAGAAAGCCAGTGGCATCCAGGGCTGCATCAAAAGAAACATGGCCAGCAGATTCTGCCACTTTGCTCTGAGAAGATCTCACCTGGAGTACAGGGTCCAGGTCTGGAGCTCTCAATACAGGTAGCACACAGACCTGATGGAGCAGGCCCAGAGGAGGGCCATGAAAAGGATCAGGGAATATGAGGACAGTGTAAATCAGCCATAGACACTATGGCTAAAGACATTGTCAAAGAGATCAAGACCTCCATGTGTGAACTGAGAAAGGGGAGCGATGCCTCCTTTCCCCTTCTCCTTCAGAATGGGTCCAGGTCTCGGCAATCAGGAATAGGCAACCTTCCCCTAGGAGATCACCCCAAGCCAATTGGGGGTTGTCAAGGGGGTCTCTGTGGAGGATCCCGTAAGCATTCAGGGAGTCACAGGGGGTTCACAAGATTTGACTGTACTGCAGGCTGAGAGAAGCCTGACCGGGAATGAACGGGGAAAGCACGACATAGTGACTGGTCCAGATGCACCTTGCATTCTTGACATTGACTTTCTGCGGGAGGGATGCTTTGAGGACCCTAAGGGGCACAAGTGGGCATTTAGGGTGGCAGCTGTAGAGACTGCAGGCAAGGAACAGCTGTCCACCATGCCTGAGCTGTCAGATGACTCCTCTGTAGTGGGCAGCCATAAGAGGCAGGATTTGAACTTACCTCTTGCCTCTCGCATAGTACATCGCAGGCAATACAGGACCAACAGAGGCTCTCTGCACCCCATACACCAACTGATTTGATGACTGGAGAGCCAGAAGGTGATCAGCAAGGCTCACTCCCCCTTCAACAGCCCAATATGGTCAGTGAGGAAGGCAAATGGGGAATGGAGACTGACCGTGGACTACCGTGGCCTGAATGAAGTGACTCCTCCGATCAGCGCTGCCGTGCCGGACATGCTGAAGCTCCAGTACGAGCTGGAATCAAAGGCGGCCAAGTGGTATGCCACTGGTATGCCAGTGGTATGACACATGTCACTGGTATGACACATGACACTGCTAATGCCTTTTTCTCCTTTCCCATTCGTGGTGGGTTAACACCCTTTTCTGAAAACAAAAGAACAAAGCAGGGTGGAGGGCTTGCAGGTACTTTTCACTCCCTGCAGGGCATTTTTCGCCTGGGAAGCTGAGTCTGTTCCACCTCCCCTCCCTGCCCAGCTAGGGTATAAAAAGCAGGACATCGTAGCTGTTGGCCCTGCTTTTTGGCTCCTGCCTCTGCTGGACGAGAGCTACTGCAGCTGCCCTCCTGCTCCTCGCCACGTGGTCGGACCTGATCCTTCTCTCTGCTGCCTCCATGCTTCCTCAGAGAAAGGCTGGTTTTGTATTACTCTCTTGTTTTTGTCCCCCTCCCATCCATCATTGTTCCTTGCCCTTGTGAACCCTTTTTCTGTTATTGCTTAAAGACAACTCTTTACCTCTCTACTTCCAAGCCGACTCCAAATTATTGTTTGGTGGATTTGCTCCTTCCTTTTCTCCCCTCTCTGTTGGGGGAGGGGGGAAGTGGGGCAAGAGATTCTCAGCCTTGCCCCCACCTGAGCTCTTAATTTCCAGTTAAGGCTCAAACCACCACACCATTGCAGAAGAATGCAGGCCACAGTTTGCTTTCACCTGGAGGGGAGTATGGTACCAATGGAATCGATTGCCTCAGGGCTGGATCCATAGCTCAAACATCTGCCATGAGGTAATCCAGACTGCCTTAGAGAAAGGTGGAGTCCCTGAGCATCTGCAGTTCATTGATGACATCATTGTGTGAGGTGAGACAGCAGAGAAAGTTTACCAGAAGGGTAAGAGGATAATTGATATCCTGCTGGAGGCTGGCTTCGCCATCCAGAGAAGCAAGGTAAAAGGGCCTGCCAAGGAGATCCAGTTCCTGGGTGTTCGATGGCAGGATGGCTGTCGCCACATCCCTCAGGAGGTGGTGAACAGAGTAGCCACTATGGTGTAGCCCACAAACAAGAAAGAGACACAGTCCTTTTTGGGGCTTGTGGGCTTCTGGAAAATGTACATTCCTGGGTACAGTCAAATTGTGAAGCCTCTCTTCCGTGTAACAAGGAAGAAAAATAATTTTGTGTGGGGACCTGAGCAGCAGGTGGCATTCGAGCAGATCAAACGAGAGGTGATCCAGGCTATGGCTCTGGGACCTGTTCAAACTGGGCCAGAGGTCAAGAACGTGCTGTACACTGTGGCCGGTGAGAATGGTCCTACGTGGAGCTTGTGGCAGAAGGCTCCTGGTGAAACCAGGGGCAGGCCCCTAGGTTTCTGGAGTAAGGTGTACAAAGGCTCCGAGGCCAACTACACCACAACAGAGAAGGAAATCCTAGCTGCCTATGAGGGTGTCCGGGCTGCCTCTGAGTTAATTGGGACTGAGTCACCTCTATTTCTAGCTCCAAGGCTTGCAGTCCTGACCTGGATGTTCCAAGGGAGAGGCTCAACCCCACATCATGCCACAGATGCCACCTGGAGTAAGTGGATGGCCCTGATAACTCAGCGAGCTTGGATGGGGAGCTTCGAACGCCCTGGCAGAGTGGAAGTGATCACCAACTGGCCAGAGGGTGCTGACTTTGGAATGCCACCAGAGCAGACAGTGACCCATGCTGAGGAGGCTCCCCCGTACAACAATCTCCCTGACAATGAGAAGGACTATGCTCTATTTACAGATGGGTCCTGCTGGCTCGTAGGAAGCAAGTGGAGATGGAAGGCAGCTGTCTGGAGCCCAACAAGGCAAGTAGCAGAAGCAAGGGATGGAGAGGGCGAATCCTTCAGTCAGTACGCAGAGGGAAAAGCTGTCCAGCTGGCCCTGGATATAATGGAGCGAGAGAACTGGCCAGTGCTGTACCTCTACATTGACTCCTGGGTGGTAGCCAATGCCTTGTGGGGGTGGCCAAAGGAATGGAGGAGGAACAAGTGGCAGAGGAAAGGGAAGCCTGTTTGGGCCACTGACCTGTGGCAAGACACTGCTGCCCGCCTGGACAGGCTGCCAATAAAGGTACAGCACATTGATGCACACATCCCCAAGAGCAGAGCCACAGAGGAGCACAAGCACAACCGCCAAGCAGATCTGGCTGCTAACATCTCCCAAATAGACTTGGACTGGGAACACAAGGGCGAGCTGTTCTTAGCTCTCTGGGCCCGTGACACTTCTGGCCACCAAGGGAGAGATGCCACATGCCAGTGGGCTCAAGACAGATCAGTGGACATCTCTATGGAGGCCATCTCACAGGTTATCCATGAGTGTGACATCTGTGCTGCCATCAAACAGGCCAAGCGCATGAAGCCTCTGTGGTATGGGGGGAGATGGTCGAAATAGAAGTATGGAGAGGCCTGGCAGATCGACCACATCACCCTTCCTCAGTCTCACAGTGGCAAGCAGTACGTACTGACCATGGTGGAGGCAAGTACAGGGTGGCTGGAAACCTACCCAGTACCTCATGCCACTGCTCCCAATACCATCCTGGGCCTAGAGAGGCATGTCCTGTGGAGACACGGCACCTCCGGGGGATTGAATCAGACAATGTAACCCACTTCAAGAACCATCTCCTAAGGGACTGGGCAAAGGAACATGGCATTGAGTGGATTTACCACATCCCATACCATGCACCAGCTGCGGGGAAGGTCGAGCGCTACACTGGCTTGCTAAAGACCACCCTAAAAGCCATGGGGGGTGGAAAATTTAGGAACTGGGAAAGGCACCTAGCTCAAGCCACTTGGTTAGTGACCAGCAGAGGATCTGTGAATCGAGCTGGTCCTGCCCAGTCCGACCTGCTGCAAACAGTGGATGGAGATGGGGTTCCTGTGATTGCTGAGAAAGACCTGCTGGGGAAGTCGGTGTGGGTTTTCCCTGCTGCTGGTAGCGGCAAACCCACCCAAGGGGTGGTCTCTGCTGAGGGGCCTGGTCACAGGTACAGGGTCATGTTAGAAACTGGGGACATTCAGTGTATCCCACAGCAGAACATGACTCTGGCTGAGACGGGATGAACTCAGAGGGGGCAACGCACACCAATGTATTATAGTCACTGTATGATAGTTATAAGTTGTTCTAAGTTTTCCTCTCCTAGTTTAATACCAGCCTGGCATCCAGCACTCAGCATGAACACACCGCACACCTATCCAGAGAGCTCCTGCGTCATCTCGCCTGCACCTGTTCCTGATGCCCCACAGCAAAAGACTGTTCCTGTTTACCACTACATGGAGAACAAAAAGCGGGGAAGGGCAGGTCTGCGTTCTCAAGCGGTACCCCAGTTCTGATGGTCAAGAAAGAACCACCCCTGCTTAAAACAGCACGAGGGGCTCCGTGCTATCAGCCACGCACCAGGTGTCCCCCTACAATCCACAAGAAGCTCACACAATCTCCCTGGCAAGAAATCTTGAGCCCCAACTTCCAAAAACCAAAATGACGCCCAGATCTAAATTTAAACTCTCCATCTTTTGCAATCTGATCTGCAGAGTGGCCACAACAACCAACTCCTGGCTGGCTCACCAAGAATGTGATGGGTTGAGGCAGACCCCCTCCCCACCACGGGCAAAAATAATGACTCAGACAAACGGATTACAAAAGTGATGGAAAGTTTAAATGGAAAGCAGTGAGTGTGTGCAGAGAGCGCAGTGACAAAAGAAAATCCCAAAGCACACCCAGAAACATCCCATCCCCACCTGAGGGTACACCCAAGACCCCCAGGGCTCCTTCTTACCCCCCAACTCCACTGCTAGGCTAGTCTCAGCTGGCCAGATCTGAGACTGCCCATCCCCCGGCCTTGGGCCTAGTCAAGCCCAAAAGGCCGAGAGACACCTCCCCCAAGTTACCAGGTGGCGGCGAGGGAAGAAAGAGAGCGTGCCAGACCCCCCGCTGAGATCTTATAGGAGAGCAGGGTATTATGGGATGAAATACCTGGCTTCCTGTGTCCACCCACTGGGCTGGACTTCTGGACACAGGAATCCCTCATACGAACACTGCAGAGTGCACCCAGCCCAAACTGCTACAAACACAAAAGACCCCTCTGGACAAAGCCAAGGGGCTACTAAACAGCCTCCTTCTCCCACTCTGCCTCCCATACTTCCCTCCCCCATACAAGGGAAAGATGAGAATAGGAGAAAGGAGTTAGTACAACTTGCAAGGAAGAAGGAACGCAGCCAAGGTCAGCAAAGCCAAGCAGAGATACCAGCCAGTAGCAGCTAGAGCTAGAGGTGAAAAAGAAACAGAATAGTTTGTGCAACTGCCTTTTGTCCACATTAACAAGAGAATGGAATGCTTTATCCCTATCTGTTATTGTTCCGTGTCCAATGGTAGTTTATTTACCCTTTTACTCTAAAATGTCCAGAAAGTTCCTATTATTGTTTTTGCAGTTAGGAGTTAGGCAAAAGTTCCACCTTCAAACCATAACAATCAGCTAGGTGATAGGCATGCCTTTCTAAAAGTTTGTGCATAAATAAAAAAGAGAAATCTTCCCTGGTGCACATGGCTTGTGGAGTGTGATGAAGAGGTTATTCATTTATGAATATGAAAGATGACTTAGGAAAATATTATTTTTATTCATTATAAAAATTATTAATAGCCAATGAATCACTATTTTATATACATGTTCTAGTGCACAATCGTGAAATACATTCCATAAGCGGTTTAGTATTATAATTAGAACTCAATTGGAATATTTACAGAATCACTTTCTATATTTATATGACAAAGGGTGCCGTTCCAGCGCTTGGCCACTAGATGGCGACTCGACGGGGCACGGGCAGCTACCTATATACAGAAAATGTTTCTATGCGTTAGAGGTTATTCTGCTAGATGCAGATGCTTTGAACTGAGTGTTAGCACGTGGAAAGCACGTGGAAGATACTTCCTAGCTGTTGATTGTGGCAAGGTTGGGTTCCAGCAGACGACTGTCACTGGACTGGTTCCTAGGCTGGTCTGGATGGCGGTGCTGGGTGGCTCTCTCCGTAGCAGTGGAGAGGAGATGGAACGTAGGCTTAGCTTGTAAGCAGGTTCCCTTTCAGGACTCGGCAGGTTCCCTCCAGACGACAGGGAGCAGTCCTGCGGGGTCGGCCCGGCAAGGCCGGCAGGGCTGGTCCCGGGACACGGTCAGCCCTCAGAGTCGGCTCGCACGGCAGGGTGGGGCGACGGTTCCCGATAGGCAGGCTCGGAGGCTTCCGATCGGGCACGGCAGCAGGCAGGGCTGGATCCAGCGGGGGGGTCAGCCGTGCTGCAATGGGCTCAGGGAGCGGCCCCGGGGAAGAAGCGCGGCTACGTGATGTGGCGGCTTCCCGTTTACTTGGCTCGAAGGAGCAGCAGGACCCTCTCAGAGTGGTCCCGGCTTTGCTGCACGGACAGTGCTCTGGATCTCCCTGAGGTTTACAGGGCTCGGAAAGGCAAAGGTGGTGGCTCCTCTCCCACGATAGCGGGGTAAGGCAGATGTGTAGACTACCAGACTCGGTAGTCCTTCTCCCCAACAGTTGGGCAGATCTTACCCTCGGGGGTCCAGTCCTCTGGAGGCACAGTGGGCTCTCCTGGTTGGTGTGACTGGCTGTAACGGCACTGGGCTTCTCGGGCTCAGCGAAGGTCCCTCCTCTGGAGATAATTCTCAGGGCTAAGGCTCAATGGGCCTGCCTGGATACGGGCTTCTTCTCGTCGTGCAGAGGCTTCCAGTTCGCTTGCATGTATGAGAGAGAGAAGAACTAATAGCAAGGAGCTCAAAGGCAGAGGCTATGGAACGAGCGTTGTCCTCTCGAGTAAGGAGAAAGACAAAGTGAAAGAGGGGGCAACATGTTTACCAAATGAGGTAATACTTATAGGTTCCCTGAGGCTGGGTTTGACCAGTGGGCACTCTTGTAAACAACTGGCTTCAGCCTATAGAAAGCGTGAAGCTAGAATTATGCCCATTCTTGGTAATCACACGAGCATCCCAGGTGATGGGTGCATGCAGGGGTCCATGCTGGCCTGGCTAATGCCTTGGTTTTTGTCTCCCTCATGAAGGAGGGGAACTTGTCTACATGCTGGGACAAGATTCAATATCTGGGCATAGTGTGCCTTCACCACATGGAGCAATCTCCCACGCGCTCAGTGCTGAATAAAGAAATGCTGCTTCCTATGCACAATGGACCCTAAGAAAGTTTTTGATCCTGGCATCCACTCTCGTCATCCTTACCTGGCCTGCATTATTGTGACTGGTGTCAAATTCTCTGACTTTGCTTTTAAAGGTTTATGCTAAGGAAAATTCTAAGCACAAGACCAGCAATGGGACATTTGGAGGTTGGTAGCTTTTGGGACGGAGGTGTGTTTTGGTATTCTAATGATATTATAATGAACAAAGGTCACAAAAGGGGCAATGTTTTGTCAAAAGACAAAGGTGTGTTGGCCAGGGTAGCAGATATACAGCTTCTCAGTTCCGTGGTACCATCCAGTTCCCACTCCTGCAGTGATCAAACCGAGCCCAACTGTGGTGCTTAGACTCCACTCCACCCTCCATTTGCAGGTTGTGTTGCCCAGGGAGCCAGCATGGAATAGATCTGACACACCAGTCAGTCCTTTCTGCCCTGGAAGCCTCTTGGCTGCTGTAGTTCTCTTTAGTGTGTGAACAATGCCCTACATTTACCACAAACTCCATTTCTAATTCACCTCCCGTCACTATCAACACATTTTAGCACATCATGTGGACAGGAATCCTGACAAATGCTGTCCCCAAGAGAGGATCTGTGAGCATATGGGAAGCCTTGTGGAGGTCAAGATTTCCACAAGGACTTTGGGATGAGTACTTCCCTTGCTTTGGGTGGATCTGTCTGGGCAAGGTAGATCAGAAGATGCTGTTAGCAAAGGGTCCAGGAACTGGGAAAGGGTAATTAGTCCTGAAGATGATCCACAGTCCCTACTCCACCTGTCCGTTACTCCATTGCCCAGATCTAAAGACCTTCACTTTCACACCTGGTCACTGGCAGCAGGGACAGGACCCCTCTGCAGCACGGCACCTGCCAGGACCCTCTGTTGACTACCTGTGTAGGGCCAAGGTGTTCCCAAGCTGGTGGGACTTGCTTTATGTGCTTCCTCGTTAGTGCTGTTGTCATTCCTGCTGCTCCTTCATTCCTTACCCTGTTTACCTTAGGCCTGCTGGGTTTTGCATTTCACTCCCCACTTCCCATCCCATAGTAGGGAGTGAAGCAGCTGGCAAGAGCTCTGCAGGGATGTGCTGTCAGTTTGGCATGAACCACAACACCTGGGTGCACTGGTGACTTCACTGCCTGCTTCAAATGCTCAAGGTGCCTGTGAGCTGTAAGATAGACCATGGGTGGAGGTTTCATCGTTGGGTTGAGCGGAGGCAAGAATGCGGAGGGACAGATGCCAAGAAGGTATTTCCCCAAGGGAGCTAAGCTAGGGTGAGACATGGATTGGTTGATGAGTTGGACGTGATGATCTTGAAGGTCTCTTCCAACCTGGTGTACTGTATTATATTGCATTGTAAGTGATTCTCATAGTGACAGTACTGCCAGGGCACAGAGAGAACTTGTTGCATCCTTCAAATGCCCAGATGCCTGTCAGCTGTAACAGACCACGGGGGGGGGGGGGGGGAGATTTCATCAGGTGGGGGGGGGGGAGAAAAGGCTGGTGGACATCTGCCCAATGGAGCAAAGCTAGGGTGAGACATCCACACAGCTGAGCATGCCTCAGCAGCAGTGACCACTAGTTCATTCCTGAAAGCAGGAAATTAATTGACCATGTTGCCAGGTGACAATATCCCCTGCAGGGAGTCCCAGGCTCCTCTTCCTCCACCTTTTGCCCAGAGCAGACTGGGAGAGTTTCCAGAGGAGAAGAAAGGACTCGGAGGCGAAGGCTTGGATGCAGCACAACTTTAATGAGTTTAGAGACGAAAAGAAGGTGGCTGACAGGCAGCACCAGGGGTTCCACCCGCTAAGATGGTATGGAGCTGTTGCAGAGAGTCCATCTGTCTGGCCTGTAGAGGGTGGGAGGCCAAGAGGTTCCTGCCAGGATGTCACTAGGAGAGGAGAGCAAAGGGAAGAGACAGGGAGGAGAGTGGAAGGCAGGAATAATGGCCTGGAGCTCTATCTTCTGTCCAGCACTGTGTCATGTGGTCTTGGAAGTTCTTGCCCAAGGCTGTTGCCAGCAGCTCTAACAGGGGCGGCAGGGCCTGCAAGAGTAGCGGTTGGTGATGCAGGAGAGGTCAAAGCCCCCAGAGTTGATGGGCACTCCCTCAGAGCTGAGGATGCTGCCAACAGCAGCAGAGGTGGAGGAGCCCACAGCAGTGTTCTGAGGGAAGGAGCTGAGGATGGGTCCTGGCAGGGTCACTATCACAGCGGATGGTTGGATGGCAACGGTGGAGTCCTGGCACTTCACACAGCAGGGCTCGTTGCAGCTGTTGGCCAGCGGGGTGGGGCCGCAGGGCCGGCAGGGCACGCAGGGGTTGCAGCAGGACATGGCTTGGAGCTGGATGTTTGCTTGGGAGACAGAACAGAGGGAAGCATAAACCAGATAAGAAGCAGCCCTAAACTACAGTGAAGCCAAGGTCCCTCACAGCCCAGCATACACTGCACCAGTCAAAGCCCAGCAGTCTCTCTGCAGAGGTCCTCTCTCCCCTTTCCTCCCCCAGCAGAAGTAGCTCCCAGCCCCGCACTAGGACAGCCCCTATCAGCTGAGACATACACTGAGGAGAGAGACTTGATGTTGAAGAAGGAGCAGAGGCTGCAGACTCACCTGGTTCTCAAGGAGGAGGAGAGAGAAATGACTGAGGGGGCAGAGAGCTGGGCTGCCTTTTATAGCAGCGCTGCAGTGCCTCAGGCCCAGAGGCAGCTTTGTGGAAGGAAGAATTCTCTGAGCAGCTCATGACAAATGCAAACCATCCCAGCTGATGGCTGCGTCCTTGTTTCCTGCTCTGCTGCCGCTTCATTTCCCGACTTCTGCCACATCCTTTCTCATCAGAAACCTGCTGCAAGTGCTGGAATGAGAGTCCCAAGGTCTGCAGCACACACATGTCAATGCAGGTTTTGATCTTCTGAGGCTCTTTCCAGACTGTTCTATGATTCTACAGAAGAAGTTAAAAGTTGGTTTGGTTTTTTTGGGTTTTGGTTTGGTTTTTTTTTTGTGTGTGTGTGTTTTTGGGTGTTGGGGTTTTGTTTGTTTTGGTTTGTTTTTTTTTTTTTTTCATTTCTTAAAGGAGAGAAGCACTGAGAGGATGAATTCTGATCAAATCTGTTTTGGAGACACTGAGAACCGAAGGGTTATGGTCAAGTGAAAAGGCTGATTTGAGTTTGGATGAGATGGGGTGTGACAGTGTTGCAGGAAGTTTCACATATTGATTCCTGAGAGGTTTCTGAGCAGAGGGAGAAAGTGCACAGTGCCTGGTGGGCTGAGTGGGAGAGTTGGTGTCAGCAGGATTTGATGATGTTGACCCTTGTGTTTGTGAGAGCTGCAGCCTCAGGGTGCTCGAGGAGATACATCAAGGATGGAGACACTCCCCAGGTGTTGTAGAGGAGAATGTATCCAAGGGGCTGGTGCATCCCTCTGTGTTCCTCCCTCTGGAACTATAGGAGTCCTATAGTTCCTGCATTTGCTTTTCTTCTCTTGTGGAGCCTGGGATAGGAGCATGTTCTGGTCCCTTCCTGTCCAGCCTCAGTTCGTGGAAGGACTAGATGCCGCCAGCTCCGCACTGATGGAGTTCCTAAAGACCCCTAAGAAAGGACAGCATTTTCTGTTTAAGGCTGAGTGCGCCTTCAAACCGTCCACGTCTCCCGGGGCTCCCTTTTCTCTCTGAGGTTCTGCAGTTTTCTGATTTCCAAGGGAAAAAGGGGGAATGTAGCTCCTGCTGCTGCAGGTGATGACAACTGTTACTGTCACAGAGATCTGAAGAAGGCTCTTGTACATGCTAAAGATACGTTTGGAGTCTGGCTCCGCTCTGGGAGTGTAACAGGGCATGAGATTGTCCAGACACTTGGTGGCTGATAGGGCACAGATAGATACTACCTTGAGTTAGCTTTGGTAAATACAGTGCTGAAAAAAACTCACCTCTGAGAGGAGATTTTGCATAATGAGCTGGGCAGTCATTAACACATGCAGAAAGAAACTTCTCTTGCACAAGCTCAGGTGACCAATTGTTTCCTTTGGGGCAGCTCATTCTCTGTTACTGTTTCTGTACAAAGCCCAGTGCGTCTCTGGGCAGCTGAGCTGGCTGTGGTTAGACACCTGGCACCTGATCCTGCAGAACAGAAATAAAGACAAATCTCTCCACTCAGTGAGTTGACTGGTGTCTGGCAGCCTGGGTGAAGAACCCTGATTTAGGGACAAAAACAACAGCCCAACCTCAACCACGCAACACCCGTCCTATTGGTGGAGGTGGGAAAAGTGGGACTCCCTCTGACTTGCTGACTCTGAGGTTAGGCCATGAGGCTGTCAGGTCTTCATCACAATCAGGATTAATAGCAGCTGGCCCTTTGAGTCTCACCAGCACACACTGGGTGCCTTTTTCCTGCAGAGGGAGTGCTTTCAAATTCGGGTTAATGTCAGGGTCTTGTCTTCCCATTTCCTGTAGCTTCAGAGAGGGCAGCCAACTTCAGAGGAACCTCTCATGACTCCTCTGCCTGCACTGCTGCATTCCTGACCTGGAAATGCTGAGGCCTTTCCTCCCAGTGCTCAGAAGAAGCTTTAGCTGGGGTGTGGTCCTGACCCAACCTGGAAATGAAAAGGCAGCAGTGCAGGAAATGAAAGCACAGCCATGTCCTTAGCTGTGGTGCTTTGCATTCAAGATGAGCTTGTGCAAAAATTGTTACCTCTGCCAAGGCGCCTCTGGACCTGCGGCAATGAGGGGCAGGTATAAAAGGCAGCCCAGGTCCTGCTCTCTCATCCACTTCCCCTGCCTCCTTCTCCTTGGCAACCAGGTGAGTCTGGAGCCCCTTCTGCTCCTCTTATGTGATCTCCACTCATTGGCTACCTCAGCCTTTCTCATGCTTTGGGTCTGGGAGGGCCTTGTCATGAGGGATGGGAGCAGGGTCAAGGTCTGGACCGTGTTGTGGCTGCTTCTGGTTTGTGCACTAGGGGAGAGGTTTCTTGGGTCAGGCTCTTCAGATCAGGCTGCTCTTTGTAAGGCTCTGGCTGGTTGATACAGTAAAGATGGTAATCCTCTTGGCACACTCCCCATCTACTCAGGGGCTTTGAACTTGATAATCTGTGGAGGTCCCTTACAACCCCTAACATGCCGTGATTCTCAGACATTGATGGCCTTGGGTCCTTTGAGACGGTGTAATCAGGTTGCTCCTCAAACTTATTGTGACCTGTGAAGCATGCCTGTGTCCTGTCCTTTGTTCCAGGTTCATCTCCAGCCCCAGCCATGTCCTGCTACAACCCCTGCGTGCCCTGCCGGCCCTGCGGCCCAACCCCGCTGGCCAACAGCTGCAACGAGCCCTGCTGTGTGAAGTGCCAGGACTCCACCGTTGCCATCCAGCCCTCCCCTGTGATAGTGACCCTGCCTGGGCCCATCCTCAGCTCCTTCCCTCAGAACACTGTTGTGGGCTCCTCCACCTCTGCTGCTGTTGGCAGCATCCTCAGCTCTGAGGGAGTGCCCATCAACTCCGGGGGCTTTGACCTCTCCAGCATCACCAACCGCTACTCCTGCAGGCCCTGCCGCCCCTGCTAGAGCTGCTGGCAGTGGCCTCTCTGTAGGACTCCCAGGCACTCTGAACGTGATGCTGGACCAAGGAATTTGCTTAGGGCTATTGTTTAAGAGCAGAAGGTCATCTTTGCCTTATCTTAGAAGCAAAGGCTGAAAGGTGACAGTCTGGGCTCTCTGAAATGATGGTCAATGACTGCCTTTGCTGTCTTCTACTCAGCCTTGTTCTCTCCTTCTTTCCTTGTGTTTTGCTCCCCTCAAAGCTGCTGTGAAGGTGCCAGAACCTGGCTGGAGAGACCCTCTAGTTTGCGTTCCTCTGTTGGCTAGGGTAGAAGATGTCCTGTGGGAACTGTGCCACTGCAAAAGGGAAGTGGAACCTTGACTATTTCTGCCCCTCTCCTTGCTGGGCACCTCCACTTGGATTGACCTCATTTCTGTCTTCAGACTCATTAAAAAAATTGCCGCAACCCTGGCTGTCTCCCCGAGGTGGTCTTTCTGTGTGCATGCTGAGGGACAAGACTTTGCTTTGCAGGGTAAACAGGCTGGGTGGCAAAGAGTAACCCTTCCTTGCTACCAGAGGCATTGGAGGGTGGGACACTCTGCAGTGAGACCTCCTTTAGACATTGCCTCTTGAAGGTGGGGAAGACATCCCTAGTTGATGAAATCTCCACTCCTGGCCTGTGTAACAGCTGGCAGGCATAGGCCTGTAATAAACATGGGCTCTCTGCTTCCCTTTCCAGTCTTGTCTTTCTGCCTCACTTGACCTCTCTTGGTTTCCCCATCTTACAGCTCTGCTTCCACTAGAGAAAGGTTCAGTTTGCTTTCCATCCCCCAACACAAGGTAATTCCCTCGTTAGTCAAACTAAATCCTTAGTTAACCTTGAGGATCCTGAAGTAAATGAGAAGGCATTGTAAGCACTGAGACAGACATATTTTTTCATGGAGTCTTTTATGATTGCTGCTGAGAAATAAGTACAGCAATATCCTGGCTAGCAGTGGCTCAGGGGCAACAGGAATGAAGAGCCCCAGGCAGGATTGCCCAAGGAAGGTGGCTGTGCTTTAACCACCTAGGACCTGAAGCTGCAGGAGGCAGGTGGCAGGAAGTTACCGTAAGCGAGTGTGCCATGAACCCGACCACCCCAGCCGGGATCCCAGCCCAGGGCACTTTGTGCCATGATAAGCACTCCACAGCATCTTTGCTATTTGTCTTTAGAACCATTATTTTCAAAACGAAAATGTCAGTAAGTCTTTAAGAGCACTGCCTCCAGGACATGGAGCTGCACCACAGCCAACCTGCAATCCCCAGGATTCTGCCAGCCCAAGCTGCAGAGGCTGTGAGCAGATACCAGCCCTGCCCCAGAGAGAGCTGTTGGTCCATCACTGCCCCTATGGCCAGGTAACACTCACAGAAACCAGAAGCCATCCTCCACATTGTCCCACTGAAACCTGCAGAGGCCTACAAGACCTGGATGCATTGGTGTCTTCACTGCCTGCTTCAAATAAATGCCCAGGCTGCCTGCCAGCTGTAACACAGGCCAGGAGTGGAGATTTCATAAACTGTGGTTGGGCAGAGAGAATGCTGGGGGAGAGTTGCCAAGGTCTTTGCCCAAGGGGGCAAAGCTAGGATGAGGCAGGAATAATGCCCACCTCACCTGCTGCTGCCCACAGCAATAACCTCTGGGCCTGCCTGTACCAGACCATGGCCATGACCTAAGCCTTGACTGCAGTATCCTTGGCTAACTCTGCTGGGTGTGGATCTGGGGCTGCCTTCACCCAAGGGGTTTTTGGCTTGACAGGAACAAGGGGATCCTGTGGGGGGCCTGCTGTAGCTGATACCAACACTTTGGCCCTATACAGGTAGTCAACAGGGGGCCCTGGCAGGTGCTGTGCTGACGGGTGACAGGGCTGCAGAGGGAACCTGTCCCTGCTGCCAGTGACCAGGTGTGAAAGTGAAGGACTTCAGATCCAGGGAATGGAGGAAGGGACAGAGAGTGTGGAGACTGTGGGGCATCTCTAAGGCTATTTACCCTTTCCCAATTCATGCCACCCTTTGCTAAAAGCATCCTCTGATCTACTTTGCCTAGCATAGCTCCAGCCAAGACAAGAGGAGCCCTCTTCCCCAGGAGCCTGTGGGACTCTCGACCTCCACAGGGCTTCCCACATGCTCAGAGGTAAGGACTGATGGCCATTGACTTTGGAGTGACTAGGGATGTTTTCCCCACCTTCAAGAGGCAATGTCTAAAGGAGGTCTCACTGCAGAGTGCCCCACCCTCCAATGCCTCTGGTAGCAAGGAAGGGTTCTGGGCCCCTCAGTTTAGGAAGGATGTTGACTTGCTGGAACATGTCCAGAGAAGGGCAACAAAGCTGGCAAGGGGCTTGGAACACAAGCCCTATGAGGAGAGACTGAGCGAGCTGGGGTTGCTTAGCCTAGAGAAGAGGAGGCTCAGGGAGACCTTCTTGCTGTCTACAGCTACCTGAAGGGAGGTTGTAGACAGGCAGAGGTTGGCCTCTTCTCCCAGGCAACCAGCACCAGAACAAGAGGACACAGTCTCAAGCTGTGCCAGGGGAGATTTAGGCTGGATGTTAGGAAGAAGTTCTACACAGAGAGAGTCATTGCCCATTGGAATGGGCTGCCCGAGGAGGTGGTGGAGTCACCATCATTGGAGGTGTTCAGGAGGAGATTTGACAGGGTGCTTGGTGCATGGTTTAGATGATTAGGTGGTGTTGGATGATAGGTTGGATGTGATGATCTTGAAGGTGTCTTCCAACCTGGTCTGGTCTATTCTATTCTATTCTATTCTATTCTATTCTATTCTATTCTATTCTATTCTAATTCTAATTCTTATTCTATTCTATTCTATTCTATGCTATGCTATGCTATGCTATGCTATGCTATGCTATGCTATTCTACTCCTCCCAGCCTGTTTACCCTGCAAAGCAAGGTCTTTGTCCCTCAGCATGCACACAGAAAGACCACTTCAGGGACACAGCCAGAGTTGCAGCAATTTTTTAATGAGTCTGAAGACAGAAATGAGGTGCCCAGCAAGGAGAGGGGCAGAAATAGTCAAGGATCCACTTCCCTTTTGCAGTGGCACAGCCCTGACTCCAGCCAAGTGGAGGAAAGGGACAATCAGATCTACTGCTGTGTGGATCTGATGGCCTGGGACATCAGTCCCACAGAAGCAGAACACTCAAGCTGATGCTGCAGCGCATCCAGCAACAGAGGGCTTGAGCCCATCTCTGTGTCCGGGGTGACAGGGGGATCCCAAGATCTGACTGTGTTGGAAGCTGAAGAGAGTCCAGCTGGGAATGAGTGGCAAAAAAACCCACTTCCTTGATCTCTTGTAGGGCCTTTCTGGTTTTGGGGCTGATGAGGGAGGTGCCAGTTGCTACCACAACACTGCACCAACAGCAATATTGCACCAGCCAAGTTTGCACCCCTGTGATTCCCATCCATAAACTGATTGGTCGGTTGGAGAGCCAAGGGGTGATCAGCAAAAATGGCCCAGCCTACAGCAGCCTCTCTGGGAAAAGTAAATGTCTAATGGAGATAGGAGATTTACAGTGGCCTGGCTGAACCATAGAATCCTAGCATCATAGAAATTGGATTGTTAAGGTTGGAAAAGCCCTCTTGAATCATCCTCTCTTGAGGACAGCAGTAACCAGGATTCCTGTCCACATGATCTACTCCAGGGTCCAGGTGGAATTTCTAAGCACTTACAGCAAGGTGGTGGATTCTCTAGGGATGCCTGTAGTGGATGATGCTTATGGCCAGGATTGTGCCCCTAAATATTTCTAGGACATACTTTTCTGTGTGTTAGCCCTGCTTTGTTCCCCCTCTTTTCTGAAGGCAGCAGGGCGGATCCTGGCGCCATTGAGTCCAGGTAGACTGCCTGCCTGGGCATGGTCTCACCCCTGTGGCACACAAGGGCCAGGCTATATGTTTGTTTCCTTGTTTATAGCATAAGCTTACACCATATTTGGTAGGTGCCAGTTCATTGGTTAATCTTTGTGTTAGCAACAGATGCTCACTGGACCAGTATTCACTGGGGCAAATGGTAAATAGGGGTTGTTTGGTGATGAGCCCCCCCCCCATTTGTGTCTGAGCCTGTACCTGTGTGCACACCAGTGCTGTTGTGGTTCACCTTGCCCGGGACTAAAGCCAGCGCTCCAAGAGGCTTCGTAGTACTTTGCCACCTGCACCCAACTGCGTGCAGTGCTGTGGACAGTACCCCGTGGGATCAACCGCTGCATGATCCATCGCCGCAGGAGAAAACCTGGTAACCTGTATGAACCAGCGCTGCTGAACTGCCACAGTGCCCCCCCCCCCCCGAGCGGGGAACCTCTGTATCCTGGGAGAAGCAGCAGCCAGGCGGCGCAGCCACGCGGTCAGCGTCATTTCCTGTGTCCTTATTACGGCATATCCGTGCCGCGTTCTACGGACTATAAACATTATTAAGGGAAGACTTCACGAAGCTCTCAGCTTGTGAGTAAGCCAAGCCTTTCTTCACAGAGTTTCAGTTGGGGTAGCGTGCAAACCGCTCCGGGTGGAGGATCGCCGGTTCACTGACCAACCCCCTCCCCCGCCGCTTTCCGGATCAGTTTTGATTCTAAGTTCTGTGAATTATTTGGTTTAAGTGCCTATGCCTAGACATTCTGTAAAGATAGTTCTACTAACCGAATATCGATACCTGTGAAGGGGGACTGTACAAACCCCGTTGCAGAGTCTGTATATATATATATATATATAAATAAACTTAACATATATTTTTATTGATATCTCTGCCGCTCATTTCTGAGGGCATATTCATAACAATGCCTTCCCAAACTTCAAGCGGCAGTGTGTGAAAGAACTCTCACCGCAGAGTGCTCCACCCTCCAATGCCTCTGGCAGTGAGGAAGGGTTCCTCTGTGCCCCCATCCTATTACCCCTGCTAAGCAAGAGTTTTGTCCCTCAGCAGTCAGCATGCAGATGGAAAGAACAGCTCAGGGACACAGGCACGGTTGCAGCAACTTTTTAATGAGTGCAAACAGGAAAATGAGGGCACTCCAAATGGAGGTGCCCAGCAAGAGGAACAGAAGGACCAGGCAAAGATCTATTTCCACTTTCCTGTGGTAGACCCCATAGAGAAAATTTGTTGCCAGCCTGGAAAAAGGAGTCAGGCTCAAGGGTCCCTACAGACGGGTTTCTGAGGTCCACACACCAGTTTGAGAGCAGTGAATTATGACCAAAAAAGAGAGAAAAATTGTAAGTGGGAGTCAGGAAAGGTGAACATTTGCCATGTTTTCAGCCTGTCTTCCAGTTGTCTTCCAGCCTGTTCTGAGTGCCTCGGGGGCCCTACAGAGAGGCCAATAAGAGCAGCTTTAGCAGGGGCGGCAGGGCCTGCAGGAGTAGCGGTTGCAGATGCTGGAGAGGTCAAAGCCCCCGGAGTTGATGGGCACTCCCTCAGAGCTGAGGATGCTGCCAACAGCAGCAGAGGTGGAGGAGCCCACAACAGTGTTCTGAGGGAAGGAGCTGAGGATGGGCCCAGGCAGGGTCACTATCACAGGGGAGGGCTGGATGGCAACGGTGGAGTCCTGGCACTTCACACAGCAGGGCTCGTTGCAGCTGTTGGCCAGCGGGGTTGGGCCGCAGGGCCGGCAGGGCACGCAGGGGTTGTAGCAGGACATGGCTGGGGCTGGAGATGAACCTGGAACAAAGGACAGGACACAGGCATGCTTCACAGGTCACAATAAGTTTGAGGAGCAACCTGATTACACCGTCTCAAAGGACCCAAGGCCATCAATGTCTGAGAATCACGGCATGTTAGGGGTTGTAAGGGACCTCCACAGATTATCAAGTTCAAAGCCCCTGAGTAGATGGGGAGTGTGCCAAGAGGATTACCATCTTTACTGTATCAACCAGCCAGAGCCTTACAAAGAGCAGCCTGATCTGAAGAGCCTGACCCAAGAAACCTCTCCCCTAGTGCACAAACCAGAAGCAGCCACAACACGGTCCAGACCTTGACCCTGCTCCCATCCCTCATGACAAGGCCCTCCCAGACCCAAAGCATGAGAAAGGCTGAGGTAGCCAATGAGTGGAGATCACATAAGAGGAGCAGAAGGGGCTCCAGACTCACCTGGTTGCCAAGGAGAAGGAGGCAGGGGAAGTGGATGAGAGAGCAGGACCTGGGCTGCCTTTTATACCTGCCCCTCATTGCCGCAGGTCCAGAGGCGCCTTGGCAGAGGTAACAATTTTTGCACAAGCTCATCTTGAATGCAAAGCACCACAGCTAAGGACATGGCTGTGCTTTCATTTCCTGCACTGCTGCCTTTTCATTTCCAGGTTGGGTCAGGACCACACCCCAGCTAAAGCTTCTTCTGAGCACTGGGAGGAAAGGCCTCAGCATTTCCAGGTCAGGAATGCAGCAGTGCAGGCAGAGGAGTCATGAGAGGTTCCTCTGAAGTTGGCTGCCCTCTCTGAAGCTACAGGAAATGGGAAGACAAGACCCTGACATTAACCCGAATTTGAAAGCACTCCCTCTGCAGGAAAAAGGCACCCAGTGTGTGCTGGTGAGACTCAAAGGGCCAGCTGCTATTAATCCTGATTGTGATGAAGACCTGACAGCCTCATGGCCTAACCTCAGAGTCAGCAAGTCAGAGGGAGTCCCACTTTTCCCACCTCCACCAATAGGACGGGTGTTGCGTGGTTGAGGTTGGGCTGTTGTTTTTGTCCCTAAATCAGGGTTCTTCACCCAGGCTGCCAGACACCAGTCAACTCACTGAGTGGAGAGATTTGTCTTTATTTCTGTTCTGCAGGATCAGGTGCCAGGTGTCTAACCACAGCCAGCTCAGCTGCCCAGAGACGCACTGGGCTTTGTACAGAAACAGTAACAGAGAATGAGCTGCCCCAAAGGAAACAATTGGTCACCTGAGCTTGTGCAAGAGAAGTTTCTTTCTGCATGTGTTAATGACTGCCCAGCTCATTATGCAAAATCTCCTCTCAGAGGTGAGTTTTTTTCAGCACTGTATTTACCAAAGCTAACTCAAGGTAGTATCTATCTGTGCCCTATCAGCCACCAAGTGTCTGGACAATCTCATGCCCTGTTACACTCCCAGAGCGGAGCCAGACTCCAAACGTATCTTTAGCATGTACAAGAGCCTTCTTCAGATCTCTGTGACAGTAACAGTTGTCATCACCTGCAGCAGCAGGAGCTACATTCCCCCTTTTTCCCTTGGAAATCAGAAAACTGCAGAACCTCAGAGAGAAAAGGGAGCCCCGGGAGACGTGGACGGTTTGAAGGCGCACTCAGCCTTAAACAGAAAATGCTGTCCTTTCTTAGGGGTCTTTAGGAACTCCATCAGTGCGGAGCTGGCGGCATCTAGTCCTTCCACGAACTGAGGCTGGACAGGAAGGGACCAGAACATGCTCCTATCCCAGGCTCCACAAGAGAAGAAAAGCAAATGCAGGAACTATAGGACTCCTATAGTTCCAGAGGGAGGAACACAGAGGGATGCACCAGCCCCTTGGATACATTCTCCTCTACAACACCTGGGGAGTGTCTCCATCCTTGATGTATCTCCTCGAGCACCCTGAGGCTGCAGCTCTCACAAACACAAGGGTCAACATCATCAAATCCTGCTGACACCAACTCTCCCACTCAGCCCACCAGGCACTGTGCACTTTCTCCCTCTGCTCAGAAACCTCTCAGGAATCAATATGTGAAACTTCCTGCAACACTGTCACACCCCATCTCATCCAAACTCAAATCAGCCTTTTCACTTGACCATAACCCTTCGGTTCTCAGTGTCTCCAAAACAGATTTGATCAGAATTCATCCTCTCAGTGCTTCTCTCCTTTAAGAAATGAAAAAAAAAAAAAAAAAACCAAAACAAACAAAACCCCAACACCCAAAAACACACACACACAAAAAAAAAAAAACCAAACCAAAACCCAAAAAAACCAAACCAACTTTTAACTTCTTCTGTAGAATCATAGAACAGTCTGGAAAGAGCCTCAGAAGATCAAAACCTGCATTGACATGTGTGTGCTGCAGACCTTGGGACTCTCATTCCAGCACTTGCAGCAGGTTTCTGATGAGAAAGGATGTGGCAGAAGTCGGGAAATGAAGCGGCAGCAGAGCAGGAAACAAGGACGCAGCCATCAGCTGGGATGGTTTGCATTTGTCATGAGCTGCTCAGAGAATTCTTCCTTCCACAAAGCTGCCTCTGGGCCTGAGGCACTGCAGCGCTGCTATAAAAGGCAGCCCAGCTCTCTGCCCCCTCAGTCATTTCTCTCTCCTCCTCCTTGAGAACCAGGTGAGTCTGCAGCCTCTGCTCCTTCTTCAACATCAAGTCTCTCTCCTCAGTGTATGTCTCAGCTGATAGGGGCTGTCCTAGTGCGGGGCTGGGAGCTACTTCTGCTGGGGGAGGAAAGGGGAGAGAGGACCTCTGCAGAGAGACTGCTGGGCTTTGACTGGTGCAGTGTATGCTGGGCTGTGAGGGACCTTGGCTTCACTGTAGTTTAGGGCTGCTTCTTATCTGGTTTATGCTTCCCTCTGTTCTGTCTCCCAAGCAAACATCCAGCTCCAAGCCATGTCCTGCTGCAACCCCTGCGTGCCCTGCCGGCCCTGCGGCCCCACCCCGCTGGCCAACAGCTGCAACGAGCCCTGCTGTGTGAAGTGCCAGGACTCCACCGTTGCCATCCAACCATCCGCTGTGATAGTGACCCTGCCAGGACCCATCCTCAGCTCCTTCCCTCAGAACACTGCTGTGGGCTCCTCCACCTCTGCTGCTGTTGGCAGCATCCTCAGCTCTGAGGGAGTGCCCATCAACTCTGGGGGCTTTGACCTCTCCTGCATCACCAACCGCTACTCTTGCAGGCCCTGCCGCCCCTGTTAGAGCTGCTGGCAACAGCCTTGGGCAAGAACTTCCAAGACCACATGACACAGTGCTGGACAGAAGATAGAGCTCCAGGCCATTATTCCTGCCTTCCACTCTCCTCCCTGTCTCTTCCCTTTGCTCTCCTCTCCTAGTGACATCCTGGCAGGAACCTCTTGGCCTCCCACCCTCTACAGGCCAGACAGATGGACTCTCTGCAACAGCTCCATACCATCTTAGCGGGTGGAACCCCTGGTGCTGCCTGTCAGCCACCTTCTTTTCGTCTCTAAACTCATTAAAGTTGTGCTGCATCCAAGCCTTCGCCTCCGAGTCCTTTCTTCTCCTCTGGAAACTCTCCCAGTCTGCTCTGGGCAAAAGGTGGAGGAAGAGGAGCCTGGGACTCCCTGCAGGGGATATTGTCACCTGGCAACATGGTCAATTAATTTCCTGCTTTCAGGAATGAACTAGTGGTCACTGCTGCTGAGGCATGCTCAGCTGTGTGGATGTCTCACCCTAGCTTTGCTCCATTGGGCAGATGTCCACCAGCCTTTTCTCCTCCCCCCCCACCTGATGAAATCTCCCCCCCCCCCCCCCGTGGTCTGTTACAGCTGACAGGCATCTGGGCATTTGAAGGATGCAACAAGTTCTCTCTGTGCCCTGGCAGTACTGTCACTATGAGAATCACTTACAATGCAATATAATACAGTACACCAGGTTGGAAGAGACCTTCAAGATCATCACGTCCAACTCATCAACCAATCCAACCCACCCAACAACTAAACCATCCAGCCAAGTACCCCATCAAGTCTTCTCCTGAACACCTCCAATGAAGGTGACTCCACCACCTCCACGGGTAGCCCATTCCAATGGGCAATCACTCTCTCCGTGTAGAACTTCTTCCTAACATCCAGCCTAAGATGAGCCTAATGACTTCTATTAGAGGAGAACCAATTTTGGTAAAACCATGGGAAAACAGTTGTGATGGATCCAGAACTGACATCAGTGTGTAATAGTCCTACACTGCACACCATTCTCCAGCTGAGCATCTGGTGGTGGGGCCAAACGAGCCGAGCACAAACCCAAACATGTCCTGGTATGTCCAGACATGGTCTTGGCTGGTTTAAATACTCTCCCAAGACAATTAATGCCCTTTGGTAACGCAGAACCCTGATAACTGGACCTATGGGATGGGGCACATCCACAGTATCACAGTATCACTAAGGTTGGAAGAGACCTCGAAGATCATCAAGTCCAACCTGTCACCACAGACCCCATGACTAGACCATGGCACCAAGTGCCATGTCCAGTCCCCTCTTGAACACCTCCAGGGACGGTGACTCCACCACTCCAACCCCAGCCTGTAGCTCTGCATGGGGTTGTTGTGGCCAAAGTGCAGCACCCGGCACTTGGACTTGTTGAATGCCATCCTGTTGGACTCCACCCATCTCTCCAGTCGGTCGAGGTCCCTCTGCAGAGCCCTCCCTCCCTCTAACTAACCCACATCTGCTCCCAACTTGGTGTCATCTGCAAATTTGCTGATGACTGTCTCAATCCCCTCATCCAGATCATCAATGAAGACATTGAAGAGGATGGGGTCCAACACTGATCCCTGGGGGACGCCACTGGTGACTGGCCTCCAGCTGGAGGTGGCACCATTCACCACCACTCTCTAGGCCCGGCCCTCCAGCCAGTTCCTAACCCAGCGCAGAGTGTTGCTGTCCAAGCCATGAGCTGACAGCTTAGCCAGCAGTTAGCTGTGGGGGACGGTGTCAAAGGCCTTGCTGAAGTCCAGGTAGACCACATCCACAGGCCTCCCCACGTCCACCAGGCGGGTCACCTGATCATAGAAGGAGATCAGGTTGGAGAGGCAGGACCTGCCCCTCCTAAATCCATGTTGGCTGGACCTCAGCCCTTGGCCATCCTTCAGGAGCTCAGTTATTGCCGCCAGGATAATCTGCTCCATCCTTTTCCCTGGCACTGAGGTCAGGCTGACAGGCCTGGAGCTTCCGGGTTCCTCCATCCAGCCCTTCTTGTGGATGGGGACAACACTGGCCAGTTTCCAGTTATCTGGGACCTCACCGGTCAGCCAGGACTGGTGGAAAATGGTGGAGAGTGGCCAGGGGCACACACAGTTCACAGATGTGTTACAAAGTTAATTACACCTGGTACATTTTATCTGGACCCCAGGAATTGTCCAGGTTTCACATTCAGAGGTGCTTACAATGTTAGTCACACCTGCTATACATTTGCCTTGGCTATCTGGACCCTAGGAATTGCCCAGGTTAGCACCTCTGCAGGTGCTTAGCCATTGTCTGGGCTAGGGCATGTTTGGGCGTTTGACCCTTCAGGACAAAAGGATTTTGAGGAGGCAGGGGCTGGGATGCAGAAAGCTTCAATGACTCTGAAGAAGAAATGAGATAATTTGTAGAGGAGCTGGCCAGAGCATGGAGAGCACCACCAGCTGTTGAACATTTGTGCCCATCACACCCAGTGGAGATCCAACAAGACATCCACCTGCCTGCTCCACAGAGAGAAGGGACAGCATATTCTCCAGCTTGCCTCTGTGGTTCATACAGTCCACAAGAAGAGGAGACAGAGGTGGGAGAGAGTGGAAGGCAGGGAAGTCAGACTTGGGCCATATTTTCAGAGAGCCTCAGCTGCTCTCCTTTGGAAGGACAGCACTGGATGATCAGCCTCTCTGAAACTGATGACCAGGAGCTCATCCCTCGTTCCAACATCAGCTTTTGGGTTCCTGGGAATCCTTGTCCAGGTCACTTGCAGTTGCTCTAGCAGGGGTGGCAGGGTCTGCAGCAGTAGTGGTTGGGGATGCAGGAGAGCTCAAAGCCCCCAGAGCTGATGGGCACTCCCTCAGAGCTGAGGATGTTGCCAACAGCAGCAGAGGTGGAGGAGCCCACAGCAGTGTTCTGTGGGAAGGAGATGAGGATGGGTCTAGCCAGGATCACCACCGCAGGGGAGGGCTGGATGATGATGGTGGAGTCCTGGCACCTCACACAGCAGGGCTCATTGCAGCTGTTGGCCAGTGGGGTTTGGCCGCAGGGCTGGCAGCAGGGCTCACAGGGCTTGCAGTAGGACATGACTTGAGGATGGAATTGTACCTGGGTGTAATGGGTTGAGGCAGACCCCTCCCCACCACGGGCAGAAATAACGACTCAGACAAACGGATTACAAAAGTGACGGGAAGCTTAAATGGAAAGCAGTGAGTGTGTGCAGAAGACAGCCAGAAGTGCAGTGGCAAAAGAGATCCCGAAGCAAACCCAGAAACATCCCATCCCCACCCGAGGGTGCACCCAGGACCCCCAGGGCTCCTTCTTCCCTTCCCTTCCCTTCCCCCCCCCGCTAGGCTAGTCTCAGCTGGCCAGATCTGAGAGTGCCCATCCCTCCATGACCTTGGGCCTAGGCAGGCCCATGGCCAGGAGATAGAATAGAATAGAATAGAATAGAATAGAATAGAATAGAATAGAATAGAATAGAATAGAATAGAATAGAATAGAATAGAATAGAATAGAATAGAATAGAATTAACCAGGTTGGAAAAGACGAGACATCTCCCCCAGTTACCAGGTGGCGGAGCAGAAAGAAAGAGGCAGTGCCAGGCCCCGTGCTGGGTCTTAGAGTGGCGCAGAGAATTACGGTAGGAAATACCTGGTTTCCTGTGTCTGCCCACTGGGCTGGACTTCTGGACACAGGAAACATCCCCTGTAGCAGAGGGCACCCAGCCCAAACTGCTACACTGGGAGAGAGATTTCAGAGGAATCAGAGCACATGGACATGTGAGGAGTAGCATGCCATGAGCCCAGCAATCCGCTGCTGAACTAGGAAGTAGAAACTGGGCAGTGAGACAAAAGATATTCTTGGCCTCGTACAGATTTGGCACTGCAAAGTGCCTCCAGACCCAACAAGGCTGCTGACTATTTCTTCGATCAAGAGCCCACTCAGAAAAGTCTCCAATGCTCTGTGAGTCAGGCATTCTCCCTGTGGTGGTTTAGGCTCGGTGCTGGCCCGGATGCCACTGCACAGACCACACCTGGGAGGTCCCAAAAGGGGCCTCAGCCCAGTGGGTGGTCACAGGAAGCCAGGTATTTCATCCATAATTCCCTGCTCCTCTATAAAACATCCGCGCGGGGTCCTTACTTCCTCTTTCCTCCCTCGCCTCTGCCTAGGTAAAATGTCATGAGCTGCCTCCCTTGGGCCTGCCCAGGCCCAAGGCTGGGTTGGGGGGAAGAAAGAGCCCTGGGGGTGGTGGGGGTTGGGTGTACCCCCAGCTGGGAATGGGACGTTCTTGGGTATGTTCTGGGATCTCTCTGTCACGGTGCTTGTGGTTTTCTGTAAAGACTTTCATTGTTTTTCCATTTAAACTTTCCACCATTTTTGCAACACGTTTTGTCTGAGTCTTTCTTTTGCCTGTGGTGGGAGAACTGGTCTCCCAACCCACTACACTCCCTTCCACTCTCTTCCATGACCAGAAGCATCACTACCCAGCACAGAATGGAGGATCACGCATCTGTATGAAACAGGCCAAGGGGAAAGAGTTTCAGACTCACCTGGTTCTCGAGGAGAAGGCGGCAAAAAAAGTGGATGAGAGAATGGGAGGTGCTGGGCTGGCTTTTATGGTGGCCCTGCAGTGCCCCAGGCCCAGCAGCTGCTTACTGCAGAAGTGACCATTTTTAAAGGTGCTGCTGATCAATGGAAAACTTCCCAGCTCATGACATGAGCTGGGTGCTTCTTTGCCCTAACGCTGCCTGTTCATTTCTTGCCAAAGGGCACGTGACCCTTGAATACTGTCATGGGCTAAGAACTGAAAGTTCTAACCACACAGGACTGACAGGACTGGAGAGTCTCTGGGGAGGGACCAGGAAGTCGTAATTTGTTATTTAATCCCATAATTCTGCTATTTTACTCTATTTCAGCTGGCAGCAAGGCCAGCTCTTTCTCTCTCCTCCTTCTCTTCTCCCAGGAAGGCACCTCTCTTATCTCCTCGTATTTTTCCTGTGCAGTCATGGTTAGGCCTGGGGGTGTGGTGTGGCCTTGGTGGGCCCTGGGGAGGGAGAAAAAGTGGAGTGCAGCTTGGGCCTGGCCAGACTGAACTAGCCTAGCAATGCCAGATTGGTGGGGGGGAATGGAGAAAGAAAGAGCACTGTGGTTTTGGTCTGATTTGGTGGAGGTTTGGCGAAAGGCTTTGGCCTGATGGGATTCTGTGTTAAACCCAGAGTATGGCTTTGTGTATTTCATCTGCTTTTGCACTACTTTGCACTGTAGTTTGCAGTCTTTAATAGCACTTCCATGTAATCTTCCAATAATATTTTGCATTTCTATCTAATCCAATGCTCTGTGGAGTCTTTCTTTAATTACTTTAAAAGTAACATTAGAGCCTGTCTTCCTCCACTGCTAAAATGAAGACAACTACAATACTAACATTTCCGTAGCTTGCTTCATGACAGCATGTGCACCTCAAGAGCTTTCCAGTCTCTCAGGTACCCTGCAAGATCATTGTCTTCATCTTGACACACACACTGTGATATCTGTGAGTTGTCTGGGGGACTGGGACACCCATGCTCATTGTATTCTTTGGCCTCCCTTTTTGCTTTTGACCATGGCTATACACTGGCAGCACTCCTTTCCTGCTGTTCTGGAAGGGCTTAGGCACTGTGGGAAAAGTGATTCTGTAAAAGGACTTTGGAGAATAGCAGAATGGTTGAGGTTGAAAAGGACCACTAGAAATGACTTTGTTTACCATCTTTATGAAGCAGGGACATGCAAAGCAGTTTGCACAGAGATATGTCCTGATGACTCTTGAATATCCACAACCTCTCTGGGCCACCACTTCCAGTGCTTGCTCACCCTCATCATAAAAAAGTGTTTCCTGATGTTTCAGAGTCTTCTGTGTTTCAGCCTGTGCCCATTGTCCATGGTCCTGTCATCGGGCACTTCTGAGCAGTCTACTTTCCACCTTCCCTGTCTCTTTTGCACCTTCCCTTCAGTTCTGTGTACCTCGTGCATTGGCTTTGTGTAGGTTTGCGAGTTTTTGGTAGCAGAGGCCATTTCAGCAGGGACTTCTGTGACAAGATGCCAGAAGGTGCTCCTGTGTTGGATGGAGACATTTCCAGCCAACTCCAAAACACATCTGATGCTGTCAAAAGCTGAGCTGATCAGTGATGTTGGTAGGGCCCCTTTGATAGCATGTTTAAGAAAAGGTAAGAGACCAGTGTGCAGCAGGCATCTGGGAGAGAGGAGAGAGGTGATGCCAGGGAAAACACCTCTGCAGACACCAAGGGCAGTAGGTGTAATTTCTACCATGGACTTCAAGATGGACTCTGCCCCCTTCAAAGACGTACTTAGATATTGTCCTGGACGAGGCATTAACAAGCCAGCTAAGCCTGTTTGGCTACTGCCCTTTCACCTCCCTCCCCGTTGCAGGGTCCAGGTTTGAGGTCAAGGAGCCAATAGCCAGGTGCTGTTAAGGTTGCCTGGAGGGGGTGGAAGCTGGACCCCAAGCCTCACATTTCAGAGAGGCAGCTGCATGTGTCAGAGGCTATGAGAGAAGGTGTGTGCAGTTCTGCCCACCAGACAACATTTGGAACTGATTGGCTGGATTTGAATAGGTGATCTGCCATTGGGCCATTCCGTTTGCAAAAGGGAATTTATAGGGGAAGATTCCAGAGGCCACATCTTATCTTTCTTCTCTCTCTCTCTTATCTTACCTCTCCCTCTTATCTTACCCGTCTCTCTCTCTCTCTCTCTCTCTCTCTCTCTCTCTCTCTCTCTCTCTCTCTCTCTCTCTCTCTCTCTCTCTCTCTCGCCTGTTTGTTAATGGGATTCCAGGCAGCACAAACACCTACTTTGTGCTTTGTCTTCAGGGCAATTAGCTGCTTGTGTCCTGGCAGTATCGTGCTTGAGTCACAGATCTCCACCACAGCAGCTCTGCCTCTCTCTCACTTCCTCTAATTTTGGACACTACCTTTTGGATTATTCCAGCTTTTGGATTACAACTACAGACTCAGAGCATCGCTTCAGTCAGCAAAGGTTTTGGTAGTTAAGAGCTGGGTGGTTCGTGAGTAACTGACGCTAATTCACCTGGTTACTTCCAAGGTTTATAGCCTGCTTACCTGTTGGTTAGCTCCCTTGTGCTTCATCTCACCACCAGAGGCAGCATTGTCGTTTGTTTCAGACTTATAAGAAGTTTCCAGTT
This sequence comes from Picus viridis, assembly GCA_033816785.1. Lineage (NCBI taxonomy): Eukaryota > Metazoa > Chordata > Aves > Piciformes > Picidae > Picus > Picus viridis. The sequence goes on along the minus strand of CM066603.1, from coordinate 6,390,677 downwards.
TGTTCCTCTGTATTCCAAGTTCTGATTTTCCTAGACTGTTACTGCACTGTTTATTAGCATCCTGTTGTGTGTAATCAACCTCTCCCTGACTGGGCAAACGAACCTGGATCCAATTGGCTTGGGGGAAAAATGTTGATATTTAATGAATTCGATTCATATTTGGTCATGTTTCCAGCTTATCCATTTGATCAAAACTGTATGAGAACAGCTCAGATAGGAAAACAGCAGACTTGTATCCAGTCTTTTTTGAGCCATCCTTGTTATGGTTTATGACTAGGCAAGGCTGTGCAGAAGACGTGTACACCCCAGACACCAGTACCATGCACTCAGGCAGCTTTCAAATGCTGAAACTACTCTAAAGGAGAAAATGTTAATACACTACTTACAGGTCCCAGATGGGCATTTAAAAGGTTCAGAGGAAGATGCCCAGATCCCTGGCTCCGTTTGCTTGTGAGCACCCTCCCCTCATTGAGGTTAATCTTTTGAGATGCTGAACTTTTCAGAGGGCTAACCTGCATTGTTTGGTGCTTCCAACTTTTTGCTAAGCAGTTGATGACACTTTATAGACAAAACTGACTCCCAGTTCTCTTCTGTTTCTCCTTGTTTCTTGCCTCCCTCCTTTTTTTTTTTTTTTTTTCCCTTTATTCCTATTTTTATTATTATTACTGCTTGTTTGTTGCTCTGCCTTGCCTGCCTCCCCTGCTGATGACAACTCTCTACAGTCCACATTCTTATTCCTTGAGTTTTGTTGTGTTCTGATTCTGTTTGGATGTGCACCCTACCATGTCCTGAATGACAACATGATCTCCTCCCTATCCCTGTCTCCCCTTCAAGTTCTCCTCTCTTGTCTGGGTAGATGTAGTTCCCCTGTGTCTCACTGCAGTTGATCCTTCCTGTCTCTTTCCTACTTTCAGTTGTTTTAATCCTTTCACTTTAAATTTTGGCTCTCCTTTTTCTCTAAATCTTTCTGGAGCTCTTCCCTTTTGCCTTGCTGGGACTCCTCTCAGCTGCTTGTCCCAGAGCAGGTAATTGTAATGTGAGATGTGGATACCTGGCATTTTCCTCTTTCATCCAGGTGTGATGTGTTCTATAGATTTGCTCTCTACGGCTACCTGAGAGGAGGTTGGAGCAAGCTGGGTGTTGGTCTCTTCTCCCAAGTAACAAATAGTGAGAGGAAGTGGCCTCAAGTTACACCATGAGAGGCTTAGGTTGGATATTAAGAAAAAAATGTGCTGTAAGAGTGGTCAGGGATTGGCACAGGCTGCCCAGGGAGGTGGTGGAGTCCCCATCCCTGGAGGTATTCAAGAATCGTGCGGCCATGGCACTGTGGGTCATGGTTTAATGGCCCTGGTGGTGTTGGCTTGACAGTTGGACTTGATGATCTTAGAGATATTCTCCAACTGAAATGATTCTAGGAGTCTATGTATTAACCTTGTCAGTCTGTAGTGGAAAATATACATTTAATTAACAGATAGCTATGCCCATTATCTCCAAACACCTCCTTCTGTCTCATTTTGGGTTGTAAGGGGTGGGACATGGTGGCTGCATGAGTTGCTGGAGCTCAGTAAGGTGGTACCTGCCTTCAATCTGGCAGCTAAACAGCTGCAGCAAGGCTGGGCAGATGCCTTGCCAGAGCATTGTGGTGTGTCTGCATCGTAACATGGGATGTCGGGGAGTGATAGGACTGGGGGAATGGAGCAAAACTCAAAGTGGGGAGATTCAGATTGGATGTTAGGAAGAAGTTCTTCCCCACGAGGGTGGTGAGAGACTGCCCAGGGAGGTGGTGGAAGCCTCATCCCTAGAGGTTTTTGCAGCCAGGCTGCATGTGACTGTGAGCAACCTGCTGTGGTGTGAGGTGACCCTGCCCATGGCAGGGTGCTTAGAACTGGATGGTCCTTGAGGTCCCTTCTAACCTTAGAATTCTAGGATTCTATTATAACTAAGACAGGAAAATACTTGAGTAAAAGCTCAAATGATAACAGATTGAGATTCCTCCAGCCCTGCCTTTCCCTAGTAAGGAAAGGGAAAGAAAAGGGAAGGGAAAAAAGGGGTAGGGAAAAGGGAAGGAGGTGAATCTATGACAGAAATTGTCTGGAATCAGTTTGGAAGTAGGGAAGCAAATTTTTTTAGCAAAATATATATATATATATCTCAATAACAGGGAGGGTTCACAAAGGTAAGGGATAAGGATAAATAGGAAAATATACAAACCCAAGCCTGGATGGCCTTGGATTCCCTGGATGTCAGGGGATTCAAGTCCTTCAGAGAGCCTGGATGCAGCTTGGAGAAAACCAGGCCCAACCACGTGCTCAGCACAGGAAACCAGCAGCAGCAGCTGATGCTCTTTCGAGCAGGCAAGGCAGGGAAGAGGGAAACAGCAGCAAATGTCCTCCTTTATGTAGGCTTGCTGGACAGGAAGGGGGAGTGGAATAGACCATGTTTGACCCAGGGGACCCCTGCTCCTGGGAGGGGAAGATGAAGTCTTTCTCTGCCCACCTGGATCAAGTTTCTTTTCATAGAATCATAGACTCAACAAGGTTGGAAAAGACCTCAAAGATCATCAAGTCCAACCTGTCACCCAAGACCTCATGACTACTAGACCATGGCACCAAGTGCCACATTCAATCCCCTCTTGAACACCTCCAGGGACGGCGACTCCACCACCTCACTGGGCAGCACATTCCAATGGCCAGCAACTCTCTCTGTGAAGAACTTTCTCCTCACCTCAAGCCTGAACTTCCCCGGTGCAGCTTGAGACTCTGTCCTCTTGTTCTGGTGCTGCTTGGCTGGGAGAAGAGACCAAGCCCCACCTGGCTACAACCTCCCTTCGGGTAGTTGTAGAGAGCAATAAGGTCTCCCCTGAGCCTCCTCTTCTCCAGGCTAAGCAACCCCAGCTCCCTCAGCCTCTCCTCACAGGGCTGTGCTCCAGACCCCTCCCCAGCCTCGTTGCCCTTCTCTGGACATGTTCAAATGTCTCAATGTCCTTCCTAAACTGAGGGGCCCAGAACTAGACACAGGACTCAAGGTGTGGCCTAACCAGTGTTGAGTACAGGGACACAATGGCTTCCTTGCTCCTGCTGGCCACACTATTCGTGATGAAGGCCAGGATGCCATTGGCCTTCTTGGCCACCTGGGCACACTGCTGGCTCATGTTCAGCTGCTGTCCACCAGTACCCCCAGGTCCCTTTCTGTTCGGCAGATCTCAGCCACTCTGACCCCAGCCTGTAGCACTGCATGGGGTTGTTGTGACAAAAGTGCAGCACCTGGCACTTGGCCTTGTTGAATGCCATCCTGTTGGACTCTGCCCATGAGTCCAGCCTGTCAAGATCCCTCTTTGAGAGCCCTTCTACCCTCTAACACATCAACTCCTGCCCCCAGCTTGGTGTCATCTGCAAATTTACTGATGGTGGACTCAATCCCCTCCTCCTCCAGATCATCAATAAAGATATTGAACAGGATGGGACCCAGCACTGATCCCCGGATGACACCACTGATGCCTGGCTGCCAGCTGGCTGTGGCACCGTTCACCACCACTCTCTGGGCTCAGCCTCCAGCCAGTTCCTAACCCAGCTCAGAGTGCTGCTGTCCAAGCCAGGGGCTGACAGCTTGGCCAGCAGTTTGCTGTGGGGGAACGTGTCAAAGGCCTTGCTGAAGTCCAGGCAGAGTCCATCCACAGCCTGCCCCACATCCACCAGGCAGTCACCCGGGCATAGAAGATCAGGTTGGAGAGGCAGGACCTGCCCTTCCTAAATCCATGTCGGCTGGGCCTGAGTCCTTGGCCATCTTTCAGGTGTGCAGTGATTGCCCCCAAGATGATCTGCTCCATCATTTTCCCTGGCACTTAGGTCAGGCTGACTGGCCTGGAGCTTCCAGGTTCCTCCATCAGACCCTTCTTGTGGATGGGGATCACATTGGCCAGTTTCCAGTCATCTGGGACCTCACCGGTGAGCCAGGACTGGTGGAAAATGGTGGAGAGCAGCTTGGCAGCTCACGTGCCAGCTCTCTCAGCACCCTAGGATGGATCCCATCTGGCCCCATGGACTTGTGAGTGTCCAAATGGCTCAGCAGGTCCTGAAGCAATTCCTCATGGATTTCTGGGGCGTTACACTGCTCCCTGACCCCATCACCCAGCTCAGGAGGCCAGTTATCCTGGAGTCCTCCTGCCTTACTGTTGAAAATTGAGGCAAAGAAGGTATTTAGAACCTCATCGTTTTCCTCATTTTTAGTTACAGTATTCCCCTCCAGGTCCAATAAGGAGTGGAGGTTCTTCTTGCCCTCTTTTTAACATTAATGTATTTATAAAAATGCTTTTTATTGTCTTTCACAGCAGTGTTCAGCTTCAGTTCCAACTGGGCCTTTGCCTCTCTAACTTTTCTTCTGCATAATCTAACAACATCCTTAAATGTATCTGGAGTTGCCTCCCCCCTTTCCAAAGGTGATACTCCCTCTTTTTTTCCCTTAATTCCTTCAGGAGCTGCTTGCTCATCCAGGCCCAGAGCCTTCCCCTCGACTCATGTTCCCCTGTTCCTGTGCCTTCAAGAGCTCCTGTTTGAAGCGGGTCCAACCATCCTGGACCCCTTGGTTTCTTAAGGGCTGCTGCCCAGGGTACTTTCCAAATAAGCTGCTTGAACAAGCTGAAGTTTGCCCTCTGGAAGTCCAAAGTGTGGTTTCTGTTACTGCTCCTCCCTATTTCCCTGCTCCTCCATATTTCCCTGGTTGCTTTCAGCCACCACCCAGGATAGGTGTAACCCAGCACAATACTGCATCCAAAGTGCTTAACCCCATGAACATTACCAGAGGGAGTACACGGAGCATGTGGGGATTTATATAATGTCACAGTGCCAACAGGTAGACCCCACTGAGGACATGGACTGTTGAACTAATTGTTTTGACAGGCCTTGGTCAGATGTCTCATTATCTCAAACCTTTGAGCCCCACACTGGATGTGAAAAATGCAGTCTTCTGGGCAGAAGGTAGAGGGCACAGAACAATGTGGGTAATGTTGTGGAGATGGTTAGGAGAGGGTTAATTTTCTCACAGGAAGCAGCCACAGCCAGGGTAGCCAATGGGGCACCGGATGCCATAGTGACGTCGTGGCCAGTGTAGAAGGGGAGGTCTGGTGAGGGCAGGGGGATTTTGGCTCTGGCACTATGGGCTGAGCTGGTCAGGTTTTATATCGCTGCCTTTCAGTGTTTCTTCTTCTGTGGTGTTCTAATTCCTGCTGTTCCTTGGGTCTCTGGGATGCTCTGCTGAACTCTTCTCTCAATCCAGGGGTTTCCACTTTGCACCCACTTCTCCTTCTGATCCCACCCCTGGGTGGGAGACAGCTTGTGAGAGCTTAGCATAAACCGTAACACGTGTGCACTGTTTTTATCTCTGTCTGCTTCACATGTCCAAGATGGCTGTGATCTGTAACATAGACACATAACACAGTGGAGATCTCATCAAGCCTCTCTTTCCTCCACCTGATCAGAGTGTAAGAATTGCCAGAGAAGGAAGGAGGGCTCGGAGACCCAGGCTTGGATGCAGCACAACTTTAATGAGTCTAGAGAAGAAAAGGAGATGGCTCAATAGGGAGCGTCAAGGGCTTCACCCGGTAAGGCAGAGTGAAGCTGTTGCAGCCCATCTGCTTGGCCTGAAGAGTAAAGGAGACCAACAGTCAGGCTGCTGGCACTGGGAGATCCATGCTAGGCTGGCATTTGGAGACTGACAGTAATAGGAAGAGAGGGAGTGGAAGGAGGCAACAATAGCCTGGAGCTCTATCTTCTGTCCAGCACTGTGCTTGCCAGCACTGGGATGTTCTTGCCCAAGGCCGTTGCCAGCAGCTCTAACAGGGGCGGCAGGGTCTGCAGCAGTAGCGGTTGGTGATGCAGGAGAGGTCAAAGCCCCCAGAGTTGATGGGCACTCCCTCAGAGCTGAGGATGCTGCCAACAGCAGCAGAGGTGGAGGAGCCCACAGCAGTGTTCTGAGGGAAGGAGCTGAGGATGGGTCCTGGCAGGGTCACCACCACAGCAGGTGGCTGGATGGCAACGATGGAGTCCTGGCATCTCACACAGCAGGGCTCATTGCAGCTGTTGGCCAGCGGGGTTGGGCCACAGGGCTGGCAGCAGGGCTCACAGGGCTTGCAGCAGGACATGGCTTGGGGTTCGAGGTGTACCTATGAGAGTGGAGAGGAAGGAAGCATAAAACAGGGTCACATGAGAAGCACCCATGAACCAACCCACAGTGAAGTTCCCTCACAGCCCAGCATACACTGCTCTACTCAGAGCCTATGAGGCACCTCAGCTAAGCCCCAGCCTCTCTCTGCAGACCTTTTCTGCCGTTCCTTCTCCCAAGAGAAGAAGCTATCAGCCCTGAGTAGAAGAGGCTTCAGACTCACCTGGTTCCCAAGGAGAAGGAGGTGAGAGAAGTGGATGAGAGAGCAGAGAGCTGGGCTGCCTTTTATAGCCATGCTGCAGTGCCTCAGGCCCAGAGGCAGCTTTGTGGAAGGAAGAATTCTCTGAGCAGCTCATGACAAATGCAAACCATGCCAGCAGATGGCACGGGCTGCATCCTGGTTTCCTGTTCTGAAGCTGCTTCATTTCCTGACTTCTGCCACATCCTTTCCCATTGTAAGTCTTCTGTCACAGCTCCAAGGGTTTCTGGGGCAGACAAGGGTCAGTGCTGGCATCCCATGATGCAGGTGATGTGCAGCTGGGTCATTCCTGTGGGCTTTTTGTGGCCAGGCTGTCAGGACAGGGACACCAAATTTTGTTCCTCCTCCAGACGCCCAAGCATTGCCATATGCCAGGATATGTCACAGTCTTGTCTCTTGCTGTCTTGCATCTGTCTCTGATGGTCACTTAGGAAAAGATGGCTGAAGGGAGTTCTTAAGACTCTGTGTTCTGAGGATGTGGAAAAGATGGAGCCAGCTTCTTCACAAAGTGCACAGTGGTAGGACAGGATTCAGTGGACAGACTTTGAAACCTGGGACTATTTTTTTGTTTAGGGCTTAGAAACCTTGGGTTTAATTTTTGAGGTGTTGTGCAGGATCCAGCCTTGGAATGTGTCCAGCCTGATATATTGAGATCTGCTCTGAACAGAGCCTCAGAGTATCTGATCTCCAGGGGCCATTTACCAACTATTGAATAGAATAAGCCTGGGGGACTCTGTGTGGCATCCAGGAGAGGCAAAAGTCTTCATCTTTCTGCATTTGCTTTTCTTCTGATGTGGATCCTGGGATGGCAGAGTGTTCTGGTCCCTTCCTGTCCAATCTGGGGGCACGGGAGGACAAACTGCAGCCAGGTCTCCACTGAAGCCCTCCCCAAAGACTGAAATTGTGATTGGAGCCTGGCTCCTCTCTGGGGTTGCAGGTTTTCCTTCCAGAAGAAGGGACACAGCCAGATACACTGAGCTGCTACACGGTGGGACTTCTTATATGTTTCAGGGGACACAGGGGGCAGGAGTAGTTCTGAGGTAGCGGAGGACAGAAAGGGAACTGTGCATTCGTTGGGACATGCAGAAAGAAATTTCTCTTGGACAAGCACAGGTGACCAATTGTTTCCTTTTAGGCAGCTTCTTCTTTGCTAGTTGTGGCAGGTTTAGGCTGTTTGGGGGGTGGGGGGTGGGGCGGATTTTCAACCCACCACACTAATATTTTCTATAGAAAGCCCAATGTGTCTCTGGGCAGCTGAGCTGGCTGTGGTTAGACACCTGGCACCTGATCCTGCAGAACAGAAACAAATATCAATCTCTCAGCTCAATGAGTTGATTGGTGTCTTGACACCCTGGGTGAAGAACCTTGACTTAGAAACAACACCAAGAGCACAACCACAAGCAGGGGACACCCATCCTGTGACTAGATTTAGAACAAGCAGGGCTCTCTGCAAGCTGCTGACTCTGAGGTTGGAGCATGAGGCTCTCAGGTATTCATCAGAGTCACAATTAAAAACAGCTGGCCACTTGAGTCTCACCAGCACATACTGGGTGCCTTTTTTCCTGCAGAAGGAGTGCAGCCATTTCCTATAGCTTCAGAGAGGGCAGCCGACCTCAGAGGAACCTGTCGCGACTCTTCTGCCGGCACTGCTGCATTCCTGACCTGGAAATCCTGAGGCCTTTCCTCCCAGTGCTCAGAAGAAGGCTTCACTGGGGCGTGGTCCTGACACAAACCTGGAAATGAAAGCACAGCCATGTCCTTAGCTGTGATGCTTTGCATTCAAGATGAGCTTGTGCAAAAATTGTTACCTCTGCCAAGGCGCCTCTGGACCTGCAGCAATGAGGGGCAGGTATAAAAGGCAGCCCAGGTCCTGCTCTCTCATCCACTTCTCCTGCCTCCTTCTCCTTGGCAACCAGGTGAGTCTGGAGCCCCTTCTGCTCCTCTTCCCAAATGACATCTCCACTCATTTATCCTCTCAGAGTTTTCATCTCAGACACTGAGGGCCTTGGGTCCTTTGTGACAGTGTAACCCAGTTATTCTTCAGCCATGCTCATGCTCTGATTCCCATGTTCTGTGTTCCAGGCGCACCTCCATCCCTAGGACATGTCCTGCTGCAACCCCTGCGTGCCCTGCCGGCCCTGCGGCCCAACCCCGCTGGCCAACAGCTGCAACGAGCCCTGCTGTGTGAAGTGCCAGGACTCCACCGTTGCCATCCAGCCCTCCCCTGTGATAGTGACCCTGCCTGGGCCCATCCTCAGCTCCTTCCCTCAGAACACTGTTGTGGGCTCCTCCACCTCTGCTGCTGTTGGCAGCATCCTCAGCTCTGAGGGAGTGCCCATCAACTCTGGGGGCTTTGACCTCTCCTGCATCACCAACCGCTACTCCTGCAGGCCCTGCCGCCCCTGCTAGAGCTGCTGACAACGGGCTCAGAGAAGGTCTCCCAAGCACTCAGAACATGATGCTGGACGGAGGATTACACTTTGCACCATTGTTTTAAGAGCAGCTGGTCAACTCAGGCTTGTCCTGCAAGGGCAGCCTCAAAAGTGGTGTTTTGAGCCCTGGCCAATTTCTTCCTTTCCTCTCTTCTTGTCAATGTTTTCCTCACTTTGCTTGGTCTTCATTTGCCCCTATCGAAGCTGTTTTCAGGGTCTCATGAACCAGCCTGGAAGCAGCTTCCAGCCTGTTCCCTTTTCCAGGCAGGCAACGGATTCCCTCTGGAAATTCTGCCAAGAAAAGGCAAACATGTTTGCAAGCTCCTGCAGCTCCCCATGCTGGGTACCTCTGCTTGAAGTGACCTCATTTCCCTCTACAGATTCATTAAAAAAATTCTGCAACCTACCCTGTGTCCCCAAGGTGATCTTTCCATTTGAATGCTGACTGCTGAGGGACAAAGCCATTGCTTAGGAGGGGAAATCCATAGGAGCACAGGGGAACCCTTCTTCACTACCAGAGTGAAGAACCCAGCCTTGGTCCCTCAAGGTGTTGCGTGATAGCAGATAACTCCAGCTCCACAGAGACATGGCAGTGACAATGGAACCTGATTCTGAGCTTGACAGCATCCTTAAACTGCCCCTCCACGGCACAGTGCCTGCACCAGCCCAGCCACAGGTGACACTGCTGAAGAGGCTCCACTATATAAAAAAGGCCAGGAAATGAGGTTATGCTGATGGGTCCTGTTGCATTTGAGAAAGCATCCAAGGTTGGAGGCTGCTCCATGCAATTCCCTAGGCCAAGCTGTTAAAAGTGCTGCAGGAGAGCATGGATGCAGTCAGTCTGTAGAGGTGAAAGGTGAAATTGCTTTAGACACTGCTGATAGAGAGCAATGCCCAATACTTTATCTCTAAGCTGCCTCCTGGATGGTGGCAAACACCCTGGGTGTGTGGTTACTTCAATGGAAGCAGAGCAACTGGGCTGCCACATTGTGGCAAGATATTGTTGCTTTGGTAGAGAACCTGGTGATAGAAATATGTAATACAGATGCCCATGTGCCTGCAGAGCTGGCTGCTGAAGAGCGTAAAGGACCAAAAAAGGTGGATCAGGCTTCTGAGATTCAGGCACATCCAGACCAGCAAACAAGAGCAAATGATTTATGTCTTGATTGGGCTGACGATGCCTCAGGTCACCAGCAAAGAGACTGAGGACTGAATCTGAGTCAGTAATATGCCCAAGAAAGCCAATGGCATCCTGGCTTGGATTAGAAACACTGGCCAGCAGGAACAGGCAGGTGATCATCCCCCTGTGCTCAGCACTGCTGAGGCCACACCTCGAGCGTGGTGTTCAGTTCTGGCCACTCACTCCAGAAAGTACAAAAAGGGGCTGGAGCATTTCCGGGGAAGGGCAACAAATCTCGTGAAGGGCATGGAGCACATGACCTACAAGGAGGATCTGAGGGAGCTGGGGGTGTTCAGCCTGGAGAATAGAAGGCTGAGGGGAGACCTCATTGCGCCTACAACTCCCTGAAGGGAGGTTGGAGTGAGAGGAGGGGCAGCTCTTCTCCTTGATGTCAAGTGACAGGACAAGAGGATATGGTTTCAAGCGACATGTGGTAGTGTGAAAGTTTAATCCTCCTGCCACATAAAGCACAGCTAACTCAGTCGGAGAAGCAAATGCTCATTGCAGGTGTTGGCCAGCGGGGTTGGGCCGCAGGGCTGGCAGCAGGGCTCACAGGGCTTGCAGCAGGAGATGGCTCTGCAGGCTCCCCCAGCAGAGGCTGGTTATCCAAAAGCAGCGGGGAACAGACACAGGTTCCTCTCAAAGGACGCAAGGTAAAACCTCCTTGCCTCCCCTCACCTTCCCCCTGCCCTTGGAAAAGTAGTATGGGGCACTGGAGGTGGAGGATGAGGTGATTCTGATGCCAGAGGACACACCATCTGGGGTTTTCCCTGAGGCTAAACAGCCTAAGGTCAAACAGCCTAAGGCAAAACAGCCTAAGGTTAAACAGTCTTCCCCGAACATCAGGACTTGCTCCCTCAAAAAGAAGAGGAGGGTAATTGTTATTGGTGATTCCTTCCTGAGGGGAATAGAGAGTCCCCATACGTCAGCCAGATCCTTCTCACAGGGAAGTTTGCTGCATCCCGGAGTTCAAGTTAGAGATGTCACCAGAAGGCTGCCTAGTCTGGTAGCAGCCCTCTGACTACTATCCCTTAATAGTTACGCAGTTAGGGGAATGATGATGTTGAAACCAGAACTCCCAGGGCTATCAAAAATTACTTCAAGGCCTCTGGGAGATCTGGTTGAGGGGTCAGGTGCACAAATAGTTTTCTCCTCAATACCCTTAGCTACAGGAGGGAATACCAGAAGGAACAGGTCGGCAGCAGGCTGACACCAAGTGGCTTAGAGGCTGGTGCAATCAAAAGAATTCTGTATTTTCTGACTAGAACTTTCATTGCATCAGGTCAGCTGACAACAGATGGAGTACATCTGTCCCAGAGGAGGGGAAAGGTCACAGTATACAAGAATTGCCTGTCCCTCAAAGGTAAAAAGATTCTAGGAAAGGAATGGGCAGGGCTCATTGATAGGGCTTTAAACTAGATTTGAAGGGGGAAGGGGTTAATAGTCTCCTGCTGGCCTGTGACAAACAGAGGGGCAGCTCACCAGAGGCAGAGGGATGGAGAGCTGGTAAGGGCTCTCAACTTGCTGCCCTGAGGCAAGACACGAATGACACACCAGGACACTCTCTGGAAACCAAGGGGAACTGGCACAAGAGGAGGACAGGGCCAGCCCAGCTGAAGTGCCTCCAGGCAGGGAAGGAGAGGAGGAGGTGTTGCCCTCTATGTCAATAACCAGCTGGAATCAGAAGAACTCCACCTGGGGAGGCATGATGAGTTGGTTGAGAGTTTATGGGTTAGAATTAAAGGCAAGACAGGGGAAGGAGATATTACTGTGGGGGTCTCCTACAGGCCACCTGACCAGCAGAACCAAGCAGATGAGGCCCTTAGAACTCCCAAGGTTCAGGTGAGGTCTCCCCCTGACTGGATAAGGTTTACCATCAGGGTTCAGTCCTTATAGGATGCAGTGGCAGCTTTTCCTACTGGTGAAGTGAAGCAAAAGGACTCTTTGCAGGTAAACTGAGGCACAGCAGCTCTTCCCGGGTTGCTGGCTTCTCTATGGACTGCAGAGGCCATCAGTATGTATGCACGTGGATGGAGATTAATAGCCAAGGCAATAAAGCTTGACAGCAAGAGCAAAGAGTGACTTGTTTACTATTTGGGGTAATACTTATATGTTAGTCAAGGTTTGGATTTGGCCAATAGTCAAACTTGGTAATACCTTTCAGCCTGTGGCAAAGCACCTAGCTGGAATTATGCCCAGACTTGGAAGGAGCACAAGCATCTCAAGAGTATTAAAAAGGTGGTCGTGATGCTGTTTACCCCAAAGAAGGCTGGGGTTGGGTTGTTTACCCTGGCTGGCTGATACTTGGCCTTTTGTTTACTTGGCTCTGGGCTGAGTACTCACTCCAGAAAGGAGAGGGAAGGGGGACGTGTGAGCAAAACTTGTTGGGACAAGTTTTGGCAGTATCTGGGGCATAATTCTGGGCATAGGCTGCTGTTTGTGACACATGGCCAGGTGTGATGGGTTTCCTTTGACAATTTTTGACATAGGCATCAATATTCAGCAGCACTGAGAGAGATATTCCTGTTTAATATCACTGCCTTTATAAATTACTTCAGTTCCATAATTGTTACTCCTGTTTTTTTCTTACTTCTTTCTACTGTTTCATTAAACTCTCCTTATCTCAACCTGAGGGGTTTTGCATTTTGCTTCCAATTTCCTCTTCCCATCCTAAGAGGGTTAGGACTGGGATGGAGAGTTGTGTCACCATTGCATGGGGCTCTGCTGCTGCCTGGATCTGATGTTGGGCCTGCAGCATTAAATTAAAAAACTTGTGACCAAAGCCTATCATATGCAATTCTTCAGTGGTACCAGGTCACAGTGATGGTCCATTTGTTCTCGTGGTTGTATTATGAAAATCCTCATGCCTCTGTGCTCTCTCTGGTGATGTTTGTCATCTCAGGCATATAGATCAGGTTGATCACATTGCTGTATTTGATACTAACAGCTCATGAGATGGCTACAGTAATGGGCGTGGTGTTAAGCTGAAATTTGGATTTGGCATTCTTCTTCATTATTTATCTCACCCCATTCATTGGTGTGAATTGAAAGCTGGAATGCTGGAATATGGGAAAGCATCATGCCCCAACCTCAAAGTCAGCAGCTAGCAAAGAGTCTCCTTTGTTCCAGCTCCACCCATAGGATGGGTTGCCCCCATCTGAGGATGTGCTTTTGGTGGTGTCTATAAATTCTTCCCCAAGGCTGCCAGACACCAGTCAACTCACTGAGTGGAGAGATTTGTCTTTATTTCTGCTCTGCAGGACCAGGTGCCAGGTGTCTAACCACAGCCACTCAGCTGCCCAGAGATGCATTGGGCTTGTATAGAAACAGTAACAAAGAAGGAGCTGCCCCAAAGGGAACAGTTGGCCACCTGAGCTTGTGCAAGAGAAGTTTCTTTCTGCATGTGTTAATGATTGCCCAGCCCATCATGTTAAGGTGGTCCTCTGCTGACATGTCAGATGGGGTACAGGGAGGTGATTCAAGACAGCCAGCATGGCTTTATCAGGGGCAGGTCGAGTGGCCTCCTGAGCTGGGTGATGGGGTCAGGGAGCAGTGTAACGCCCCGGAAATCCATGAGGAACTGCTTTGGGACCTGCCGAGCCACTTGGACACTCACAAGTCCATGGGACCAGATGGGATCCATCTTAGGGTGCTGAGAGAGCTGGCAGATGAGCTGCCAAGCCACTCTCCACCATTTTCCACCAGTCCTGGCTCATTGGAGAGGTCCCAGATGACTGGAAACTGGCCAATGTGATCCCCATCCACAAAAAGGGTTGGATGGAGGAACCTAGAAACTCCAGGCCAGTCAGCCTGACCTCAGTGCCAGGGAAAATGGTGGAGCAGATTATCCTGGCGGCAATAACTGCGCACCTGAAGGACGGCCAAGGGCTGAGGTCCAGCCAACATGGATTTAGGAAGGGCAGGTCCTGCCTCTCCAACCTGATCTCCTTCTATGATCAGGTGACCCACCTGGTGGATGTGGGGAGGCCTGTGGATGTGGTCTACCTGGACTTCAGCAAGGCCTTTGACACCGTCCCCCACAGCAAACTGCTGGCTAAGTTGTCAGCTCATGGCTTGGATTGCAACACTCTGTGATGGGTCAGGAACTGGCTGGAGGGCCAAGCCCAGAGAGTGGTGGTGAATGGCATAATTCTAGCTTCACGCTTTCTATAGGCTGAAGCCAGTTGTTTATGAGAGTGCCCATTGGTCAAACCCAGCCTCGAGGAATCTATAAGTATTACCCCAGTTGGTAAACAAGTTGCCCCCTCTTTGACTTTGTCTCTGTACTTGCTCTCGAGCCATAGCCTCTGCCATTGAGCTTATTGTTGCTGTTAGCTTCTATCATACATGCACGCATACTGAAAGCCTCTGCATCGTGAGAATCACTCTGATAGTGAGGATCACCCCAGAGGGAGGACCTTCGCTGAGCCCGAGAAGCCAGCGTCGCCATAGCCAGTCGTACCGACCGGGAGAGCCCATCGAGCTACCGGAGGACTGGACCAACCCCGAGGGTAAGATCTGCCAAGCTGTCGGGGAGAAGGGACTTGATCGAGACCGAGTCTACATATGCCTAGCCCCGCTATAGCGGGAGAGGAGCCGCCACGTGTGCCTCTCTGAGCCCTGTAAACCTCAGGGAAGACTAGAGCACTGTTCGTGCCTATACTGCATCAAACCCGGGACTACTACGAGCACCCTGCAATTCCTTTAAGCCCAGTAAATGAGAAGCTGCAGCTCAGTCGCATTCTCTCTCTGAGGCTGTTTACATCAGCCCCGAGACTCGTCGCCAGGGGGCTGACCCCGTAGCTATTGTTTGCTGTCATTGTCCAACCGGGAACCTCTGAGCCTGCCTACCGGCAACCATCGCCCTGCCCTGCCATGCAAGCCGACTGCCACACAGGTTGCTTTTGATTATATTAGCCTAAATAAAGAAAAGACTTTGTACAATAAAGGAGTCACTTGTATCAAAGCTGCTCTCCATCTGCACTTCAAGCCGTTGAGCACCACCCAGCCAATTCCTGTGTGGCAGTCACAGACTCATGACTGGCTGCCGAGAAAATGCCAGGGAGCACACATCCCTTGGCAAGGCTCAGACAGGTGTTAGACAAAAGACAAAGGAACGCACATCTCTTATCTAAGTTCAGACAGAAGACAAATGACTCTCTTGCAATGTTTTCCAGCTCCTATTTTCAGGTCGTTGTGTAGCTTCCCTGAGTCACAATGGCTGTTGGTAATCAGCTAAAGGCTTTTTTCTCTCTACACAGCTGCCGTTTGTTCTCAGGGTTTATGGCCCACAAGAGCTAAAACACTTCCTTCTATCAGCTGAGCATTGCTTGAGGTTCTACTCCCTAAATTCAGTCTGTCATTTCCCCCTTTCTTTTGCCCAAAAAGAACCTTCTTAAGAGAACGATCAAGCAAGCATTGTAAGCATTGCAATATACAAGGTAACAAAAGTAACAAAAAGAGTAAAGCAACAAAAGCATAAATGGTTGCTTTAAGAAAGCTGCATTATCACATAAGAAAGAGAGGACGGGACCGGCCAGTTATCCAAAGGCAATCCCACAGGCAAGTAGAAAAAGGATTATCAGGAGAGGCAGTAGCCAGACATAAAGCAAACCACAGCAAACCTAATCTTCAGCACTGTCTTTTACAATCTGCTCTAAAGGTATGTTACATCTTCACTTTTCTAAGGTGGTCAAAAATCAGAAGTTGTTTAATGTTAGCAAGATTCTCCTTGATCCATAAAGGTAGATCTGGCCAGACTCCATCTCCATAAATAAAGAAAATACTTGCAGGCAAACAGCAAGAGTGAAAAGGCTCCTGGGCTGGTTCAGAGATGGCATCCTGAATATTCATGGTTCTGCCCAGTATCAAATTGACCATAACACGATGATGCATTTTTACTCATCCTAACAATACTGATCTGTTGATGCTTTGGTTTTGCTAAGGAAAGATACTGGGTCCTATTGATACTCACTTTGGCCTAATGTTGTTGGTTCTTCTTTCAAATTTCTCCTAGCTAAAACTTCCAGAATTCTTATATATATCTTTTATATATATGTGTTAAATCACGCTTGAAACCACACATGAAATGCAAATTTGAGAACATGGTATGTTTTAAATATTCTTTCTTCTAACATAATCCCCCTCTCTTGCTTTTATAACCTACAATGAAAATGGATTTTGTGCTATAATTAATTTTGATTTTTCCTATAACTACTTAAAATTATGACAAACTGGTGAGTTACCATGTAAACCCATGTGAGTTTTTCTAATCACACAACAAACAGCGTTTTCTCTAATCACACAACAATTAAGCAATCCTAATATTCAGTCTTAATCCAGATGTTTTTTGGTACATTCTTCTCATTGTTGCTTTTGGTCTCAGATTATTGTAACAGTCATTGTGATTGGTGTTAGGTAGTTCTGGTGATTCTCAGCTTCATGGGAAATGCTCTTTTTTCATCTTCTAGATTCTTGTGCTGTTTGTTGAGATGATTGCAGTACTGTGGACTTTTTTTGTTTGGTGGATTTATATATATATATAAAATCCTTATCTTAAAGCTACTATGAATACAAAGAAAACATTAAAAAAAATCATTCTATAATATACCTGTATCAAACTCTTCACTTATGCTAATACCGAAAATCTGCTGTGGGGGACGGTGTCAAAGGCCTTGCTGAAGTCCAGGTAGACCACATCCACAGGCCTCCCCACATCCACCAGGTGGGTCACCTGATCATAGAAGGAGATCAGGTTGGAGAGGCAGGACCTGCCCTTCCTAAATCCATGTTGGCTGGACCTCAGCCCTTGGCCGTCCTTCAGGTGCGCAGTTATTGCCGCCAGGATAATCTGCTCCACCATTTTCCCTGGCACTGAGGTCAGGCTGACTGGCCTGGAGTTTCTAGGTTCCTCCATCCAACCCTTTTTGTGGATGGGGATCACATTGGCCAGTTTCCAGTCATCTGGGACCTCTCCAATGAGCCAGGACTGGTGGAAAATGGTGGAGAGTGGCTTGGCAGCTCATCTGCCAGCTCTCTCAGCACCCTAAGATGGATCCCATCTGGTCCCATGGACTTGTGAGTGTCCAAGTGGCTCGGCAGGTCCCAAAGCAGTTCCTCATGGATTTCCGGGGCGTTACACTGCTCCCTGACCCCATCACCCAGCTCAGGAGGCCACTCGACCTGCCCCTGATAAAGCCATGCTGGCTGTCTTGAATCACCTCCCTGTACCCCATCTGACATGTCAGCAGAGGACCACCTTAACATGATGGGCTGGGCAATCATTAACACATGCAGAAAGAAACTTCTCTTGCACAAGCTCAGGTGGCCAACTGTTCCCTTTGGGGCAGCTCCTTCTTTGTTACTGTTTCTATACAAGCCCAATGCATCTCTGGGCAGCTGAGTGGCTGTGGTTAGACACCTGGCACCTGGTCCTGCAGAGCAGAAATAAAGACAAATCTCTCCACTCAGTGAGTTGACTGGTGTCTGGCAGCCTTGGGGAAGAATTTATAGACACCACCAAAAGCACATCCTCAGATGGGGGCAACCCATCCTATGGGTGGAGCTGGAACAAAGGAGACTCTTTGCTAGCTGCTGACTTTGAGGTTGGGGCATGATGCTTTCCCATATTCCAGCATTCCAGCTTTCAATTCACACCAATGAATGGGGTGAGATAAATAATGAAGAAGAATGCCAAATCCAAATTTCAGCTTAACACCACGCCCATTACTGTAGCCATCTCATGAGCTGTTAGTATCAAATACAGCAATGTGATCAACCTGATCTATATGCCTGAGATGACAAACATCACCAGAGAGAGCACAGAGGCATGAGGATTTTCATAATACAACCACGAGAACAAATGGACCATCACTGTGACCTGGTACCACTGAAGAATTGCATATGATAGGCTTTGGTCACAAGTTTTTTTAATTTAATGCTGCAGGCCCAACATCAGATCCAGGCAGCAGCAGAGCCCCATGCAATGGTGACACAACTCTCCATCCCAGTCCTAACCCTCTTAGGATGGGAAGAGGAAATTGGAAGCAAAATGCAAAACCCCTCAGGTTGAGATAAGGAGAGTTTAATGAAACAGTAGAAAGAAGTAAGAAAAAAACAGGAGTAACAATTATGGAACTGAAGTAATTTATAAAGGCAGTGATATTAAACAGGAATATCTCTCTCAGTGCTGCTGAATATTGATGCCTATGTCAAAAATTGTCAAAGGAAACCCATCACACCTGGCCATGTGTCACAAACAGCAGCCTATGCCCAGAATTATGCCCCAGATACTGCCAAAACTTGTCCCAACAAGTTTTGCTCACACGTCCCCCCTTCCCTCTCCTTTCTGGAGTGAGTACTCAGCCCAGAGCCAAGTAAACAAAAGGCCAAGTATCAGCCAGCCAGGGTAAACAACCCAACCCCAGCCTTCTTTGGGGTAAACAGCATCACGACCACCTTTTTAATACTCTTGAGATGCTTGTGCTCCTTCCAAGTCTGGGCATAATTCCAGCTAGGTGCTTTGCCACAGGCTGAAAGGTATTACCAAGTTTGACTATTGGCCAAATCCAAACCTTGACTAACATATAAGTATTACCCCAAATAGTAAACAAGTCACTCTTTGCTCTTGCTGTCAAGCTTTATTGCCTTGGCTATTAATCTCCATCCACGTGCATACATACTGATGGCCTCTGCAGTCCATAGAGAAGCCAGCAACCCGGGAAGAGCTGCTGTGCCTCAGTTTACCTGCAAAGAGTCCTTTTGCTTCACTTCACCAGTAGGAAAAGCTGCCACTGCATCCTATAAGGACTGAACCCTGATGGTAAACCTTATCCAGTCAGGGGGAGACCTCACCTGAACCTTGGGAGTTCTAAGAGTCTGCTACAGCCACAAGGCAGCAGACCTGTGAGCCAAAGCCCTTTGTGTGCCAAAGCCCTTTGTGAGCCAAAGCCCTTTGTGTGCCAAAGCCCTTTGTGTGCCAAAGCCCTTTGTGTGCCAGCTCGCAAAGCAGGTATTGCCTCAGCCGCAACCTGTGTGGTCATGTCCCAGGAAAGAGGAGCTGCCTGTCACTCCACAGCCCTAAAAGGGAAGCAGTCACTGAGAGGAACTCAGCAGCACCTGCACAGCCCAGAGCAAGCCAGGGGAAAGCCATGCTGCTCTGCACCCTCACCCCTCCCTCCATGCTCTCTAGCAGCTCCAGGAGGGAACCACTCCCCTCCCCCCAGTGTCCTGCCAACCCCTGCAGGGGAGTGCCAAGGGAGCCCAAGAGAGAGCCCGTCCAAGGGAACTGGCCTGCTGGGAAGAAGTCTATGCCACAGTAGCTTCCAGCTATGGCTCCCGCAGCCATGGGAAGAGAAAACTGCCCCTGTTGCTGTCCAGAAAGGGACCAACTCAGGAGCCAGAGCCAGATCCCTGCAAGCCCCTGCCACCACAGCAGCCACAACTGGGTCCCTGGAATTAGTCTCAGCACAGCCTAACAATCAGATTTGATTCTATTTAAAATCCCCATACATTAGCTCATGTGGTATTGTAATCTATGCTTCATAAGCAGCACCCCGGAATACCCAGATAATTCATGATCAGAATTGATTTAAGTCTCTGAAAGGTTCCTTTAAGATTATATTGCCTTGACACTGTCTTTTCTAGCTATCTAGCAGCTGCCAGGTATCTTGTCAAGTCGCTATCTGGTGGTCAAGCAGTGGAATTTCAACCTCAGTTCTTAATTGAATAACTATTTTGTATTTTTCTAATTGGGTTCAAATTGTTATACTGTATCAGTTTATGGGATGTATACACAATCATGTACTAGAATCTGCATATAGATATTGATAAATGGTTAATAATAAAGTTTAATATTAATGCAAATAATTTTCTTTTTTCATAATTCATACATTCATAACATTATTAATTGCACCATGCCAGCCCTTCCCTTCTAAAGCGGGTATGATATTGTATGATATAAAATATCCCATTGGCTGGTTCAGCTGGATATCATGGGTGCGGGCGCACTCACCATCTGCTGACAAAATTAACTTTACCTCAGTCAATCACAGGACATGACCCCCATGTGTCCTCTGATGTCTGCAGGAAGGTGAGGAATAACTACAGGTGGCCTGTTGCAGCCACTGTTCAGAGGGCAGCTGCTGGATGTGTGCAGAGTGCAGGTTTCCTTAGCTGACCAATTTCTTAGCTGCCTAGAGCAAAACAGTAACATTCCATGGGTGCCAAGAAGAGCATCCTCACATTGGCACCCATTGATTGGAGCATGCTGCAGAAGCCACCTCCTTGACACACTGGCACCTCTCACTGGGAAAAGATTTTAGCTTATCGATGTGGTTGGGTTTTAGTGGCTAAGGGATTGATAACAAAGAGTATAAAAAACAGCCACTCTGAGCAAGAGTCACTCCAGTTAAGGACCTGTGGTTAGGGACTTAGGAACATATTGGGAGGTTAGGGCTGCTAGGGACTTCTGTTAGATAGCTCCTTCTGGCTAGGACTTCAGTGTAGGGATGCTTCTAGGGATATGCTCAGGACTTGTCTTATCTGCTTCATCTGTTTAGGGCTTCTGGGATTTCTTCTGTAAATTGGACTCTGAAACTCTGTAATTTTGGGGATTCTACAATGCAGAAATAAAGGACTTGTGGGAGGACTTCTGAGATTCTCTGTTCTCTGCATTTCCGGAGTCTTGTTGCTATATGCCAACCGTGTTTCTGCCTTCATTCATCACTCAATGGCCCTTGAAGTGGGGGAAGAACAACAGTGGCCCAGTCACCTTTGAAGTAAAATGTCCAGTCCTACCTCCCATACAAGTGGCAATGCTGCAGTGAAGTACTCCTATGGCAGGAGATATGACAAGCAGGGCTTCTCACAAGCTTCTGATGCTGAAGCATTTCAGAGAGTAGGGGGAAATGAGAAATTTTTAAAAACAAATATAGTTATTTATAAATTAGCTTCACCTCTTTTGTAATGTAATACAAAATTTATAAAGGTTTGGATGTTCTGTTGTGGATTATCTTCACAATAATAGTTTGAGAACAGTATTTGGAGAAGATAAATCCAAAAGTAGCAATAATACTGTAAACAGAAGGAAAAGTAGCAATAATTCTGTAAACAGAAGGAACTTCCTGGGGACTTAATCTATCAAATACTCACAAGGCCATTTGCTGATTATGGAAATTCCTCTTAAGGTCCCTTTTTAGCAGAGAATTCTCCTAAACTACTACAGCTGCTAAATCCACATGTGCAAGGGAAAACCTGAGACAAAGAGCGCTCTCTCTCCACAACAGTCCCATTTTAATGAAAGCCAAGTCTGAGTTTGTCAGATATCACAAAGGAAAGCAGCTCCAAGCCCAAACAGACAATAGAAATGGGCTCCAGGAACAGATAACTATCTTTAGGGCGCACTTGTTCCCAGCATGGGGTCTGTGCCATACCCTGCGTGGCTTGGGAGATGGAGTCACGTGAGTCTACTGACCACCAGGTGGGGGGAGGTGTCTCACCCCTGGCTCCCTCCATCCCAACTTCTCCACTTCCCATCAGCCCAGCTTTGCCAGGTGGAAAGGGGCTTTGGATGTGCTGCCACATTGAGGCTCTCAGGTGTTTATCACAATCACAATAACCGCTGGGCCACTGACTCTCACCAGCACACACTGGGTGCCTTTTTCCTGCAGAGGGAGTGCTTTCAAATTCGGGTTAATGTCAGGGTCTTGTCTTCCCATCTCCTGTAGCTTCAGCCACAGGAGGGCAGCCAACTTCAGAAGAACCTCTCATGACTCTTCTGCCTGCACTGCTGCATTCCTGACCTGGAAATGCTGAGGCCTTTCCTCCCAGTGCTCAGAAGAAGCGTTAGCTGGGGTGTGGTCCTGACCCAAACCTGGAAATGAAAAGGCAGCAGTGCAGGAAATGAAAGCACAGCCATGTCCTTAGATGTGATGCTTTGCATTCAAGATGAGCTTGTGCAAAGATTGTTACCTCTGCCAAGGCGCTTCTGGTCCTGCAGCAATGAGGGGCAGGTATAAAAGGCAGCCCAGGTCCTGCTCTCTCATCTTCTTCTCCTGCCTCCTTCTCCTTGGCAACCAGGTGAGTCTGGAGCCCCTTCTGCTCCTGTTCTGAAGTGCCGTCTGCACTTGATGGGCATTGTATCTGAAATTGGCTTTGTCATATGTTGGGGCTTGGATCACTTTTCATGACAGGGAGAAGTGGGGGAGAAGTTCAGCTTAGAGATAGGTTAGGATGTAGCTGTGGAGGCTTTTTGTTGATGCACTAGGACAGAGCCTCCTCAGGTCAGGCTGCCATTTGAATAGCCCTGGCTGAATGAGGCTATGAAGACCATTGGCTCCTTGCAAATTCTTGAGCTTCAGCCATTTCCTTGTGACAGAGTAATATGCTTGCTCTTTACCTACACTCCTCCTGTTACTTTCCTGCCATCTCTTCCAGGTGCTCCTAAGGCTTTGAGTCATGTCCTGCTACAACCCGTGTGTGCCTTGCCAGCCCTGCGGCCCAACCCCACTGGCCAACAGCTGCAATGAGCCCTGCTGCAGGCAGTGCCAGAGCTCCACTGTTGCCATTGAGCCTCCTGCTGTGGTGGTGACCCTGCCTGGACCCATCCTCAGCTCCTTCCCACAGAACACTGTTGTGGGCTCCTCCACCTCTGCTGCTGTTGGCAGCATCCTCAGCTCTGAGGGAGTGCCCATCAGCTCTGGGGGCTTTGACCTCTCCTGCATCACCAACCGCTACTCTTGCAGACCCTGCCGCCCCTGCTAGGGCTACCAGCAACGGCCTCAGAGAAGGACCCCCAGGCAGTCTGAACACGATGCTGGACAGAGGAGCACACTTAGGGCCATTGTCTGGGCTCTCTGACATCATGGTCCATGACTGCCTTTGCTGTTTTCCACTCTCATTTCTTCTTTGTCTTTTGCTCCCCTCAAAGCTGCTCTGTGGACCCCAGGAACCAGCCTGAAGAGACTCTCCAGCCTCTCTCCCTTTCAAAACTGTGCCACTGCAAGAGAGAAACAAATCCTTGACTTCTTTTCCTCTCCTTGCTGGGCACCTCCACTTGGAGTGACATCATTTCTGTCTCATTAAAAAAATGGCTGCAACCTTGCCTGTGTGCCTGAGGTGTTCTTTCCATCTGCATGATGACTGCTGAGGGACAAAGTTAGTGCTTAGGAGGGGAAGTCAGTGGGGGGAACCTTTCCTCACTGCCGTAGGTGTATCAGGACAGACTGGTGGAGGAGGTGATAGAAAGCAGCCATGAGGAAAAGGACTTGGGGGTGCTAGAGGAGAAGAAGATAAACATGAGCACAGAGTGTGCACTTGCAGCCCAGAAAGCCAGTGGCATCCAGGGCTGCATCAAAAGAAACATGGCCAGCAGATTCTGCCACTTTGCTCTGAGAAGATCTCACCTGGAGTACAGGGTCCAGGTCTGGAGCTCTCAATACAGGTAGCACACAGACCTGATGGAGCAGGCCCAGAGGAGGGCCATGAAAAGGATCAGGGAATATGAGGACAGTGTAAATCAGCCATAGACACTATGGCTAAAGACATTGTCAAAGAGATCAAGACCTCCATGTGTGAACTGAGAAAGGGGAGCGATGCCTCCTTTCCCCCTTCTCCTTCAGAATGGGTCCAGGTCTCGGCAATCAGGAATAGGCAACCTTCCCCTAGGAGATCACCCCAAGCCAATTGGGGGTTGTCAAGGGGGTCTCTGTGGAGGATCCCGTAAGCATTCAGGGAGTCACAGGGGGTTCACAAGATTTGACTGTACTGCAGGCTGAGAGAAGCCTGACCGGGAATGAACGGGGAAAGCACGACATAGTGACTGGTCCAGATGCACCTTGCATTCTTGACATTGACTTTCTGCGGGAGGGATGCTTTGAGGACCCTAAGGGGCACAAGTGGGCATTTAGGGTGGCAGCTGTAGAGACTGCAGGCAAGGAACAGCTGTCCACCATGCCTGAGCTGTCAGATGACTCCTCTGTAGTGGGCAGCCATAAGAGGCAGGATTTGAACTTACCTCTTGCCTCTCGCATAGTACATCGCAGGCAATACAGGACCAACAGAGGCTCTCTGCACCCCATACACCAACTGATTTGATGACTGGAGAGCCAGAAGGTGATCAGCAAGGCTCACTCCCCCTTCAACAGCCCAATATGGTCAGTGAGGAAGGCAAATGGGGAATGGAGACTGACCGTGGACTACCGTGGCCTGAATGAAGTGACTCCTCCGATCAGCGCTGCCGTGCCGGACATGCTGAAGCTCCAGTACGAGCTGGAATCAAAGGCGGCCAAGTGGTATGCCACTGGTATGCCAGTGGTATGACACATGTCACTGGTATGACACATGACACTGCTAATGCCTTTTTCTCCTTTCCCATTCGTGGTGGGTTAACACCCTTTTCTGAAAACAAAAGAACAAAGCAGGGTGGAGGGCTTGCAGGTACTTTTCACTCCCTGCAGGGCATTTTTCGCCTGGGAAGCTGAGTCTGTTCCACCTCCCCCTCCCTGCCCAGCTAGGGTATAAAAAGCAGGACATCGTAGCTGTTGGCCCTGCTTTTTGGCTCCTGCCTCTGCTGGACGAGAGCTACTGCAGCTGCCCTCCTGCTCCTCGCCACGTGGTCGGACCTGATCCTTCTCTCTGCTGCCTCCATGCTTCCTCAGAGAAAGGCTGGTTTTGTATTACTCTCTTGTTTTTGTCCCCCTCCCATCCATCATTGTTCCTTGCCCTTGTGAACCCTTTTTCTGTTATTGCTTAAAGACAACTCTTTACCTCTCTACTTCCAAGCCGACTCCAAATTATTGTTTGGTGGATTTGCTCCTTCCTTTTCTCCCCTCTCTGTTGGGGGAGGGGGAAGTGGGGCAAGAGATTCTCAGCCTTGCCCCCACCTGAGCTCTTAATTTCCAGTTAAGGCTCAAACCACCACACCATTGCAGAAGAATGCAGGCCACAGTTTGCTTTCACCTGGAGGGGAGTATGGTACCAATGGAATCGATTGCCTCAGGGCTGGATCCATAGCTCAAACATCTGCCATGAGGTAATCCAGACTGCCTTAGAGAAAGGTGGAGTCCCTGAGCATCTGCAGTTCATTGATGACATCATTGTGTGAGGTGAGACAGCAGAGAAAGTTTACCAGAAGGGTAAGAGGATAATTGATATCCTGCTGGAGGCTGGCTTCGCCATCCAGAGAAGCAAGGTAAAAGGGCCTGCCAAGGAGATCCAGTTCCTGGGTGTTCGATGGCAGGATGGCTGTCGCCACATCCCTCAGGAGGTGGTGAACAGAGTAGCCACTATGGTGTAGCCCACAAACAAGAAAGAGACACAGTCCTTTTTGGGGCTTGTGGGCTTCTGGAAAATGTACATTCCTGGGTACAGTCAAATTGTGAAGCCTCTCTTCCGTGTAACAAGGAAGAAAAATAATTTTGTGTGGGGACCTGAGCAGCAGGTGGCATTCGAGCAGATCAAACGAGAGGTGATCCAGGCTATGGCTCTGGGACCTGTTCAAACTGGGCCAGAGGTCAAGAACGTGCTGTACACTGTGGCCGGTGAGAATGGTCCTACGTGGAGCTTGTGGCAGAAGGCTCCTGGTGAAACCAGGGGCAGGCCCCTAGGTTTCTGGAGTAAGGTGTACAAAGGCTCCGAGGCCAACTACACCACAACAGAGAAGGAAATCCTAGCTGCCTATGAGGGTGTCCGGGCTGCCTCTGAGTTAATTGGGACTGAGTCACCTCTATTTCTAGCTCCAAGGCTTGCAGTCCTGACCTGGATGTTCCAAGGGAGAGGCTCAACCCCACATCATGCCACAGATGCCACCTGGAGTAAGTGGATGGCCCTGATAACTCAGCGAGCTTGGATGGGGAGCTTCGAACGCCCTGGCAGAGTGGAAGTGATCACCAACTGGCCAGAGGGTGCTGACTTTGGAATGCCACCAGAGCAGACAGTGACCCATGCTGAGGAGGCTCCCCCGTACAACAATCTCCCTGACAATGAGAAGGACTATGCTCTATTTACAGATGGGTCCTGCTGGCTCGTAGGAAGCAAGTGGAGATGGAAGGCAGCTGTCTGGAGCCCAACAAGGCAAGTAGCAGAAGCAAGGGATGGAGAGGGCGAATCCTTCAGTCAGTACGCAGAGGGAAAAGCTGTCCAGCTGGCCCTGGATATAATGGAGCGAGAGAACTGGCCAGTGCTGTACCTCTACATTGACTCCTGGGTGGTAGCCAATGCCTTGTGGGGGTGGCCAAAGGAATGGAGGAGGAACAAGTGGCAGAGGAAAGGGAAGCCTGTTTGGGCCACTGACCTGTGGCAAGACACTGCTGCCCGCCTGGACAGGCTGCCAATAAAGGTACAGCACATTGATGCACACATCCCCAAGAGCAGAGCCACAGAGGAGCACAAGCACAACCGCCAAGCAGATCTGGCTGCTAACATCTCCCAAATAGACTTGGACTGGGAACACAAGGGCGAGCTGTTCTTAGCTCTCTGGGCCCGTGACACTTCTGGCCACCAAGGGAGAGATGCCACATGCCAGTGGGCTCAAGACAGATCAGTGGACATCTCTATGGAGGCCATCTCACAGGTTATCCATGAGTGTGACATCTGTGCTGCCATCAAACAGGCCAAGCGCATGAAGCCTCTGTGGTATGGGGGGAGATGGTCGAAATAGAAGTATGGAGAGGCCTGGCAGATCGACCACATCACCCTTCCTCAGTCTCACAGTGGCAAGCAGTACGTACTGACCATGGTGGAGGCAAGTACAGGGTGGCTGGAAACCTACCCAGTACCTCATGCCACTGCTCCCAATACCATCCTGGGCCTAGAGAGGCATGTCCTGTGGAGACACGGCACCTCCGGGGGATTGAATCAGACAATGTAACCCACTTCAAGAACCATCTCCTAAGGGACTGGGCAAAGGAACATGGCATTGAGTGGATTTACCACATCCCATACCATGCACCAGCTGCGGGGAAGGTCGAGCGCTACACTGGCTTGCTAAAGACCACCCTAAAAGCCATGGGGGGTGGAAAATTTAGGAACTGGGAAAGGCACCTAGCTCAAGCCACTTGGTTAGTGACCAGCAGAGGATCTGTGAATCGAGCTGGTCCTGCCCAGTCCGACCTGCTGCAAACAGTGGATGGAGATGGGGTTCCTGTGATTGCTGAGAAAGACCTGCTGGGGAAGTCGGTGTGGGTTTTCCCTGCTGCTGGTAGCGGCAAACCCACCCAAGGGGTGGTCTCTGCTGAGGGGCCTGGTCACAGGTACAGGGTCATGTTAGAAACTGGGGACATTCAGTGTATCCCACAGCAGAACATGACTCTGGCTGAGACGGGATGAACTCAGAGGGGGCAACGCACACCAATGTATTATAGTCACTGTATGATAGTTATAAGTTGTTCTAAGTTTTCCTCTCCTAGTTTAATACCAGCCTGGCATCCAGCACTCAGCATGAACACACCGCACACCTATCCAGAGAGCTCCTGCGTCATCTCGCCTGCACCTGTTCCTGATGCCCCACAGCAAAAGACTGTTCCTGTTTACCACTACATGGAGAACAAAAAGCGGGGAAGGGCAGGTCTGCGTTCTCAAGCGGTACCCCAGTTCTGATGGTCAAGAAAGAACCACCCCTGCTTAAAACAGCACGAGGGGCTCCGTGCTATCAGCCACGCACCAGGTGTCCCCCTACAATCCACAAGAAGCTCACACAATCTCCCTGGCAAGAAATCTTGAGCCCCAACTTCCAAAAACCAAAATGACGCCCAGATCTAAATTTAAACTCTCCATCTTTTGCAATCTGATCTGCAGAGTGGCCACAACAACCAACTCCTGGCTGGCTCACCAAGAATGTGATGGGTTGAGGCAGACCCCCTCCCCACCACGGGCAAAAATAATGACTCAGACAAACGGATTACAAAAGTGATGGAAAGTTTAAATGGAAAGCAGTGAGTGTGTGCAGAGAGCGCAGTGACAAAAGAAAATCCCAAAGCACACCCAGAAACATCCCATCCCCACCTGAGGGTACACCCAAGACCCCCAGGGCTCCTTCTTACCCCCCCAACTCCACTGCTAGGCTAGTCTCAGCTGGCCAGATCTGAGACTGCCCATCCCCCCGGCCTTGGGCCTAGTCAAGCCCAAAGGCCGAGAGACACCTCCCCCAAGTTACCAGGTGGCGGCGAGGGAAGAAAGAGAGCGTGCCAGACCCCCGCTGAGATCTTATAGGAGAGCAGGGTATTATGGGATGAAATACCTGGCTTCCTGTGTCCACCCACTGGGCTGGACTTCTGGACACAGGAATCCCTCATACGAACACTGCAGAGTGCACCCAGCCCAAACTGCTACAAACACAAAAGACCCCTCTGGACAAAGCCAAGGGGCTACTAAACAGCCTCCTTCTCCCACTCTGCCTCCCATACTTCCCTCCCCCATACAAGGGAAAGATGAGAATAGGAGAAAGGAGTTAGTACAACTTGCAAGGAAGAAGGAACGCAGCCAAGGTCAGCAAAGCCAAGCAGAGATACCAGCCAGTAGCAGCTAGAGCTAGAGGTGAAAAAGAAACAGAATAGTTTGTGCAACTGCCTTTTGTCCACATTAACAAGAGAATGGAATGCTTTATCCCTATCTGTTATTGTTCCGTGTCCAATGGTAGTTTATTTACCCTTTTACTCTAAAATGTCCAGAAAGTTCCTATTATTGTTTTTGCAGTTAGGAGTTAGGCAAAAGTTCCACCTTCAAACCATAACAATCAGCTAGGTGATAGGCATGCCTTTCTAAAAGTTTGTGCATAAATAAAAAAGAGAAATCTTCCCTGGTGCACATGGCTTGTGGAGTGTGATGAAGAGGTTATTCATTTATGAATATGAAAGATGACTTAGGAAAATATTATTTTTATTCATTATAAAAATTATTAATAGCCAATGAATCACTATTTTATATACATGTTCTAGTGCACAATCGTGAAATACATTCCATAAGCGGTTTAGTATTATAATTAGAACTCAATTGGAATATTTACAGAATCACTTTCTATATTTATATGACAAAGGGTGCCGTTCCAGCGCTTGGCCACTAGATGGCGACTCGACGGGGCACGGGCAGCTACCTATATACAGAAAATGTTTCTATGCGTTAGAGGTTATTCTGCTAGATGCAGATGCTTTGAACTGAGTGTTAGCACGTGGAAAGCACGTGGAAGATACTTCCTAGCTGTTGATTGTGGCAAGGTTGGGTTCCAGCAGACGACTGTCACTGGACTGGTTCCTAGGCTGGTCTGGATGGCGGTGCTGGGTGGCTCTCTCCGTAGCAGTGGAGAGGAGATGGAACGTAGGCTTAGCTTGTAAGCAGGTTCCCTTTCAGGACTCGGCAGGTTCCCTCCAGACGACAGGGAGCAGTCCTGCGGGGGTCGGCCCGGCAAGGCCGGCAGGGCTGGTCCCCGGGACACGGTCAGCCCTCAGAGTCGGCTCGCACGGCAGGGTGGGGCGACGGTTCCCGATAGGCAGGCTCGGAGGCTTCCGATCAGGCACGGCAGGCAGGGCTGGATCCAGCGGGGTCAGCCGTGCTGCAATGGGCTCAGGGAGCGGCCCCGGGGAAGAAGCGCGGCTACGTGATGTGGCGGCTTCCCGTTTACTTGGCTCGAAGGAGCAGCAGGACCCTCTCAGAGTGGTCCCGGCTTTGCTGCACGGACAGTGCTCTGGATCTCCCTGAGGTTTACAGGGCTCGAAAGGCAAAGGTGGTGGCTCCTCTCCCACGATAGCGGGGTAAGGCAGATGTGTAGACTACCAGACTCGGTAGTCCTTCTCCCAACAGTTGGGCAGATCTTACCCTCGGGGGTCCAGTCCTCTGGAGGCACAGTGGGCTCTCCTGGTTGGTGTGACTGGCTGTAACGGCACTGGGCTTCTCGGGCTCAGCGAAGGTCCCTCCTCTGGAGATAATTCTCAGGGCTAAGGCTCAATGGGCCTGCCTGGATACGGGCTTCTTCTCTCGTCGTGCAGAGGCTTCCAGTTCGCTTGCATGTATGAGAGAGAGAAGAACTAATAGCAAGGAGCTCAAAGGCAGAGGCTATGGAACGAGCGTTGTCCTCTCGAGTAAGGAGAAAGACAAAGTGAAAGAGGGGGCAACATGTTTACCAAATGAGGTAATACTTATAGGTTCCCTGAGGCTGGGTTTGACCAGTGGGCACTCTTGTAAACAACTGGCTTCAGCCTATAGAAAGCGTGAAGCTAGAATTATGCCCATTCTTGGTAATCACACGAGCATCCCAGGTGATGGGTGCATGCAGGGGTCCATGCTGGCCCCAGATGGAGAGGGGTGGGAGTGTGCTGGGGAATATATGAATATGTACGTTTTAATCTATGAATATGTATGTTTGCCATCTATATAAGTTCAACTCGTGTTGTTACGGTGCGCCTCTAGCAAATTCGCTCTGCGCCCAGCGCTGTGTTGCCTTTATCTTATAACAAACTGGTTATAAATTTCAGCAGTGAGCTCGTTTCTCACAGGTTCGATCCTTGGGCTGATTGGTTGGTTGTGGTCTGTATTGTGTGGGGTTCGACTCTTGTGTATTGAGAAGGAAAGGTGAGGCACTGACATGTCTAAAGACTGGCTAGGTCAAAAGTGCAGGTTTTGTCCCAGCCCTGATGGAGAGGGGTGGGAGCGTGCTGGGGAAAGGTATGAATATGTATATGTGATGTCTATATACGTTCAACTCGTGTTGTCATGGTGCCTCTAGCAAACCTGCTATGTGCCCAGTGCTGTTTTGCCTTTATTTTATGATAAACTGGTTGTAAAGTTCAGCAGTGAGTTCGTTCCTCACAGGAGCAAATCACCAAGAAATAATTTGGGTTTGGCCTGGAAGTAGAGAGGCAAAGAGTTTCCCTTTAAACAGTATATATATATTTATGTAACAATGACAGGCAGGGTTCACAAGAGTAAGGAACAAGGATGGATAGGAGAAGGAAAAGAAAGAAAAAAACAACCATGAGATACAGAACCAGTCCTTTGCAAAATGTGGAAGCAGCAGGAAGAGAGCAATGGCTGCAATTCTCCTCCCTTTCATAGCCCTGCTGGACAAGGAGGGGGGAAGTGGAACAGAGCAAGTCAGTTTCCCAGGGGAGAAAACACACCCCCAGGGAGGGCAAAAAAACCTCTCATGAGCCCTCCCTCCCCTGTTTTTTTCCCAGGATGGGCATAGCCCACCACAGCTGCTCCTCACAAGACTTGTTCTCAGCACCCTTCACCTGTGTACTGATGAAAATTTCCCAGCACAGGTCACTGATGAGCTGGACCTTCTGCTTGCAAAAGAAGGGGACTTGGTGCTGGGTATGAAGATGAGGGCAGCCTTGGCTGCAGTGATCATATAGTGTTTGAGCTCAGGATTCATAGGGGAGGAATGTTAAAAACACTCTCCACGCCAATCGAGAGTTTTAAGTATAAGAAATTTTATTGCTGGTAAAATAAGCAAAAGCAGCGCTGGGCGGCTGGGAGTCTCCTGCCCCACAACAGCACGAACCGAATAAGGATCCACTCTCTTCTTTTAAGGTGGAGGTATGTCGCAACCGTAACAGCCAATCGCCCATGCATAGAATGCACCCTTCTGGCTGTGCAAGTGTGAGTTCCTGATAAGGATCGGCATCCCGGTCTTAACCCAATCTTGGGTTAAAACGCCATAAGCAGTTCCTTCATCAGTGTTAACATACAAAAAGAATGGTTTCTTTACATCTTTCAAATTCAGTACCGGCGCTTCGGTAAGGTCAGATTTAAGGGTTTTTAGCCTGTTATCATCTTCTGGACTCCATTTTAGGAGCCCATCTTTTGTTAGTTTTTCATACAAAAATGTTACCTTTTTACTGTAATTTTCAATCCACTGCCTGCAGTACCCCAGTAAGCCCAAAAGCTGCCGAATCTGTCTCTTGGTTCTCGGGGGTGGCAAGTCCAATATCCCTTGCACCCGTTGAGGGTCTAATAATTTTTCCCCCTTGTCTAGCCAATGACCCAAATATTTAACCTTTTCCTCGGTAAACTGTAATTTGGACTTTGAGACTTTCAATCCCTTAAGGCTAAGAAAATTTAGCAATTTAATACTGGCTTTTCTTACTTTTTCTTGTTCTTTTCCTGCTATCAATAAATCATCTACATACTGCAAAAGAATTGTTTCAGGGTCTACCTCAAAGTCCTGCAACATTTGTTCCAGGGCTTGCCCGAAAAGGTTCGGAGATTCCGTGAACCCCTGGGGTAACACTGTCCACCTTAGTTGTTGTGTTCTCTGGGTACCCACGTTTTCCCATTCAAATGCAAAATAGTCTCTACTTTCTTGTTTTAAAGGGGCAAGCCCAAAAGGCGTCCTTCAGGTCAATTACACTGTACCAAGTATATTCTGGAGACAGTTTGCTTAGCAAGGTATAAGGATTTGCCACCACAGGAAAATGGGTGAGGGTTCTTTGATTTACGGCCCTCAAATCTTGCACTAATCGATAGGTTCCATCTGACCTTTTAACAGGTAGTATTGGAGTATTATGAGGGGACATGCAGGGTTCTAATAGTCCTTGAGCTAACAATCTGTCAATCACAGATTATAATCCCCTCCTTGCTTCTTGTGAAACGGGATATTGTCGTATCCGTATTGGTTCAGAGGGATTCTTAATTGTGACTTCAAATGGTTCAATATCTAATTTTCCTACTGAGTCTGGGGTATATCATACCTCAGGATTTATTTCTTTTTCATCTTCTACTGTTAAGGCATATAATTTAATCTTTATGCCTTGTTTATCACTTTCCAAATTGATCCCTAATTCTACCATCAAATCTCGTCCTAATAGGTTGTATTCAGCTTCTGGGACCAGCAAAAAGTTTCCTAAAGAAAATTTAGTAGGGAACTCAATTTCTACTTCTTTAATAAGGGATACCTTAAATGGTTCTCCTTTTGCTCCAATTATCCCTATTTTCTCCATTGATTCCTTGCATCCCATCGGGATGTTTTGTATGGTAGACCTTTCTGCTCCTGAATCCACCAAAAAGGTAAATTCTTGTCGCTGGGGACCCAATTTTAATTTTATCAAGGGCTCTTGAATGTTGCGAGTCCCCAGCAGGTAGAGCCCCTGACCTCCCTGATCCTCCTGAAACAGTTTCTCATCTTGTATACTTTTGGGACCTTTGCGCTTCAGATGGCCTTTCCCTGACAATAATAACACTACCTCTTTTCTGGCCTCTATGTCCCTTGAAGGGGTTTGGCCATTTCTCCTCTCTTCTACAGCAAACAAAATTCTTAGAATAGCCTGTAGTTCATCCCAGGTATAGATAGAGAGTCCTAGGAACTAATCAAGCCTCTCGGCTACTCCCAAAGGATCTTCCAAGAGTTCCCATTTCCTTTTTTTGAAATCTCTAACATCCCCTGAGCTTAAAGGAACAGACACAAATCCTACACCTGGTTGTGGCCCGCCCATGGCAATCTCCCTTAAGGGATATTGCAACACCTCCTCCCTTCTAGTCTGGCTTCTAGTCACGGGTCGGCAGATATTTGCTTCACGGGGCCAGGCAAGTCCTCAGGGGGTATCTCAGGGGCCCCCTCGGGAGGAGCTGTTGGTGGTTCCTGTCCCTGGGGTCCCGCATATGGAGGAGGAGAAACATCACCATACTCAATTTCCTCCTTTTTCTTTTTGTCAATGTCCTTTTTCTCCTCTTTTATGGTAAATACCTTAAATAGCTGTTGGTCAGTTAACCATATTCACTTTCCTCTTTACTAAAAGGCATCACATCATTAACATAAATATTCAAGGCTCGACATACCCAATCTTCAAAAGTGCCAAATACTGGCCAATAAATCCCCAGCTTAATCTCTTTTCCTCCCCAAACCTCTATACAATAGTGTATCATCTTTTCTTTAGATTTTCCCCTTCGGGAGGGGGTTCCATCCAATTTCTAATCATCATTCCTAAAGGGCTATCCCGGGGGATATCAGGGAGCTTGCCACCTTTCTTGTTTTTGTCTGTCTTACTAGCAGACTATGAAGTACCCTGCCCCATTTCATCTGGAGTGCTCCGTCACACACACACGCACACGCTCCCCTTGTTCGTGACTCAGACTCTCGCGAGTAATGAGAACTGCGCTACTAAAGGGTCCACACTCACTTCGTCCTTAATTGGACGTCTCTTACATTAGCACTTGGACAGTTGATTGATGGGGCAGGCGCGCAAGTGGTGTTCTGCTCAGTTCCCTCAGTGGCAGGGGAGTACACTGAGAGGAACGGGAGAACCCACACCATCAACAAGTGGCTCAGGGAATGGTGCCAGCGGAGGAACTTTGGTTTCTTTGAGCATGGGGCAACTTTTACGGCACCTGACCTGCTGGGTCCTTATGGGGTACATTTATCTAGAAGGGGCAAGAGAGTCCTAGCACTAGAGTTGGCAGGGCTCATTAGGAGGGCTTTAAACTAGGTCTGAAGGGGGTGGGTGAAGACATTGGTCCCTCTGCAGAGGTAAGAGTAGGGCACAAGGTAGGGTCAACTGAGAGGTCGGGAGCCCAGCTGCAGTGCATGTACACCAATGCACGCAGCCTGGGCAATAAGCAAGATGAGCTGGAGGTCCTAATCCACCAGGGCAACTATGATATAGTTGCCATCTCAGAAACATGGTGGGACAATAGGCACGATTGGAGTGCTACACTGGGGGGTTACAGGCTCTTTAGGAGGGATAGGCGAGGGAGAAGAGGAGGAGGGGTGGCTTTGTATATTAGGGAGACACTTTCTGCCTCTGAACTTGAGGTGGAAGATGAGGGAATTGAGAGCCTGTGGGTTAAAATCAGAGGGCAGCCCAACAAATCTGACATCCTGGTTGGAGTCTGTTATAGACCACCCAACCAGGATGAGGAGGTTGATGAATTATTCTACAAACAACTGGAGGCTGTTTCAAGATCATCAGATCTTGTCCTCGTGGGTGACTTCAACCTGCCAGATATCTGTTTGGAACTTAATCCAGCAGAGAGAAGGCAGTCCAGAAGATTCCTGGAGCGAATAGAGGACTGCTTCCTGACGCAGCTGTTAAGCGAGCCTACCAGGGGACAGGCTCTGCTTGACCTGCTGCTCTCCAATAGGGAAGGACTGGTGGGAGATGTGACCGTGGGAGGCTGCCTAGGGTGCAGTGACCACAAGATAGTGAAGTTTTCAATATGTAGGGAGATAGGGAGGAGTACCAACAGAACCTTCACCTTGGACTTCCGGAGGGCAAACTTCAGCCTCTTTAAGAAACTTATTTGTAAAGTTCCCTGAGTACCAACCCTCATGAACCGAGGGGTCCAGGAGGGTTGGACCTACTTCAAAAAGAAGCTCTTGAAGGCACAGGAACTGGCGGTTCCCATGTGCCGAAAGATGAGCTGGCGAGGAAGGCGACCGGCCGGGATGAGCAAGCAGCTCCTGGAGGAACTAAGGGAAAAAAAGAGGCTGTATCACCTTTGGAAGGAGGGGAAGGCTTCTCAAGGTATGTTCAAGGAAGTGGTTAGATTATGTAGGAATAAAATTAGAGAGGCAAAGGCCCAGTTGGAACTGAAACTGGCCACCTCTGTGAAAGAAAATAAAAAGCAATTTTACAAATATATCAACGCTAAAAAGAAGGGCAAGAAGAATCTCCAGTCCTTACTGGACCTGGAGGGGAACACGGTGACCGAAGATGAGGAAAAGGCTGAGGTCCTGAACGCCTTCTTTGCCTCGATGTTTAACAGCAAGGTAGGAGTTCAGGATGAGTGGCCTCCTGAGCTGGGTATTAGGGTTGGGGAGCAGTGTAATGCCCCAGAAATCCATGAGGAATTAGTTTGGACCTGCTGAGCCACTTGGACACCCACAAGTCCATGGGACCGGATGGGATCCATCCTAGGGTGCTGAGAGAGCTGGCAGATGAGCTGGCCAAGCCACTCTCCATCATTTTCCTCCAGTCCTGCCTCACTGGAGAGGTCCCAGATGACTGGAAACTGGCCAATGTGGTCCCCATCCACAAGAAGGGACGGATGGAGGAACCCGGAAACTACAGGCCAGTCAGCCTGACCTCAGTGCCAGGGAAAGTGATGGAACAGATTATCCTGGAGGCAATAACTGCACACCCGAAGGATGGCCAAGGGCTCAGGTCCAGCCAACATGGATTTAGGAAGGGCAGGTCCTGCCTCTCCAACCTGATCTCCTTCTATGATCAGGTGACCCGTCTGGTGGACGTGGGGAGGCCTGTGGATGTGGTCTACCTGGACTTCAGCAAGGCCTTTGACACCGTCCCCCACAGTAAACTGCTGGCTAAGTTGTCAGCTCGTGTTTTGGACAGCAACACTCTGTGCTGGGTTAGGAACTGGCTGGAGGGCCGAGCCCAGAGAGTGGTGGTGAATGGTGCCACCTCCAGCTGGCGGCCAGTCACCAGTGGTGTCCCCCAGGGATCAGTGCTGGGCCCCATCCTCTTTAACATCTTCATTGATGATATGGATGAGGGGATTTAGTCAGTCATCAGCAAGTTTGCAGATGACACCAAGTTGGGAATAGATGTTGGTCAGTTAGAGGGTAGAAAGGCTCTGCAGAGGGACCTTGACCGACTGGACAGATGGGCACAGTCTAATGGCATGGCATTTAACAAGTCCAAGTGCCGGGTGCTGCACTTTGGCCACAGGAACCCCATGCAGAGCTACAGGCTGGGGTCAGAGTGGCTGGAGAGCTGCCAAACAGAGAGGGACCTGGGGGTGCTGATTGACAGCTGCCTAAACATGAGCCAGCAGTGTGCCCAGGTGGCCAAGAGGGCCAATGGCATCCTGGCCTGTATTAGGAATAGTGTGGCCAGCAGGAGCAGGGAGGTCATTGTGCCCCTGTACTCTGCATTGGTTAGGCCACACCTTGAGTCCTGTGTCCAGTTCTGGGCCCCTCAGTTTAAGAAGGACATCGAGACACTTGAGCGTGTCCAGAGAAGGGCAACAAGGCTGGTGAGAGGCCTTGAACACAAGCCCTATGAGGAGAGGCTGAGGGAGCTGGGATTGTTTAGCCTGGAGAAGAGAAGGATCAGGGGTGACCTCATTGCCCTCTACAACTACCTGAAGGGTGGTTGTGGACAGGAGGGGGTTGGTCTCTTCTCCCAGGCAACCAGCACCAGAACAAGGGGACACAGTCTCAAGCTGTGCCAGGGGAGGTTTAGACTCGAGGTGAGGAAGAAGTTCTTCACTGAGCGAGTCATTTGTCATTGGAATGGGCTGCCCGGGAGGTGGTGGAGTCGCCGTCCCTGGAGGTGTTCAAGGGGAGATTGGACATGGCACTTGGTGCCATGGTCTAGTTGTGAGGTCTGTTGGGACAGGTTGGACTTGATGATCCTTGGGGTCTCTTCCAACCTTGGTTATACTGTGATACTGTGATACTTCCAGGAATCCACAAACCCCAACCAAGCAGTACCCGCAACAAGCCGCAATATACTCACGTACTCCTGACGACAGGAGTCTTTGCCTGGTCTTTGTGCACAAATTTTACGGGGTCCTTCCTTTTACTTATTTTACCCTTGTTCGATATCCCGTAGTCTGAATCAGAGAGCAGAACCCAGAGACTGTTGTAAAACGGAGGCGCCTTTCCCTGAGTTATAGTTCCGACCCAGAGTAACGGGATCCGAGTCATGGCACCAAATTTGTTAAAAGCACTCTCCACGCCAATCGAGAGTTTTAAGTATAAGAAATTTTATTGCTGGTAAAATAAGCAAAAGCAGCGCTGGGCGGCTGGGAGTCTCCTGCTGCACAACAGCACGAACCGAATAAGGATCCACTCTCTTCTTTTAAGGTGGAGGTATGTCGCAACCGTAACAGCCAATTCCCCATGCATAGAATGCACCCTTCTGGCTGTGCCAGTGTGAGTTCCTGATAAGGATCGGCATCCCGGTCCCGAGTCTCTTGTGAGGATGTTGATAGTCTTCCTTATCTTAACCTGGTTTCTGGCAGGCTCAGTGGGGGTCGACCCAGCTGCCCAACTTCTGTAGATTTCTGCCTAACAAACTTAAAACTAAGTACATACTGTTCAAAACAGGATGTTACATGTTCTTATCGAGTGGCATTGTCTGACTTGATCACGACTCCATCATTGATCATTTAGATGGTTATCAAATAATTCATCCCTTTATTTATTACAAGGAAGTAGTGAAAAACATGGGACCAAAGCCCTAGACTTCAGAAGATCAGTATTTGGGCTCTTGAGGGATCACAGGATGTTAGAGGTTGGAAGGGACCTCTGGAGATCTCCCAGTCCAACCCCCTGCCAGAGCAGGAGCATAGAATCCAGCACAGGTCACACAGAACACATGCAGACAGGGCTGGAAAGGCTCCAGAGAAGGAGACTCCACAACCTCTCTGGGCAGCCTGTCCAGGGCTCTGGGACCCTCACAGTGCAGAAGGTCCTCCTCATGTGAGGTGCAACCTCCTGTGCTGTAGTTTCCATCCATTGCTCCTTGTCCTATCACAGGGTGCAACTGAGCAGAGCCTGTCCCCTCCCTCCTGACCCCCAGCCCTCAGCTATTGATAGACATTGATCAGATCCCTCTCAGCCTTCTCCTCTCCAGACTAAACAGCCCCAGGGCTCTCAGCCTCTCCTCACCAGGCAGTGCTGCAGTCCCTTCAGCATCCTTGGAGCCCTCCCTTGGACTCTATCCAGCAGATCCCTGTCCCTCCTCAACTGGGGAACCCAGAACTGGATGCAGTATTCCATGCAGGACCTCACTAGGGCAGAGTAGAGGGAGAGGAGAACCTCCCTCGCTCTGCTGGACACACTCCTCTGAATGCACCCCAGGACCCCCTTGGCCTTCTTGGCCCCCAGGGCACATTGCTGTCCCATGCAGAACTTGTTGGCAATCAGGACTCCCAGGTCAGATTACCCAAGCCTGATTTCTCCTTAGTGAATCCATACTGACTACTCCTGATCACCTTCTCCTCTTTCAAGTGCCAAGAGGTGACCTCCAGAATGAGCTGCTCCATCATTTTTCCAGGGATGGAGGTGGGGCTCACTGGTCTGTAGTTTCCTGGAACTTCTTTCTTGCCCCTTTTGAAGCCTGGAGTGACAATGGCTTCTCTCCAGTCCTCAGAACCTCTCCTGTATGCCAGGACCTTGCAAAACTGATGGAGAGTGGTAGATCATCATCAGGCAGTGCTCTCTTGGGTGCATCTCACTGGGGCTCATGGACTGTGGATATTCAATCTGTGTAACTGATCCCTAACCCAAGTCTTCATTGACCATTGGAGAGACTTCTCTCCTCCAGGCTTCATCCAGGGTCTGGAGTTCACAGGGGAGTTCAGGCTTAGGAATAAAAACTGAAATAAAGAAGGTATTTAGCAACTCTGCTTTCTCTGCATGCTCAGCTCTCAGGGCTGCCTCCTCATTCAGCAGTGGGGCCACACTTACCTTACTCTGCCTTTTCCTGCTGATAGATTTGAAGAATCTCTTCTTGTTCTCTTTTACTTCCTTTGCCAGTTTTAGTTCCAAGAGGGCTTTGGCCTTTCTTGTTGCATTCCGACATGTCCTGGCAACTACTCTATAGTTCTCCCATGTGACAAGTGCCTTCTTCCATAAACTGTTAAGTTTCTTTCTTCCAGGAGTTTTCCTTCAGAAGCTCCTTGCTCATCCATACAGGTCTCCTGGCACCTCCACCCCATTTTTCACTCAAGGGAACAAACTTATCTTGGGCTTGGAAGAAGTGCAATTTAAAATTTGTCCAACTTTTTCTGGGCTCCTTTACCTTCCAGAGTCTTAGCTCATGGGTAGATCTCTGAAGAGTACAAACTTAGCCCTGCAGAAGTCCAGGGCTGTAATCCTTCTAACAGCCCTGCTTCTACCCTGTGCAATACTGAACTCCACCATGTCATGACCACTGTTGCCAAGGCTGTTCCCGACCTTGATGTCCCCAACCAGGGGACATTCTTTATTAGTCAACACGAGGTCCAGCAGTGTGTCTCTCCTTGTTGGCTCATCCACTACCTGCATCTAGAAGTCTGCAAGAGTCTTGGAGGGATGTCTTGGAGGAATTTCATAGATTATGGTGCTGAGCAGAGGAGGGGTCTAGGAGAGCTGCTTGACTTTCAGAGATCATCTCTTTCAAGCTTAGGAATGGTTAATTCTGACAAAGCACTCAAGTCCTGCAAAGGTGACAGAAGCACAAAATGCTGAGCAAGGAGGTCATGAACACACTCATAAATGGTAGACACAGCAAACCATGCATGATTCAAAGTCCTTGTCCTAGTAGCTAGGAGATTACTAGAGGGAAGTATCCTTTCTAGTCTCCTGTTCTTGCCTTTCATGCATCTGCTGCTAGACACTGTGGGAGATTAGGTTGAAAGTATCTTTATTTTTACCAAAATCAGTGTCAACAAGTCTTACCTCCTGTGTGTGCCTTCAGACAAAGAGAGCATAATGCTAAGCCTAAATGGAAACATCCAAATAGAGTGGGTTAGTCCCCACTGTCCTGAAGGGGGAAAAGCCTCAAAAAATGCTCCAAATCAGACAATGGAGCAGGAGCCAGCAGGTCTGGTTTTCAGGAGATTGCCCACGTGTCCCAGGCTTGTCTGAACAGGCCCAGGGGTCCAAGTGGACCACATTTGGAGAAAACTGATTCTATAGGTTAAGGTATCAGGTTTTTATCTCTTAATCTTTGTTGTCACTGTCAGCATTATCTCAGGAAATCTATCAATACCAGCCCAAGAGGGAGTGCCTTGCCTTTTCCAAGATCTGGGAGAAGCCACGAGTCGTAACCCTGCAAGTCCTAGAAGCCAAGCCTTGCTTGCCTTGTGGTTTGGAATCTGAGCTGTGCTTCAGTTTACTCAGAAAGACTGCAAGAGCCCTCACTGAAAAGCGTTGTAAAGCCCAGGAGCAGGCAGACGTGTCCAGGAGCAGACAGACGTGTCCAGGAGCAGGCAGACGTGTCCAGGAGGAGGCAGATGTGTCCAGGAGCAGACGGACGTGTCCAGGAGCAGGCAGATGTGTCCAGGAGCAGACACACATGTCCAGGATCAAAGAGAAGTGTCCAGGAGCAGACAGATGTGTCCAGGAGCAGGCAGATGTGTCCAGGAGCAGGCAGATGTGTCCAGGAGCAGATGGACGTGTCCAGGAGCAGGAAGATGTGTCCAGGAGCAGGCAGATGTGTCCAGGAACAAAGAGAAGTGTCCAGGAGCAGACAGACGTGTCCAGGAACAGGCAGATGTGTCCAGGAGCACGCAGATGTGTCCAGGAGCAGACAGACGTGTCCAGGAGCAGGAAGATGTGTCCAGGAACAAAGAGAAGTGTCCAGGAGCAGACAGACATGTCCAGGAGCAGGCAGATGTGTCCAGGAGCAGACGTGTCCAAGAGCAGGCAGACGTGTCCAGGAACAAAGAGAAGTGTCCAGGAGCAGGCAGATGTGTCCAGGAACAAAGAGAAGTGTCCAGGAGCAGACAGATGTGTCCAGGAGCAGGCAGATGTGTCCAGGAGCAGGCAGACGTGTCCAGGAGCAGACGGACGTGTCCAGGAGCAGACAGACGTGTCCAGGAACAGGCAGATGTGTCCAGGAGCAGGCAGATGTGTCCAGGAGCAGATGGACGTGTCCAGGAGCAGGCAGATGTGTCCAGGAGCAGATGGACGTGTCCAGGAGCAGGAAGATGTGTCCAGGAGCAGGCAGATGTGTCCAGGAGCAGGCAGACGTGTCCAGGAGCAGACGGACGTGTCCAGGAGCAGACAGACGTGTCCAGGAACAGGCAGATGTGTCCAGGAGCACGCAGATGTGTCCAGGAGCAGACAGACGTGTCCAGGAGCAGGAAGATGTGTCCAGGAGCAGGCAGATGTGTCCAGGAGCAGGCAGACGTGTCCAGGAACAAAGAGAAGTGTCCAGGAGCAGACAGATGTGTCCAGGAGCAGGCAGATGTGTCCAGGAGCAGATGGACGTGTCCAGGAGCAGACAGACGTGTCCAGGAGCAGGCAGATGTGTCCAGGAGCAGACGTGTCCAGGAGCAGGCAGACATGTCCAGGAACAAAGAGAAGTGTCCAGGAGCAGGCAGATGTGTCCAGGAGCAGGCAGATGTGTCCAGGAACAAAGAGAAGTGTCCAGGAGCAGACAGATGTGTCCAGGAGCAGGCAGATGTGTCCAGGAGCAGATGTACGTGTCCAGGAGCAGACAGACATGTTCAGGAGCAGGCAGATGTGTCCAGGAGCAGATGTGTCCAAGAGCAGGCAGATGTGTCCAGGAACAAAGAGAAGTGTCCAGGAGCAGGCAGATGTGTCCAGGAGCAGGCAGACATGTCCAGGAACAAAAAGAAGTGTTCAGGAGCAGACAGACTTGTCCAGGAGCAGGCAGATGTGTCCAGGAGCAGGCAGACGTGTGCAGGAGCAGATGGACGTGTCCAGGAGCAGACAGACGTGTCCAGGAGCAGGCAGATGTGTCCAGGAACAAAGAGAAGTGTCCAGGAGCAGGCAGATGTGTCCAGGAGCAGGTAGACATGTCCAGGAACAAAAAGAAGTGTCCAGGAACAAAAAGAAGTGTCCAGGAGCAGGCAGATGTGTCCAGGAGCAGGCAGACATGTGCAGGAGCAGATGGACGTGTCCAGGAGCAGACAGACGTGTCCAGGAGCAGGCAGATGTGTCCAGGAACAAAGAGAAGTGTCCAGGAGCAGGCAGATGTGTCCAGGAGCAGGCAGACATGTCCAGGAACAAAAAGAAGTGTCCAGGAGCAGACAGACTTGTCCAGGAGCAGGCAGATATGTCCAGGAGCAGGCAGACGTGTGCAGGAGCAGATGGACGTGTCCAGGAGCAGGCAGATGTTTCCAGGAGCAGACGTGTCCAGGAGCAGGCAGACATGTCCAGGAACAAAGAGAAGTGTCCAGGAGCAGGCAGATGTGTCCAGGAGCAGGCAGATGTGTCCAGGGACAAAGAGAAGTGTCCAGGAACAGGCAGATGTGTCCAGGAGCAGGCAGATGTGTCCAGGAGCAGATGGACGTGTCCAGGAGCAGACGGACATGTCCAGGAGCAGATGGACATGTCCAGGAGCTGGGAGACGTGTCCCAAGAGCAGGTAGACATGTCCAGGAGCAGACAGACATGTCCAGGAGCAGGCAGATGTGTCCAGGAGTAGAGAGATGTCTTGCCAGGCTGAGAGATGAACCCCAGAGGAGCCAACACCCCAGGACAGTTTTCTTTCATTGGAAGAAGCAACAAGCACTGCTGCGAAGACTGCAGCTGAAGAACCTCTCCAAACGGGCAAAGCTACAAAGCCAACAGCCCTACAACCTCGGCAACAACCTTTTTGTTACAAAGTTTTCAGCTACAAAG
Organism: Picus viridis; assembly: GCA_033816785.1. Taxonomy (NCBI): domain Eukaryota; kingdom Metazoa; phylum Chordata; class Aves; order Piciformes; family Picidae; genus Picus; species Picus viridis. Next base: position 6,347,398 of record CM066603.1, on the reverse strand, counting down.
CCTTTGGAGATAAACTCTGTGTGTGCCTCAGCAACAAGCTGTAGAAGCCAACATAAAGTGAAACTAGGGTGCTGAGAGAGCTGGCAGATGAGCTGTCAAGCCACTCTCCATCATTTACCACCAGTCCTGACTCACTGGAGAGGTCCCAGATGACTGGAAGCTGCCAAGGTGATGGCCATCCACAAGAAGGGATGGATGGAGGAACCAGGTGTAGTGGGTTGAGGCAGCCCCCTCCCCACCACAGGCAAAATGATGACTCTGACAAACGGATTGCAAAAGGGATGGAAAAGTTTAAATAGAAAAAAAGTGAATGTGCACAAAAGAACCAGAAACACTGAAAGAAGAAACCCCAAAACACACCTGGATGCACCCCATCCCCACCTGAGGGTGGGCCCAAGACCCCCAGGGCTTGTTCTTCCCCCCCCACTGCTAGGCTAGTCTCAGCTGGCCAGGCCTGAGACCGCCCATCCCCTGGCCTTGGGCCTAGCCAGGCCCAAGGCTGGGAGATGTCTCCCCAGTTACCGGGTACTGGAGAGGGAAGAAAGAGAAAGAGGCGGACCCCACGCTAGATCTTATAGCGGTGCAGGGGGTGTGGTAGGAGATACACAGTTTTCCTGTGTCCACCCACTGGGCTGGACTTCTGGACACAGGAAGTACACCATGCAGCATAAGGGCACCCAGCCCAAACCACCACACGAGGGAATTCCAGGCCTGTCAGCCTGACCTCAGTGCCAGGCAAGGTTATGGAACAGGTCATCTGGAGTGCAATCACACAGCACTTCTTACAGGATGGCCAAGGGCTCAGGCCCAGCCAACATGGATTTAGGAAGGGCAGATCCTGCCTCTCCTACCTGATTTCCTTCTATGCCCAGGTGACTGCCTGGTGGATGTGGGGCAGGCTGTGGATGGACTCTGCCTGGACTTCAGCAAGGCCTTTGACACCGTCCCCCACAGCAAACTCCTGGCCATACTGTCAGCCCCTGGCTTGGACAGCAGCACTCTGAGCTGAGTTAGGAACTGGCTGGAGGCTGAGCCCAGAGAGTGGTGATGAATGGTGCCACTGGCAGCTGGCAGCCAGGCACTAGTGGTGTCCCCCAGGGATCAGTGCTGGGCCCCATGCTCTTTAATATCTTTATTGATGATCTGGATGAGGGGATTGAGTCCATCATCAGTAAATTTGCAGACGACATCAAGCTGGGGTGTGACAGTTTCAGGCTGTGCCTTTAAGGAATGGACAGCTACAGAATACTCTTTGGTGTAAAAAGGAAAACAAAGATAATTCTAAATGAATTTCATTTGTAGATCAGTAGGAATGTAACTTTAAGGATTTAGTCTGAGTTCAGTATGTTAAGCTGCTTTCTTTTTTCTTCTTTTCTTGGCCGGTGCTGACCTTGAACTTATGAGATAAGAAAACTAAATTTTTTCCCCTTAACAACTGCTTTGAGCTAACAAAATTTCCCTTAGTATCCATTTTCTCTCTTTAACCCTTTTTGGGAAAAGGGGAGGAAGGGGAAAAGGGGTTTTGGGGGGAACCCAGAGGGGGAATTCTCCTCCGGAGGGAGTTTCTGTGTTACCTTCTTTCCTGTATATTTTTGTATATACTGTAAATACTGTATTTTATGTATATATTCATTGCAAGTCATCCTGCTTGTAAAATACAGCCTTTTTCATTTGCTTCTCTGACTGAGTTAGCTGTGGTTTGTGTGGTGGGAGGATTGAACTTTCTCACTACCACATGGAGGCAGGAGTTGATCTGTTAGAGGGTAAGAGAGCTCTGCAGCGGGACCTGATGGGATGAACAGATGGGCAAAGTCCAGCATCATAGCATTCAACAAGTCCAAGTGCCAGGGGATGCACTTTGGTCACAACAATTCCATGCAGTGCTACAGGCTGCGGACAGAGTGGCTGAGAGCAGCCAGGCAGAGAGGGATCTGGGGGTACTGGTAAACAGTAGGCTGAACATGAGCCATCAGTGTGCCCAGATCGCCAAGAAACCAAATGGCAGCCTGGCCTGAATCAGGAATAGTGTGGCCAGCAGGAGCAGGGAGGTCATTCTGCCCTGTGCTTAGCACTGGTTAGGCCACACCTTGAGTCCTGTGTTGAGTTCTTGGCCCCTCAATTTAAGAAGGACACTGAGACACTTGAATGTGTCCAGAGAAGGGCAACGAGGCTGGGGAGGGGTCTGGAGCACAGCCCTGTGAGGAGAGGCTGAGGGAGCTGGGAGAAGAGGAAGCTCAGGGGAGACCTTCTTGCTGTCTACAACCTCCTGAAAGGAGGTTGTAGCCAGGTGGGGCTTGGTCTCTTCTCCCAGGCAAGCAGCACCAGAACAAGAGGACACAGTCTCAAGCTGTGCCAGGGGAAGTTTAGGCTAGAGGTGAGGAGAAAGTTCTTCCCAGAGAGAGCTGTTAGCCATTGGAATGTGCTGCCCAGGGAGGTGGTAGAGCCACCATCCCTGGAGGTGTTCAAGAGGGGATTGAATGTGGCACCTGGCGCCATGGTTTAATTGTCAGGAGGTGTTGGGTGACAGGTTGGACTTGATGATCTCTGAGGTCTTTTCCATTATTGATTCTATTATTCTATTCCACCTGTTCAATGCCAGTTCTATGGTCTAGTTGTTGGGTGGGTTGGATTGTTTGATGGGTTGGACGCGATGATCTTGAAGGTCTCTTCCAACCTGGTGTATTGTATTGTATTGTATTGTATTGTAAGTTTGGTGTTGTTTCAATCCTAGTGCGTGCTGCGGGGTGCCAGGATCTGTGGATTATAACCCTTGCGACTGAAGGTCCTGCACTGAAGTGATCTGCAGTGAGTGATCTATGAGATTGGATTTTTATAAGCACCTGTTCAAAGCTCTGTTGCCATGGAGAGCTGCAGAGCTCCCCCCCCCCCGTTGTGGGCACAGCTGCTGTGTTGCCAACATTCTTCTCATTTTACTTTGCAGTTTAAATTACTGTTTGCTGTTTCTTGATTTTTGCTCATAAATTGTTCCATGTTCCTGCTGCTGAGGGATCTTTTCCACAACCGATTATTTAGAACCAGTAAATAGGTTTTATTCATATTTTCCATGAAATTGTTATTAATAAAGTTATTAATAGTTTTATTAATCGTTCTGCCTATTAAATATTAATAACCACCATACAATTATAACACCCACTGCACCAACTGGAGCTGCTGATTCTATGTCAAAAAAGAGCTGCTTGCAAGATCCAAGAGCTTATGCCAAATGTTGAGGAAATTGTTCTTGCACAGAAAGGTCTTTCTGCTGTCTGAGTCATCCTAGGAATCAAATTTGTGTATGTGCTTACAGCTGGCTGAGAAAAGAGAGACTATGCAGGCCCCACGTTTCCACCTCCAAGAGAAGTCAGGGAGTGAGCCAGTTTGTGTGTGGTGGTTGAGTCTCTGGCAGTCACTGTGGTAGTCCACCCAGTGGTAGAGAGTTCTACCAAAACATTTGCTTTTTTCAGTGCCAGGTGATGTCTCCTGTTTCATGTCCTTTGAAGTGCAGATAGAGCTGTACTGAGTTCTCACTAAAATATTGTCTATACTTAGCAAGAAGGAGGGGGAAAATGCTCCTTTAGAATTGTTAGAGCTGTTCTCACTGAAAGGGCACAATTACTGGCTTTAGAATCATAGAATACATTGGGTTGGAAGGGACACCTCCCACTAGACCATGTTGCTTAAGGTCTCATCCAACCTGTCCTCAAACACTTCCAGAAAAGGGACATCCACAGCTTCCCTGGGCAACCTGTTCCTGTGTCTCACCACCATAAGTAAATAATTTCTAGCTAATATCCAATCTAACCCTCCCCTCTTCAGCTTCAAGCCATGATCCCTTGTCCTATCACTACATGCCCTTGGAAAATGTCCATCCCCAGCTTTCTTGTAGGCCCCCTTCAGGTACTGGAAGGCTGCTATAAGGACTCCCTGGAGTATTCTCTTCTCCAGGCTGAATAGTCCTGCAGCCTGTCCCCATAGTGGAGGTCCTCCAGTTCTCTGATCCTCTTCATTGTCCTCCTCTGGACCTGCTCCAACAGTTCAGTGTCCTTCTTGTGTTGGGGGCTGTCTCAGCCCAGAAGCTGGGAGGGAGACACAGTTCTTTTCACAAATGTCAAGAGAGTTACAATGAACTCTTTTAAAGACTGTCTGGGAAGCAGCTGCTTCCATCATTAATGTTCAATTTAATTTTGTTCCACATTCTCCAAACTCCTCCTGGGCCTTCAGGCATTTCTGTTCTCAGAGCCTGTTTCACGCCAAACAAAAACTCAGGCCATCTCTATTCAAGTCAGTTTGGTTTAGCTGCTGGTGGTTTAATGGACTCCACATGCTAATGCTGATTTATTTAGTGAAATATTTTATTTTTACTACTTCTTGTCATTTTTCTAAGGGCCTTGGAATTTGTTTCTTGGTTATATGCAGCATTTTTATTGTCAGTTCTTTGATCTTTGAACTCAGACTCACATTGAGCTGGCTGTGCTTTGGGTTTCTGATTCATTTATATGTGCCTTTAGGTGAGTTTGAGGGCAGGAAAAATCTAGTAATGGTTGTCTGAAGTTGCCTTTTACCTGGATTTGTACCACAATTGAGAGGTGGGACAAAGCTTGAGGCAAGCAAGGTGTCTACTTTATTGTACAAAGTCTATTCTGTCTGTAGGCTAACATAATCAAAAGCAACTCGTGATTGGTAATTAGATGTGTCCCTGTGACAGTCATAGACTCATGATTGTCTGCCAAGAAAATGCCAGGGAGCACACATCCCTTGGCAAGGCTCAGACAGGTGTTAGACAAAAGACAAAGGAACGCACATCTCTTATCTAAGTTCAGACAGAAGACAAATGACTCTCTTGCAATGTTTACCAGCTCCTATTTTCAGGTCATTGTGTAGCTTCCCTGAGTCACAATGGCTGTTGGTAATCAGCTAAAGGCTTTTTTCTCTCTACACAGCTGCCGTTTGTTCTCAGGGTTTATGGCCCAAAAGAGCTAAAACATTTCCTTCTATCAGCTGAGCATTGCTTGAGGTTCTACTCCCTAAATTCAGTCTGTCATTTCCCCCTTTCTTTTGCCCAAAAAGAACCTTAAGAGAACGATCAAGCAAGCATTGTAAGCATTGCAATATACAAGGTAACAAAAGTAACAAAAAGAGTAAAGCAACAAAAGCATAAATGGTTGCTTTAAGAAAGCTGCATTATCACATAAGAAAGAGAGGACGGGACCGGCCAGTTATCCAAAGGCAATCCCACAGGCAAGTAGAAAAAGGATTATCAGGAGAGGCAGTAGCCAGACATAAAGCAAACCACAGCAAACCTAATCTTCAGCACTGTCTTTTACAATCTGCTCTAAAGGTATGTTACATCTTCACTTTTCTAAGGTGGTCAAAAATCAGAAGTTGTTTAATGTTAGCAAGATTCTCCTTGATCCATAAAGGCAGATCTGGCCAGACTCCATCTCCATAAATAAAGAAAATACTTGCAGGCAAACAGCAAGAGTGAAAAGGCTCCTGGGCTGGTTCAGAGATGGCATCCTGAATATTCATGGTTCTGCCCAGTATCAAATTGACCATAACACGATGATGCATTTTTACTCATCCTAACAATACTGATCTGTTGATGCTTTGGTTTTGCTAAGGAAAGATACTGGGTCCTATTGATACTCACTTTGGCCTAATGTTGTTGGTTCTTCTTTCAAATTTCTCCTAGCTAAAACTTCCAGAATTCTTTTATCTTCTATAAATTTTGTTAAATCACACTTGAAACCACACATGAAATGCAAATTTGAGAACATGGTATGTTTTAAATATTCTTTCTTCTAACATAATTCCTGAATCCCCCTCTCTTGCTTTTATAATCTACAATGAAAATGGATTTTGTACTATAATTAATTTTGACTTTTCCTATAACTATTTAAAATTATGACAAACTGGTGAGTTACCATATAAACCCATGTGAACATTTTATCTAATCACACAACAATTAAGCAATCCTAATATTCAGTCTTAATCCAAATGTTTTTTGGTACATTCTTCTCATTGTTGCTTTTGGTCTCAGATTACTGTAACAGTCATTGTGATTGGTGTTAGGTAGTTCTGGTGATCCTCAGCTTCATGGGAAATGCTCTTTTTTCATCTTCTAGATTCTTGTGCTGTTTGTTGAGATGATTGCAGTACTGCATTGTGGTAGGGTGAGAAAGTTCCCCCCACACACAAAAGAATGCACAGCTAACTCAGCTGGAGAAGCAGATGAAAGCTATATTTACAAGCAGAAATGGAATGCAATGAATATGTACAAAAGTATATACTATTTACAATATATACAGAAATATACAGCAATGTATGTAATATAGGAGACCTCCCCCCCCCTGCGGCCAGGGGGGTTTGGCCTGTTCCCCCCTCTCCCTCCCTACCTCCCCTTTTTTCCCAAAAAGGGTTAGAGAGAGAGAGAAAGGTAATTAAGGAGAAAAATTCTTTTAGCTCAAAGCGAATGCAAGAGTTAGTTTTCTTATCTGGCTAGCTCTGTTAATCCAAGGTCACTCTGCTCCGCAGTGGTTGCTTCAGCGAGAGAGAAGCAGGCCAGCCCACAGGACAGAGAAGAACAGACTGACTCCAAACAGACTGAACCCAAAACTAAAAGTCGCATTATACCTATCTTACCAATGAAATTAGTTTAGCATATCTTTGTTTTTAATACATTCAGCCAGAATGTTCAGAAAGTGTCCATTTCTTAAAGGCACAGCCTAAACCGGTCACATGCATTGGTTTTGGTTTTGTCTTTTTTTTTTTTTTTTTTTATATATATAATCCTTAAAGCTACTATGAATACAAAGAAACCACTAAAAAAATCATTGCATAATATAGCTATGTGAGAAACGAGCTCACTGCTAAATTTTAACTACAACCAGTTTATCATAAAATAAAGGCAAAACAGTGCTGGGCGCAGAGCAGGTTTGCTAGAGGCATCATAACAACACGAGTTGAACTCATAGACATCAAACATACATATTCATACTTTTCCCCAGTATGTCCCTACCCTTCTCCATCAGGGCTGGGACAAAACCTGCACTTTTGACCTGGCCAGTCTTCAGACATGTCTTCATACATGTCGGCGCCTCACCTTTCTCTCCCAATACACAAAAAGTGAGCCCTACCCAATAAAGACCACAATCAACCAATCAGCCCAAAGATCGAACCTCACAGTCCCCAGCAATTCCCCTTGCCAAAGCCAAATACTAAAAACAATTTCTCACACCTATATCAAACCCTTAACTTATGCTAATACCAAAAATCCTTAAAAACTTAAAGAACTATGTTAAAATTAAACCATCACATCAATGTCTAAAAAGGAATAAAAAAAAGTTGTTACATTAACTGAAGAATGCTTTTTAAAATTAAAACCTTATTTACTACAATCCTTAACTATATTACATGGAGCTCCTCTGAAATGCCTAGGCACGCACAAAAGACAAAGAGAAGAAGGTTCGAACCAAAAGAAAGACTTACAATTTGCTCTCATTACTAAATACCTATACCTTACTGTAATTACTAAATACTTGTAAATACCAAATACTTGCTATTCATTATGCTTACTGGTAAAACTTAACATCAAAATAACAAATCTCTAAAACACATCACAATCAGGAATAATGAAATTAGTACTGTTGCTTTGCATCAGAACACAACTTTCATAAACTAGAGTCTTATCAGAAAGAGAAGGGGGGAAGGGCGGCTGTCTCAGCAAAGCCACCGTAGGTACAGAGGGAGGGGAGAAGGGGGGGGTCGCCGCCGAATTCACAGCCGAAGTTAGCTTTTCCTCGAAGGCAGGGCTATAACAATAGGTAGTGACAGCAGTGATTTGAGCTTAAGTGTTGTTTTGTCTCCTGCTGTGATGCCTTTTTGTTCTCTTTCTGCGGCTGTTTAGGTAGAGCAAAAGTCAAGGCCTTGTCACCTTGTCCATCTTAATTTCCTTTCTTAACATAGTCTCAGAACTGAGCTGTGATCTTTTAACTTAGAATGTCCCTTCTGTCCACAATCAAAACACCTTGGAGAACTTTCAAGACTGAGCATGGGGGTCCAGTGGCTTGGGGGTGGGGGGTAGCGGACTGCTATTGCTGTTAGGCCTAGCATCTGCAGCTCCAAGGTTGCAGGAGGGCTTAGCAAAGTGCTGTTAATTACTGCTGAAGTTGCCTTAGGATCTTCTGCTAGTTGTTCTAAAGAATCTTTAACTCATTTCCATGCTGTAAAGGAAGATGTAGCAATTTCGCTTACTTTCGTAGCCATCCCGAGCTCTGTACTGACTCCCAATATTGCTTTCTCTTCTTGTGCTTTAAGCCTCTCAAATGTGAGCCACCAAAAGGGAAGCAAGCGCTGAGCTTCAGTGTTCCCTGTTGTGGCTGTGTCCCAAAGCATTACCCCCGCCTGATCGCAAACTTCTTTTGTAAACACATTCGATGCAGTCAGATCAGGGACCTTCACCTGTACCTGTTTCAAGACTATCTTAAGCTCGTGGCCTGAAATGACTTTGCCATGTTTCTTCAGGAGGTCCTGCATTAGTTCATAAACATCTCTTTCTGATGAGGTCGCTTGGTCCCCCATACTTCATGTCCCACAGCTCACCTCTCGCCATAGCGGGAGGGTTCTGTTCAGGCCGGCCGGCTCCTGCTTCCTTTCAGCAGCTCATTCAAAGTTCTGTGGGATGTCGTGGCAGGTCGCAGCTTAGCGATTCATCACCTCCATCACACTGGGGGTCACCATTTTACTGTGATTGAGAGATGGGACAAAGCCTGATACAAGCAAGGTGTCTACTTTATTGTACAAAGTCTTTTGTCTGTAGGCTAACATAATCAAAAGCAACTCGTGATTGGTAATTAGATGTGTCCGTGTGACAGTCACAGACTCGTGATTGGCTGCCAAGAAAATGCCAGGGAGCACACATCCCTTGGCAAGGCTCAGACAGGTGTTAGACAAAAGACAAACGAACATACATCTCTTATCTAAGTTCAGACAGAAGACAAAAGACTCTCTTGCAATGTTTACCAGCTCCTATTTTCAGGTCGTTGTGTAGCTTCCCTAAGTCACAATGGCCGCTGATAATCAGCTAAATGCTTTCTTCTTTCTGCACAGCTCCAGTTTGTTCGCAGGCTTATGGCCCACAGGAGCTAAAACATTTCCTTCTATCAGCTGAGCATTGCTTGAGGCTCTACTCACTAAATTCAGTCCATCAGATTTGTGAAGCAGTTTCTGAATCCTCAAATCCAGTTCTAAGACACAAAAAGGGAGCAGCATTGTCTCACCCTGGTCCCAGACCTGCCTGGTTCCACGCTGCATTAAGAAGTATGTTGATTTGTATCTCTCTGGTACAAAGCTCCAAGCTCTTTCTCATTTTCATTCATTGGTTTTCCACCAGTGCTGGTGTATTTTCCACTGGTAACGTGGCCATGCTCCTCTGCTCTTCCCTTTCTCATGTCCAATTGTTTTCTCCTCCTTATTGCCTCACTCCTCCAGGAAAATTGTGGAGCTGCCTGATGACTTTCAGTCTTTTGAACTGTGGGAAAAACAATGAGCTCTAAATACATCCTGCAGCAAGCCTAGCTACAAACAAGTGCTTCTCCCACACTCTTCATCAGCTCTCAAATCTTCCCAGATTCTGCCCTCTAACAGATCAACTCCTGCCCCCAGCTTGGTGTCAGCTGCAAATTTACTGATGATGGACTCAATCCCCTCATCCAGATCATCAATAAAGATATTAAAGAGCATGGGGCCCAGCACTGATCCCTGGGGGACACCACTAGTGCCTGGCTGCCAGCTGGATGTGGCACCATTCACCACCACTCTCTGGGCTCAGCCTCCAGCCAGTTCCTAACCCTGCTCAGAGTGCTGCTGTCCCAACCAGGGGCTGACATCTTCGCCAGGAGTTTGCTGTGGGGGACGGTGTCAAAGGCCTTGCTGAAGTCCAGGCAGAGTCCATCCACAGCCTGCCCCACATCCACCAGGCAGTCACCTGGGCATAGAAGGAGATCAGGTTGAAGAGGCAGGATCTGCCCTTCCTAAATCCATGTTGCCTGGACCTATCCCTTGGCCATCCTGTAAGTGCTGTGAGACTGCACTTCAGATGACCTGTTCCACAACCTTGCCTGGCACTGAGGTCAGGCTGACGGGCCTGGAATTCCCTTGTTCCTCCTTCCAGCCCTTCTTGTGGATGGGGATCACATTGGCAGTTTCCAGTCATCTGGGTCCTCTCCAGTGAGTCAGGACTGGTGGAAAATTATGGAGAGTGGCTTGGCAGCTCATCTGCCAGCTCTCTCGGTACTGGATGGATTCCATCCAGACCCAAGTGGCTCAGCAAGTCCCAAACTAATTCCTCATGGATTTCAGGGATACTACACTGCTCCCTGACCCCATCAACCAGTTCAGGATGCCAGTGATCCCAGAGTCCTCCTGCCTTACCTTTGAAAATTGAGGCAAAGAAGGTATTTAGACCCTCAGCCTTTTCCTCATCTTTAGTTACAATGTTCCCCTCCAGGTCCAATAAGGAGTGGAGGTATTTCTTGCCCTCATTTTAGCATTAATGTATTTATAAAAATGCTTTTTATTATCTTTCACAGAAGTGGCCAGCTTAAGTTCTAACTGGGCTTCTGCCTCTCCCAGAAGCCTCCCAGCACTCCCCTCTCCCCACCTGAGGGTACAGCCAAAATCCCCAGGGCTCTTTCTTCCCCTCCACTGTTAGGCTAGTCAGCTGGCCAGATGTGAGATTGCCCTTCTGTAGTGGGTTGAGGCAGCCCCCTCCCCACCACAGGCAAAATAACGACTCTGACAAACGGATTGCAAAAGGGATGGAAAAGTTTAAATAGAAAAAGGTGAATGTGCACAAAAGAAACAAACAGTGACAGAAGAAACCCCGAAACTGACCCGGATACATCCCATCCCCACCTGAGGGTGGGCCCAAGACCCCCAGGGCTCGTTCTTCCCCCCCCACACTGCTAGGCTAGTCTCAGCTGGCCAGGCCTGAGACCGCCCATCCCCCTGGCCTTGGGCCTAGCGAGGCCCAAGGCCGGGAGACGTCTCCCCCAGTTACCGGGTGCTGGCGAGGGAAGAAAGAGAAAGAGGCGGACCCCACGCTAGATCTTATAGCGGTGCAGGGGGTGTGGTAGGAGATACCTGGTTTCCTCTGTCCACCCACTGGGCTGGACTTCTGGACACAGGAAGTGTGCCATGCAGCAGTGGGCACCCAGCCCAAACCACTACATGCCACCCCTTATCTCATACCACAACCCCTGCACCCAAACACATCATCAAATTAGTAATCTCCTGATGACGCGTCCGGCAAGGTCCGTATCTTCTTCTGGGCGTCCACCCAAACAGTCTCTCTCAGGCTCAAGCATCAGTCCAGTCCAGTTCTTCCTCTCTCATCCAGTGGAACCTCCCAGCGATGCAGAGCTCACTCTTCTGCAGTGCAGGTTCTTCATGGATCCGTTGGACATCCTGGCCACCTGGAAAAGCCTCACAACCTCTCAGCCAAGCTCTTCTTCTCACTTGCATTTAACTCAGCGGCATAACCTCCACCCCTGGGGCAAGCCAGTTGGAACAATCCGGCTCCACGACTGCTTTTTTTGATCCCCAGGGTGCCGCAAACCGACCGCCTCTGACCACGGTCCAGGCTACCCAAACGCCTATCAAGGTACTTCGCCCCCCTCACCGGGAGTTCACGTACCAAGGCGTAACAATATCCGGCTGCACACACACCCCCCCAGAAGAGGGAGGAGCTGCACCACAGCCCAATGAGAGGAAGGGAGGCGGAGCCAAGTGCTCGGCGCCATTTTCAGTGCTGTCCGAAAAGATCAGGGAGATTAGAGCCAGGCCTGCCGCAGCCTGAGCGCCCGGTCGGCGTCCACTACCACCGCCACTCAGCATACAGCAGGGCTCCGGCTGCCTCTACCACCGCGGTACAGGATCAAAATCACCTCCACCCCTCGGGCACTCAAACAGCTTCCCCAGCGAAAGCCACAAGCGCGTTCTCAGAGCCTTTGAAAACGGCTTTCCAGCTGGGGTCCCCGTTCGCCCCTCTTGGGTTTCGGGAGCTAGCTTGCCCACCCGCCTGCTGCGGCTGGCTCCATCCTCGCAGCGAGATGGACCTCATTTGACCTGCTCGCCGCTGCCCCTCCCCCGCTTCACCCCCTGCTGCTTCTACCGCCCGTGGAGAGGAAAGGGTGGAGGAGGGGCAGGTCCCGCATTCTTAAGCGGTACCCCCGACGCACCAGGTGTCCCCCTGCAATCCACAAGAACTCACACCATCGCCCCGGCAGCAAAGCTTGAGCCCCACCTTCCCAAACCCAAAACCGACGCCCAGAACTAAATTTAAACTGTCCATCCTTTGCAATCCGATCTGCAGTTTGCCACACCAACCAGCCCCACGCTGGCATGCCAAAAAATGTAGTGGGTTGAGGCAGCCCCTCCCCACCACAGGCAAAATAACGACTCTGACAAACGGATTGCAAAAGGGATGGAAAAGTTTAAATAGAAAAAGGTGAATGTGCACAAAAGAAACAAACAGTGACAGAAGAAACCCCGAAACCGACCCGGATACATCCCATCCCCACCTGAGGGTGGGCCCAAGACCCCCAGGGCTCGTTCTTCCCCCCCCACTGCTAGGCTAGTCTCAGCTGGCCAGGCCTGAGACCGCCCATCCCCCTGGCCTTGGGCCTAGCGAGGCCCAAGGCCGGGAGACGTCTCCCCCAGTTACCGGGTGCTGGCGAGGGAAGAAAGAGAAAGAGGCGGACCCCACGCTAGATCTTATAGCGGTGCAGGGGGTGTGGTAGGAGATACCTGGTTTCCTCTGTCCACCCACTGGGCTGGACTTCTGGACACAGGAAGTGTGCCATGCAGCAGTGGGCACCCAGCCCAAACCACCACACCTTCCCCCTTCTCCTCCTGGCATTAGGCCTAGACAGGCCTAAGAGGCCTTGAGATAACTCCCCCTCCATTACCAGACAGAAAGCATCTCCCACAGGGGGAGCCAGGGAAGAAAGAGGGCAGTGAGGGAAGAAAGAGCAGTTCCCATGGGGCACCAGACACCATGGTGCTGTTTGCTGCTGACTCCATCACACTCTTGCACAGGCAGTTCCTTGATGTGTAGCTCCAAGACCACCTGGACAATGACTGCTACAATGAGGAAGAACCCATGATCATTTCAATGAGCAAAGGTCAGAGCAATGCTGGTGGAGCATTGCTCTGGACTAGTTGGAAGATTAAAACCTTCTCTTTGGCTCCAACTGAATGTGGTAGCTTAACACCAGCCAGAAAGAAAGCATCACAGAGCTGCTTGCTCACTCCACTGCCAAGTGGGAAATGGGAGAGACTGAAACTCCCCCAAAACCAGCAAAACTCATGGGTTGAGTTACAGACAGTTTAGTAGAACAGAAAAGGAGGAAAATAGCAACAATGGACATAACAGATTTTATTTTGCACCTGAGAGACAAATGACTTCATTTCTGCCAAGCTGACATGGTGAGGAACTCACACTCCTGACCCTGAATCTGCTCCAAATGACTGCAGGAGGGATAAGGAGATCCCACAAGCATGTGGGGCTTGGCCTCTAGGTTTCTATCCTGGATGTGGTCTTTACAAGACCCATGAGCAGAGGGTCTAGTCCAAGTCAAAAGCATTAGGAGCCAAGCTGTGGGAGGAACAGATAGGTGCCTGTCTCGGCCCAGAGAGGGAAAGAGCTCAGTGCTTTGGAATATTCTTGTGTCATGAAATTAGAGGCACAAACGAGGCCAAAATATTGACAGCCCTTTAGGCTATTTATTACACACATAAAGTGGATGGATCAGAAGGGGGAGAGAGAGAATAGAGAGGGAGAGAGAGAAGAGGGAGAGAGAAGAGGAAAGGAATTATATTCCCACACCCCTCATCCCCCAAGACAGTTTGAGTCTGTGGAGGAAGTCTGCTGCAGCTTTGGCTTTGGAGGAGATGTTGTCCTTGTTGGCTGTGCTGTCCTCTGAGCAGCCTCTTCAGCTACGTGAGTTGCAGCAGGCAGAACTTAGGACATAGAGAGAAGGTTCCTCTTGGTCTGCTTCTTCCAGGCTCCATGGTGACGTCTCTGTCCTGGTATTCTCTCCATTTTTCTTCAGAGCAGCATTGCCCTGGTCTTTTCCTTCTGTGTTTTCCTTCTCCCGAGCCAGTAGCTGCTCAGATCTTTTATACAGTTTTTAGGTATGTATATTCCAGAGCCCATTTCCAGGACAGCTGCACTCTCCAGAGCAATCCTTATCTATGCACCTTCCTGAGAGCAATTCCAGTGGCTCTGCCCAATACACATCAGCTATGGTCTGGGCAAGCAGCAAAGGTGATTTTATCTTTGTTGAGTCACATCAGGAGAGACAAGCTTTAGTCTCTCACAGTGCCCTCCTGTGCAAGGTTACACCCATCCTTGGAGGAGGGCTGAAAAGAAACCAGCCCCAGGTGGACAAAAGAAACCTGATCCAGGTGGGCAGAGAGAGACTTTGTTTTCCCCCTTCTAGGAGGAGGGGTCCCCTGGGTCAAAGGTCCAGCAAAGCCTATTTAAGGGGAGCCCTTTGCTTGGATCACTCCTTTTCCCCTGCCTCACCTGCTCGACAGGTCTCTGCTGCTCCTGCTTCCTGAGCTACCACATGGCTTTCCTCCATGCTGCATCTGTACTTCTAAAGAACAGAATCCACTTGCACCCAGGGACTCCAATGCCAGCTGGGCCTGGTGTTGTCTATTTTATTTACCCTATTCCTTATACCTATGTAACCTTCCCTGTCACTCAAATGCTATATATATTAAAAAATTACCTTTTTACTTCCAAACCAATTCCAGACCATTTCTTACATGATTCTGCCTCTCCTTTCTCTTGCCTAATTTGCTTTTACCTTACCAGGAAAAGGGGGAAGGGTAGGCAAATCTAGATCTGTTCCTTTGGGGCTTTTGGATTCTGGATGAAGCTTAAATACTCCACCTCCTTGTCCCACTGCAGAGGGGGCAGGCTGGACACAGGTGCCTGACTCACAGCTACAAGAGGAGGATTCCTCTTCTCACTGTGCTCTGCAGGGAAGGCTGAGGAGGCTGAGCCAGGGCAGGTAAGGCTGCAGGCTGTCAGCACAGCTCCACAGACCCATGCAGACCACAGGGGCATGCTTGCTTCTGGGGGCCATCAGCCCTTCCTTTGTCTTACCCAGGATGGGCAATAACCCCACGCGTATGGCAGGCCACATGGCCAGGCCTGCTCTGTCTCCCCTCTCTTCGGCTTCTCTGCCTGCAGACCAGCTCTGCCCACATCTGCCCTGCCTCTGCCTATGCAGTCAGCTCCTAGTCCCTCCCTCAGTCGATGATGCCACCAAAGGTGAGAGGCAGGGCTGGAGAAGCAGAACTAGAAGCTGTGGGTGCCCTCCCAGGTACCTCTCACACTGCAGGCTGCAATAACAGAGCCCTTCCTTGGCAGCAAAACCTCTGGTGATCAAAAGGTGATATGTTGCTCAACACATCCCCACCCCCCCCCGCTTCCTTGACCTTCCTCTGAAGGCAGCCAGCAGGCTGCTGCTTGTGGGGGACTGCGATGTATCTGTGAACCCTTGGAAGAGCTCTGGTGAGAGAAGTTCAGCTCCCATGAGAATCTGGAAACTCCCTGGACAGACTAAGTGGGAATGAGAAATCACAAGACAAGATGGGAGGCCACCTGGACTGACTTAACAAGTAACTATAGCAATGCTCTCGCTGACCCATGAGATTTTGAGAAAAGCTCATTAACCAATTGCAGGCAGCCACACTAACACTACACACAATATATGAGTTGTGTGCTGGAATAAACATCGCTTGCTTTTTGGCCTTTGATGTGCTCTGCTTGTGTTTGATTCTTGTCACACGGACCGTCACCTTATCCTTACCCCAACCCCTGTACAGCGACAAATGGTGACCCCTGACGTGAAGACCCAAGAAGAGAGTTGAGATGTTTTGGGCTGCAGGTGCTTGCAGCAACGGTGACAGTGCCCAGTGTAGCTGAGAGCAGTGGGATACTGCCTTTTGGTCCAGACCTGAACTTTGACACCTGCCCGGGTGAGGTAGGTGAGCCACTGGGAACATAATGGGTCAGAAATTAACACAAGATGAGGACTTAGTCCTTGGAACCTGGAAATCGTTATTGAAATGTAGGGGTCTAAAAGTTAACGATTTTGACTTAAGAAAATTACTCTTATGGGGCAAGCAGCAGCAGTGAGCCTTCCTCCGTTACAGCCTTCAGCGTTCCTGCCTGGCACAAGCTAGGTAGTTATTTGTGGGACGCTATCTCGAAAGGAGACAAGGAACTGGTTGATATGGCAATTACCTGGCGCCCGCTTTGTGACGCACTAAAAGATCTTAAGCAGGAGGAGGAAGAAGAGGAAATGATGGGGGGATTGAAAGAGAAAAGGAATTATTTGGCTATAGGGGAAACGAATAAATCAGTAGAGGACACGCCAGCACCCTTTGCACCCCCTGGCCCCCCCTCGTCTGGCTGCTCAGAAGTAGATTCAACAGCGCAACACATAACAAGTGCTGCTGAGAAGCAGCTTTCTCCTAACGATCAACTTAAGTTCCCAATGAATTGGAAAAGTCCCAATGACTTTGCAAAAATGCTGTTGGCTTATCAATCTCTGAGAGAGCAGCTGAAAGGATATGTAAAAAAGGAGGAATGTAATCAGCGTAATAACCTGCAGACTTCACACCAGCAACTGCCTTTACAACAGTGATTACCCCCTCTGCCATCTGATAGCGAGGACAAGAGTGAGGGGGAAGCAGTAAATCATAGTGTGACTGTGGCCGCGAGGAAGAATGTTGAGAACCGAGAGGGGGGGTGGGCGTCAGTCTGCACCTCGGACCTTGCCTCCCTGTAGCGTGACTGTTACTCCGCGTTTGGCAGCAAGATTTTGACAGCAAGTTCGCCAGAAAACTGCTGCTGTGGGTGACTGGGGTTTGGTGGAAATCTTGGATGCACCACATTTATCGGTTAGAACAGAGGAGAATTCTTCTCCTATGGGTGTTTCAGATGATCCTATGGCTTTCCCTGTGGAAAAAGCGGCTCCGGGATCGGGGCAGCAGGATAGTCATCAGGTTTTGGGTTGGAAAGTCATACAGGATTTGCGATCCACAGTAGCAAAGTATGGTGTCAATTCCAGTGAAACTATGCAGCTTTTGCGTATCATAGACACTGATTTGCTGTGTCCGTTTGACATTCAGCACCTTGCGCAGATCATTTTTCAGCCTGTTCAGTATTCAGTATTCGAAACTAGCTGGAAAAAATTAGCTGAAAAGGCTGCTATAGAAAACATGCAAAGGGATCAAAACGATGTTCTGCGAGGTGTGGGGGCAGATGCTCTCATGGGCACAGGACCTGTGTTTTCTAATCCTAACACACATGCTCACTGGCATCCTTCTGTATTGGAACAGAGTCAAAGAATAAGCATGTCTGCAATTCGAAAGACGATGGAGCTTGCAGCTCCACGTCCTCGATACACAGTTATTAAACAAGAGCCTAAGGAACCGTTTCTGCAGTTTGTGGAGAGGGTTTCTGCTGCTATTGAGAAACAAGTTGATGATGAGAGTCTCAGGCAAATCTCATTGTCATCACTTAGCAAAAGACAATGCAAATGCTGACTGCCAAAAAATTATTGAAGCATTGCCAGGTGACCCATCTGTAGCTGATATGGTCACGGCCTGTTCAAAGGTCGGCAGCACTGATTTTAAGATGACTGCACCTGCAGCTGTCTTGAAATCAGGAGGCCCAGTAAGGTGTTTCAGCTGTGGGAAACAGGGACATGTGAAAGCAAATTATCAGCCAGCACAAGGGGATCAGCAGGGATGGATGTATCCACAGCCAATGTAAGGTGCCTTTTTGGGGCAAATATGTGCTTTAATATCTACTGCAACACCACCTGTAACAATTGCTAAAGGGACTTGAATTGCTCAACTTGTACCTTTTGTGAGTCATGTTTTCAGAATAGAGCAGACTATCTGTGGTGACAAAGGATTCGGATCAACAGGACCACCTGTGGTGTTATGGTCTCAGACAATCACTGAGAGGAGACCACAAATGACCTGTGTGCTCTAAAACGGCAATTTCAGTTGTCCAATGCTGAAGCTCGAGGTATTGTGGTTGCATGTCCTGATTGTCAGGGCCAGCATATTCCTCACTATTCTGGTACTAACCCCAGAGGGTTGTGAGCCCTCCAGATCTGGCAAGCAGATGTTACTCACATTGCTGAATTTGGCAGGTTAAAATTTGTTCATGTGTCTATTGATACATTTTCCTCGGTCATCATTGCTACTGCTCACACAGGAGAGACTGCCAAAGATGTTATTCGTCATTGGCAGCAAGCTTTTTCTGCTGCTGGAGTTCCTCTTCAGATAAAAACAGACAGTGGTCCAGCATACGTGTCTGCAAAGGTTAACTCATTTCTGCAATCATGGGGTATAACTCATGTTACAGGTATCCCTCATTCTCCTACTGGACAAGGCATTGTTGAACATGCACATGGCACATTAAAACAACTGTTGCAAAAACAACAAGGGGAAATGGCAGGGATCTTCCAGAAGCTGGACTGAACAAAGCTATGTACGTTCTAAATCCCTTGCAGATTTCTGGTGATTCTCAGGAACCCCCGATACTGCCTCATTTTGGCTCCCTGGCTACCACCAGCAGGGTGCCCTCAGGAGCTAAAGTCAGGGTTTGGCATCTGCAAACAGGTCAGTGGTCTGATCCTTGTGATTTAATAACTTGGGGACGAGGGTATGCTTGTGTCTCAACAGATTCTGGACCACGCTGGGATCCAGCAAGATGGGTTTGACCAGTGTTTTCATCACCCTCTGGACACTGACTGTTGCAAGAGTCATGCAGATTCCAAAGCTACCACAGAAGAATGTGTGGGTCATACTTGCTAATATCCTGAAACAAGATAAGCTGTGCCTCTCGGTAACAACTGTGAGTCCTTTCAGCACCTGCTTGGTGTCCCGGTGAACAGATGGGAGGACATTACCGAGAAGTGTTGCAGAAACCATTGATTCTGAATTAGAGGCCTTAGGCCTCACTGAACAAGATGTGGCCAAGCACAGAACTATGAACGTCGGTAACCTGATTAAACTGTAATAACCTCGAAGTTGTTTACGACCTTGAGGACTCGGGAAAGTACCGAGAAGCTAAAAAAGGGAGCTCGTCCCTGAAAAGACAAGATGCGAAAACCGCAAGGGGACGGGTTGGCATTGTAGCAATAACCAATTGTATAGTGACTAGTAGGCATATGTTTAACATGTATCCAATAGCTCTGTGACAAGTATGCATAATTAACTGTAAACTGTATATATGGTTGTCTGATGCTCTAATAAACGGATTCTGATGGATCATATTGATCGTTGCGTCAGCCCCTTCTTGCGGCAAGTGGCGCCCGAACAGGGACCCCTCGGAATGAAAGAGGTCCCAGGACTTTATGATTGATGAGCCGTTCCGGACAGGACGAAAGAGGTTTCGGGAGAGCCTGAGAACAAGAAGTGATTCCGGCCGGTGATAGCAGTAGCCGCGCGTGCCGTAGTCAAGGAAAGCAACGCGGAGCCGAAGACGCTGTAAGCCGATAACTGCTTGTGTTTAAACTTTTTAAGGGTACTAATGTTGGCCATGGACAGGCAGGCAGCGTGTGATTTGTTTACTATTCTCTCCGTGAGAGGTATTACTGACGATTCTGGGATTTTGAAAGGGCTATTAGCCTGGGCCCGGAGTCATGATCTTATCACCAGAGCAACCGAAGCATGGGACAAAACTGCAGCCCAGCTGTGGGATGAGGTGCTAAATACTTGCCAGCACCCCAGCAGGGACAAAGCGATAAAAAGGCAGCGAAACTTGTGTTTCAGCGTGTTTGATCCCGTTCATCAAGATCTTCCTCTAATATCGCCAACGACAGCTTGTATTCGGAAGAAGACAACACCGACGCTGAGAAATTCAAGCAGTGCCAACCTTGTTTCACAGCCCCTCTTAGAAAAAATGGAGCGCTTGGAGGCTCGCGGCTACAGCATTCTTGTGACTGCACCCCTCCCGCGAGCCCCGATGGCCCCTGCGGGCACTGGCGGCTCCGACCGAGGCGGCACCGACACCAGCAGCACGGACTGTAGCGGGCCCCCCAGCGGCCCCCTCAGCGGCCTCCACGGCAGCAGCCACAGCAGCGGCACGGCAGCGGCCAGCACCAGCGGCTTCAGCTGCGCTCACCCCCCCGCCTCCTACTCCCAGACACTGTCAGCAGAAAACATCACTGCGACGGAGGCTACAACCGAATTCCGATGGGACGATAGTGGAAGGGATCGGGAGGTGGGAGGGACGGGGAACTGTCCCGCTGCGCCGGTGGAAAGGTATTGTGAGAAATGCAGTGATAGATGGAGAATCTGTAGGTTTTCCTGTACATGCATCTCCTGTGGTATTATTCTGGCATTTGACAATGCTAACGAAAAAGCTAAACAGGTCCTCAGCATTTTACCAACAGGTCACTCTTGAGTCCGCAAAATGTTGTCGAGTCCCATCAGCACGGTCCTCTGGGTCACAAACCCTGTGCTCTGTTAATTAGCAGATCGTCTACCTTTAGACAGGGCATCCTCATAATTTCTGGTTCAATAGATTCTGATTGTGGATGCTGGAGCTGATGTCACTATTGTATCTCGTCATGGGTTTAAAAGGTATCCAAACAACCTGGGTTAGCAAAGAGCCAGTGCAGTCAGCCTTTACGACGGCAAATCAGTCACTGCAAGACCATACGTGTTAACCCTTCCAGTTTCTCTATTGGGCTGAGATGCCTTAGGTTAGCTAGGAGCAAGACTTGTTACTGTTCCTTTTCTGTAGCGGCTTCTGGTCAGCAAGCAACCCTCACGTTAAAATGGAAAACAGCTAATCCAGTATGGGTGGAACAGTGGTTGCTCAGACATGATAGGCTGCAAGTTGTTAAAACTCCACTGCAGCAACAATTGCAACTACTGCACGCCTTGCTAGTTACACCCTGCCCCCCTCTCTTTTCTGGTATGACTCTAGTCTACCAAAGCTCTGCTCTGATTTAAAGCAACAGTGTTAATTTCATTATTTTTGATTGTAATGTCTTTTAGAATTGTGTTATTTAGAGTTTTGCTAAGTCTTTCTAGTAAGCATAATGGATAATAAGCATTTGGTATTTACAGGTACTTAGTATACAGTAATTGTAGTAAGGTATAAGCACTTAGTAATGAGTTTATATTGTAAGATTTGTTCTGGTTCGAACCTTCTTAGTTGTGTGCCGGCATTTTAAAGGAGCTCCATGTAATATAGTTAAGGTTTGTAGCAAATAAGTATTCATTTTTAAAGGTATTCCTTAGCTGATGTGCAGAAGAATCAAAACTATGAGGAAACAGCATTTCCCGTGAAGCTGAACATCGATCACAATAACTGTTATGATAATCTGGGAACAAAAGCATCGATCAGGAGAATGCACCACAGCACCATGTGAATTAGGACTGAATATCATGGTTGTTTGATTGTTGTGTGATTAGAGAAAATGTTTATATGAACTTATATGTTATCTCACCAGTTTGCTGTACTTTTATACACTTAGAGGGAAACTCAAAATTTATTATAACATGCATTTTCATTTTAGGTTGGAGACAACAACACACACATGAATGCAAAAAAAAAAAAAAAAAAAGGAGAAAAAGAAAGAAAGAAAAAAAAAGGTTAAAAAGCAAAAACAAACAAAAAAGTTTTTTAATGGTACTAACAAGAGATAGTTCATGTCAACAACAGAAAGCATTTAATTTATAACTGAGTGTCATGACTGCTATTGTATTATATTCTATTGTTTAACTGTTGTGTGTACATTAGGAGATCAGTATTACTAGGATGAGCAAAAACACATTTTTATGTGTAATTTTATATTGGGCAAAGGAATGAAGCCTTTTTTGCTCTTGCTGGTTTGCCTGCAAGTTTTCTGTCTGTGAAGCTAGAGCCTGGCCAGATCTACCTTTACAGATGAAAGAAATCTTGCTACCATTAAACAATTTATGATTTTTGACCATCCTAGAGAAAAATAAAGAGGCAACATACCCCTAAAGGAGATTGTAAAAAGACAGTGCTAAGGATTGCATTTGTGTCTTAAGCTCTGTGTGCATTGTGTTCAGGCATAACCAAGTCTTCTCTGTCAATAAGTAGAGTGAAATGTCAAGATCAGAACTATTAAGATCTGAGTTCTTCTTCACAATGTCTGTTATTTTTGACCACATATTATGTCAACAGCAGCAATTTACTCAAGGCCAGCTACAAGAGTTACAACAAGAACTGAAATCAGTGGGCTTGAAAATTGCTACAGAAAAATTACAAACAACTGTCCCAATCAAATACCTGGGGTGGACTATTACAGAACAAAAAATCAGCCCACAAAAATTGCAGTTGCATACTGAATTAAAAACATTGAACGATGTTCAAAAATTTATGGGTGACATTCAGTGGTTGAGACCAGTGACAGGGATTTCTAATGACATGTTAGAACCTCTTAAGCCTTTGTTGAAAGGCACAGATCCAGCTAAACCGATAACGTTGTTAACTGATCATGTTGAAGCCATTGAAAATATTGTACAGCATGTGCTGCAACACTCTGTATCGCGACGAATTTTGGATTTGCCAATTGATGTTACCATTTTGATGGAGCAACAACATTTAACTGGGGCTCTTACTCAGTGTCTAAAGAAAACAGGGGAGGATACCAGGACTATTGTATTAGAGTGGATTTTCCCACCATTTCAACCAAAAGGAACAATACAGCAAAAAAATTTAATTTTGGCAGATTTAATTAAATCTTGCCGCTTGAGACTTTGTAGCATAGCGGGGTGTGCCCCCGGAACCATCTATGTTCTGATACATCGATCAGACTTAGAGTGGTTTTTACAGAATTGTGAGGATCTGGTAGGAGCTTGCCTTGCAAATGAAGCATTAATTTGTGCAGCACCATTAAAGGACAAGGTTTTAAGTTGGATGTGTAATTATGAGTGGTTGGTGAGACCAAAATTCCAGAAACGACCTATTGAGAATGCATTAACAGTTTTTACAGATGCAGGGAAGAAGTCAATGAAAGCTGTGGCTACATGGCAAGAGGACGGCGTTTGGAGACATCAATTGATGGATGCAGAACAGGGTGATTCGCTGCAAACCTTGGCACTGTTGGCAGTGGTTTGGGTTTTGCAGTCATGGTTGCACAAACCTGTGAACATTGTTTCAGACTCTTTGTATGTGGTAGGAGTTGTACAGAGAATTGAGGACTCGGTGATTAAGTAAGTGAACAATGAGTGTTTGTGGGAGTTGTTGTTACAGTTGTGGAGAGTTGTAAAATTGAGATCTAGTGAATACTGCATTGTACATGTACGCAGTCACAAGTTTGATCAAGGTCTCGGGGAAGGGAATGCAAGAGCAGATAAACTTGTTACTGTTACAGGGCCAGTTTCTACTTTTGTTAAGGCCAGAGAATCTCACACTCAGTTTCATCAGAACGTAAAAGGATTGGTAAAAAGCTTTAACATTCCTTATGCTGAAGCAAAGCAAGCTCTCAGGGCACCCAGCCAGTTGGCCTGCTGGTCTGCTAAGCAGGCTAATGTCACCACACAAGTGTTGTCTGAATTAATGATGGATCAAAACAGTTTGAGGCATGCGCTTTTGCAGAATAGAGCAGCCATAGATTTCTTGCTTTTAGATCAAGGACATGGGTGTCAGGAATTTGAAGGCATGTGTAGAATAGAATAGAATAGAATAGAATAGAATAGAATAGAATAGAATAGAATAGAATAGAATAGAATAGAATTACCAAGGTTGGAAGAGACCTTGAAGATCATCGAGTCCCACCTGTAACCACAACCTAACAACTAGACCATGGCACCAAGTGCCACATCCAGTCCCCTCCTGAACGCCTCCAGGGATGGAGACTCAACCACCTCCCCGGGCAGCCCATTCCAATGACGAATCACTCTCTCGGTGAAGAACTTTCTCCTCACCTCCAGCCTAAACTTCCCCTGGTGCAGCTTGAGACTGTGTCCCCTTGTTCTGGTGCTGGTTGCTAGGGAGAAGAGGCCAACCCCTTCCTGGCTACAACCACCCTTCAGGTAGTTGTAGAGAGCAATGAGGTCGCCCCTGAGCCTCCTCTTCTCCAGGCTAAACAGCCCCAGCTCCCTCAGCCTCTCCTCATAGGTCTTGTGCTCAAGGCCTCTCACCAGCCTTGTTGCCCTTCTCTGGACACGTTCAAGTGTCTCAATGTCCTTCCTAAACTGAGGGGCCCAGAACTGGACACAGTACTCAAGGTGCGGCCTAACCAAAGCAGAGTACAGGGGCACAATGACCTCCCTGCTCCTGCTGGCCATACTATTCCTAACGCAGGCCAGGATGCAGTTGGCCCTCTTGGCTGCCTGGGCACACTGCAGGCTCATGTTCAGCTTCCCATCAACCAGCACCCCCAGGTCCCTCTCAGCCTGGCCGCTCTCCAGCCACTCTGACCCCAGCCTGTAGCGCTGCCTGGGGTTGTTGTGGCCAATGTGCAGAACCCGGCACTTGGATGTGTTCAATCTCATGCCATTGGACTCTGCCCATCTGTCCAGCCTGTCGAGGTCTCTCTGCCAAGCCTCTCTGCCCTCCAGCAGATCAACTCCTGCCCCCAGCTTGGTGTCATCTGCAAATTTACTGATGATGGACTCAATGCCCTCATCCAGATCATCAATAAAGATGTTGAAAAGCATGGGGCCCAGTACTGATCCCTGGGGCACACCACTAGTGACAGGCCGCCAGCTGGATGTGGCACCATTCACCACCACTCTCTGGGCTCGGCCCTCCAGCCAGTTCCTAACCCAACGCAGTGTGCTCCTGTCCAAGCCATGGGCTGCCAGCTTGGCCAGGAGTTTGCTGTGGGGGATGGTGTCAAAGGCCTTGCTGAGGTCCAGGTAGACCACATCCACAGGCCTCCCCGCATCCACCAGGCGGGTCACCTGATCATAGAAGGAGATCAGGTTGGTCAGGCAGGACCTGCCCCTCCTAAATCCATGCTGGCTAGGCCTGAGCCCCTGGCCATCCTGTAAGTGCTGTGTGATCGCACTCGAGATGACCTGCTCCATAATCTTGCCTGGCACTGAGGTCAGGCTGACAGGCCTATAATTCCCCGGCTCTTCCAACCGGCCCTTCTTATGGATGGGCACCACGTTGGCCAGCTTCCAGTCTTCTGGGACCTCTCCAGTGAGCCAGGACTGCTGAAAAATGATGGAGAGCGGCCTGGACAGCTCATCTGCCAGCTCCCTCAGCACCCTAGGATGGATCCCATCCGGTCCCATGGACTTGTGGGGGTCCAAGCGGCTGAGAAGATCTCTAACTGTCCCATCCTGGAACAGGGGAAAACTATGCTGCTCCCTGGCTCCTTCTGCCAGCTCTGCAGGCCAGCTGCCTGGAAGCCGTTCTGTCCTGCTAGTAAAAATTGAGGTAAAGAAGGTGTTAAGCACCTCTGCCTTTTCCTCATCCTTTGTTACAATATTCCCCTCCATGCCCACCAAGGAGTGGAGCTTCTCCTTGCCCTTCCTCTTGCTATTAATATATTTATAGAAGGACTTTTTGTTGTCCTTCACAGCAGAGGCCAGTCTGAGCTCCAAATGTGCTTTTGCCTCCCTAATTTTCTTCCTACAAGACCTAGCAACATCCCTAAACATTCCATGGGTTGCCTCCCCTTTTTTCCAAAGATAATACACCCTCTTTTTTTCCCTTAGTTCCTTTAGAAGTTCATTACCCAACCAGGCTGGCCGTCTGCCCCGGCGGCTCATCTTCCGGCACACCGGCACAGCCTGTTCCTGCGCCTTCAAGAGTTCTTTCTTGAAGTAGGTCCAGCTCTCCTGAACCCCTTTGTTTTTAAGGGCTGTTTCCCAAGGAACCTTCTGAGTTAGCTCCTTGAGTAGCCTGAAGTCCGCCCTCCGGAAGTCCAGAGTGGAGGTCTTCTTGCTCCCCCTCTTGGCTTGGCTGAATACTGAAAACTCAATTATCTCATGGTCACTGGTGCCTAAACACCCTCCAACCACCACATCACCCACCAGCCCTTCCCTGTTGGTGAAGAGGAGGTCAAGCATAGCCTTACCCCTGGTAGGCTCACGCAGCACCTGGGATAAGAAGCTGTCCTCCATGCACTCTAAGAACCTCCTAGACTGCCTCCTCTCTGCTATGTTGTGATCCCAGCAGATATCAGGCAGGTTGAAGTCTCCCACGAGAACAAGGTTAGGCGATCTTGAGACAGCCTTAAGCTGCCTATAGAATGCTTCATCAAGATCATCCTCCTGGTTGGGTGGTCTATAACAGACTCCAACCAGCATGTCTGCCCTGCTGGTCTTCCCTCTAATTCTTACCCACACGCACTCAACCCGATCATCCCTGATCTCTAGCTCAATGGCATCAAGAGCCTCCCTGATGTACAGGGCCACCCCTCCACCCCTTCTTCCCTGCCTGTCTCTCCTGAATAGCCTGTAGCCGTCAATTGCAGCGCTCCAGTCATGCGAGTCATCCCACCACGTCTCCGTGATGGCAACTACATCATATCTTTCCTGCTGCAACAAGGCTTCCAGCTCCTCATGTTTGTTGCCCATACTTCGTGCATTAGTGTACATGCACTTCAGCTGGGCTTCTGGTTTTGCCCCTGACTCCAGCTTACCACCCTCAGACTCCTGTCTGGGGGGACTGGTTTCAGCCCCTTCCCCCTTCGAAGCTAGTTTAAAGCCCTGTCAATGAGACTTGCTAATTCCCTTCCCAGAATCTTTTTACCTTTGGGGGACAGGCCATTCTCATGTACTGTGACCTTTCCCCTCCTCTGGGACAGATGTACTCCATCTGTTACCAGCTGACCTGGTGTAGTAGAAAGTTTTTCAAGATCAAAAAACCCAAAATTCTTCTGACTGCACCAACCTCTAAGCCACTTGTTGACTACAGCTGCTGACCTGTTCCTTCTCATATTCCCTCCTGCAACTAAGGGTATAGACAAAAAAATTATTTGTGCACCTGAGTCCTCCACTAGATCCCCCAGGACCTTGAGGTCATTCTTGATAGCCCTGGGAGTTCTAGTTGCAACATCGTCATTCCCTAACTGCATAATTATTAATGGAAAGTAGTCAGAGGGCTGCACCAGACTAGGCAGCCTTCTGGTAACATCAGCAACTTGAGCTCCTGGGAGACAACAAAGTTCCCTGTGAGCAGGGTCTGGCCGACATATGGGGCCCTCTGTTCCCCTCAGTAGGGAATCACCAATAACAATCACCCTCCTCTTTTTTTTAAGGGAGCAAGTCTTGATGCCAGGGGAAGGCTGTTTAACCCCAGGCTGACTCACCCCAAGCTGACTCACCCCAGGCTTACCCACCCTGCGATGACCCACCCCAGGCCGACCCATCCCAGGCTGGCTCTCCCTAGGCCGACCCTCCCTAGGCCGACCCACCCTAGGCTGACTCACCCCGGGCCGACCCACCCTAGGCTGACTCACCCCGGGCCGACCCACCCCAGGCTGACTCACCCCGGGCCGACCCACCCTAGGCTGACTCACCCCGGGCCGACCCCCCCTAGGCTGACTCACCCCGGGCCGACCCACCCTAGGCTGACTCACCCTAGGCTGACTCACCCCGGGCCGACTCACCCTAGGCTGACTCACCCCGGGCCGACCCACCCCAGGCTGACTCACCCCGAGCCGACCCACCCCAGGCTGACTCACCCCGAGCCGACCCACCCCAGGCTGACTCACCCCGGGCCGACCCACCCCGGGCTGACTCACCCCGGGCCGACCCACCCTGGGCTGACTCACCCCGGGCCGACTCACCCTGGGCTGTTTTGCCTCTTGGAAAACCCCAGATGGTGTGTCCTCCAGCATCAGAATCACCTCCCCCTCGACCTCCAGTGCCCCATACCTGTTGTCCAAGGGCAGTGGGGGAGGTGAAGGGAGACAGGGAGGTTTTAATTTGTGTCTTTTGAGAGGAATCTTCGTCCATTCCCCTCTGCTTTTTGGATAATCAGCCTCTGCTGGGGGAGCCTGCAGAGCCTGGTTACTCAAGTTGGTCTCTCTTCTACAATCCCTGACACCTCTAAGTCTAGTCACCTCATCTTTCAATCTGGCCACCAGGTTAAGCAGATAGTCAATCTGCTCGCATCTGATGCAAGAATTGTCCCCACTACCCTGCATCTCAACTGCCAGGCTCCAGCACTCTCTGCAGCCATAAGCCTGGACACCCACCTCTTGCTTGAGACACTTGCCTACCTGCTTGTATTCCCCCTCAGTCTGAGTCGAGACTGATGTTCTGAAGGAGCGGTTGCGGCGCGTCACCACCATGGTGCCCTGCCCGCGGGACCCGCTGGACAAAAATTTAGAAAAGTGCGGCGGCGCGTGCCGAGCGAGAGCAGGCGGCAAGATCCCCGCTGGAACAGGGGCTGCCGCGAGCCGCCGCTGGGTTTTAAACCAGCCGCCGGCAGTGACGCGGGGAGCCCGAGCGATCCCGAGCAGCAAGCACGTGGAGAAACGGTCGTGCCGAGTCTAGCCGAGTGCCGAGAGCCCTGGGTGCCCTGCCGATCCCCGTAGGTTGAAAGGGAAGCAGCTAGTGTTCCCGAGGGTGCCGGTCGCGGTCAGCTCCCGAGCAAGATCCCCGCTGGAACAGGGGGATGTTGTTTTAATCTAACAGGGTGTTGTTTTAATCTTTCTGATCATGGTGAGTCTATACATAAAAAGCTTGAATGGTTAGAAAAACACCGCGAGAAGATAAAGAAAGACGAAAATCCTATAGACACATGGCTGAAGTCTCTGTTTGGATCTTGGTTTGGATGGGCATGGCCTTTAGTTAAAGAAGCTTTGCGCTTTTTAGGCATTATTTTGTTAGTATTATTGGTTGGTAGGCTTATTTATAGCTGTATGATTAAACATGTAAATAAAATTGTTGGGATTGCCGCCGTTAAAGAAAACGGGGGATTTGTTGCAGAAACCATTGATTCTGAATTAGAGGCCTTAGGCCTCACTGAACAAGATGTGGCCAAGCACAGAACTATGAACGTCGGTAACCTGATTAAACTGTAATAACCTCGAAGTTGTTTACGACCTTGAGGACTCGGGAAAGTACCGAGAAGCTAAAAAAGGGAGCTCGTCCCTGAAAAGACAAGATGCGAAAACCGCAAGGGGACGGGTTGGCATTGTAGCAATAACCAACTGTATAGTGACTAGTAGGCATATGTTTAACATGTATCCAATAGCTCTGTGACAAGTATGCATAATTAACTGTAAACTGTATATATGGTTGTCTGATGCTCTAATAAACGGATTCTGATGGATCATATTGATCGTTGCATCAGCCCCTTCTTGCGGCAGAGAAGACTGAGCCTTTGAGCTCAAAAAGAACATTTTGTGTGTGTGTTTCTTGGTGTGATTTAACTATTGCCTGACATGGGTATTGTTTGATATGCTCCTTTGTAAAATAGGGGTGTGATAGAATTTGTGCTATTAGTTCAGGGTCCTGATTGTCAAGAATTTGAAGGATTGTTTGAAGGATGGGGATTTTCAGGCTGGTTTCTTTCGATTGTTAAGACCAAATTGTTGTAATTGTGATTGTAATGTTACTGATGTTGCCCTGTTTGGTTAATCTGCTGCAAAGGGCCCTGCAACAGATGATCAAAGTGACATTTGTAGCAGAAAAATAAAAAGAGGGAATTGTGGGGGACTATGATGTATCTGTGAACCCTCGGAAGAGCTCTGGTGAGAGAAGTTCAGCTCCCATGAGAATCTGGAAACTCCCCAGACAGACTGAGTGGGAATGAGAAACCACAAGATAAGATGGGAGGCCACCTGGAGTAACTTAACAAGTAACTATAGCAATGCTCTCGCTGACCCATGAGTGTTGAAGAACGGGTTAAAGAGAGAGGACATGGACCCCTAGAAGCACTGCACAACCCAGGCTTTGACAGTGATCAAGTAAATAAGTTGGTAAGCTTGGGCTGTTAGCATAACTATAGGCTGAGCCGGATGTCAGCCAGGACAGCAAGCCTTCAAGGACGGTCTGTCCTTGAGAACTTGGTAAACAAACTGCCCTGAAAGACAAGATGTGGGGACCACTGTGAAAGACCACAGGTGGAAGGAGTATGTAATCAGGACCCTTTATGTTAGAACCAATAAGATTGCGCCGGGCAGGTCCAGGTTGGTTATAAAGTCTGATGCCACAAAATAAAGTTGGACTTGTTTTATCACTCATATTGAGTTGGTCATTTATCCGAGCCGTGGGGAAAAGGTTCCTCCGCCCACACATGAGAATCTTGAGAAAAGCTCATTAACCAATTGCAGGCAGCCACACTGACACTACACACAATATATGAGTTGTGTGCTGGAATAAACATCGCTTGCTTTTTGGCCTTCAATGTGCTCTGCTTGTGTTTGATTCTTGTCGCACGGACCGTCACCTTATCCTTACCCCAACCCCTACACAGCGACAGCTGCTGAGGCTTTTGAGTTGGCCCTGGGGCTGGCAGCTTGTCCCTTCTGGAGGCCCATATCTCTTGATGCTGAGGGTGCTCCCCACAGATGGGAGCCTCTCAGCACCCCTATGCAGACATGCTCCCCACTCTGGCCCAGCACCTTATTCCTCCACTTGCTCTGTCCTGCTAACTCTTCTCCACATGCCTTTTCCTTTATAAGGATTTTCCAGACCACCCAAGTAGAAGAGGCCCTACAGGGCTACAGGCAGGGAGGCTGGAACTAGATGATCCTTGAGGTCCCTTCTGACCCTAACAATTCTATGATTCTAAGTCCATGGAGAGCTGGAATTTTGCTCTGGTGAAGGACACCCTCCATATCCTTACTGTTGAGGTTGTGCCATTAAATTCCAGGCAGGCCCTCAGTGAGAGACCCCAATGTTTTGGTTGTCTCAACCAGCACCGCTGAAGGGCAGGAGTGCACGTGGCAGGAAAAGGGGCTCTACAGGTCAGCTCGTCAGCTCTTATTGCTCTGGGCCTCCCTGAACATGATGTGTCACAACTCTATGCAACTCTGCGTTTCCATGTTCAAATTTTAGTCCTCCAGCGCTCGTTGTGCTTCTTAAATAAACCTCTTTCTCTGCTTTCTGCCTGTGGGAGAGACAGAGAATAGCTAAAGATCAGTAACGCGTTCATGGGGTTTGTGTGTGCTTCTAAGAGACTCTGCTGCTGCTGTAGCACTACTGTGCCCCTTTCCAGGAAAGCCAGCCCAGGCTATTACTGAGATGTCTTCTTAAAGGCAACTACAAAACACCTGGCTGGATTTAAATCCCCTCCTCTCATTTCTGCCCTGGGCTTGCCTGCTCTCACCTTCTGCAGCTGAAGGTGAGAGCACTTGCAGCAACCACTGGTTCCTGGAGAGGTCTGTAGTGACGGTGACTTGGGTCTGGAAGGATGAAGCAATGTGCTGGAGTCCTGTGAAAGGATACAGCAATGCAATATGCTACAGGTCTCTGCCAGGAGTCTGACAGACCAAGTCCCAAGCGTAGCTGCTATCGTTGATAAGTACACCAGAGATGTGGCAGGTAAGCATGAGAGACTCAGAGAGATCTTCCCTACTGTGGGACCAGAGGCCTCTGTCTGCACCTGAGAAAGGGCACCTGTGACCCAGGAGACAAGGGTGAACAGGCAGGAACAGCTCAAGCAGTTGCTCTGTCCAGTCCACCAGTTCCCTGAACTTCTGTTTGTGATTGCCAGGATACAGCAGCTGCAAACACACATGGCTCACAAGCTCTTGCTCCCTTTATAGTGGGATGAGACTTCCCCTTTCTTCCCGTGAGCTCCTGGAACACTTTCTGCACTTTCTTCATTTCCTCTGCACCTCCCTCCAGCAGCAAAACTGGTGAGCTGGACCAAGTGCACATAAGACATGCCCAAAGCCAGAGCAGGGCATCAACACACCTCACTGGATGGGCCATGACTGAGCGTCCGCACTACAGGGAACTGACAGGGAACTTGTTTTCCAAGCTGGAGCACCTCTGGAGCATGAGAGGAGCAAGGACTGTTATGAGGCATGGGAAGGTGGCAAGGAGGATTACTGAAGAACAGGACAGGACCAAGTGAAAAACTCTGTGTGAGAATGAAACGTTTCAAAACTGTGTGCTGTAACTACAGGATTCTTGGGAGCAGTCTGCAGGGAGTCTGGGATGCAGCTCCACCCCAACAAAAAAGCCAAGAGCTGGGACTATGGCAAGAGTTTTGTTAAATCTCACCTGTGTTTCCTGTCTCTGTGTACCAGCACAGAAGTAGTTGACAGAGTCCTGGGGCTGCAGAGCTCAGAGGAACAGAGATGACTTGGAGAGAGAACTGTCCCAGGACACCGTGGACTCTGCACTGCTGCTGCGTATTTTGTGGCACCAGAGAAGTGGATGTAAAACACCCACTGGAGCTGGCCCCAGCTGTCTGACGCTGCCACCGAACGGCACCAATCTCAAACCTGTTGATGCTGTGCCCGTGGCAGCGCAGGGTGACCGAGTCCCCAGATGCTCGCAGCCCTCTGCCGGTCTCCACCAGCCATAACTGCGCACACACCACTGCGGAATGAGAGCTGGCATCTGGCTGGGCGCGAGAGCACCCAGGGAGGTGCTCTTTCCCCTCAGCACTGGAGAGCTCACACCTTGGGCACAGGGTCTACTTGTTGACTCCCTAGCACAGGAGAAACTTAGCCTCCAGGAAAGAGGCAAATGAAGGCCAAGGTGATAATGGGACTGGAGCACCTCTTCACAAAGCCATGCTGATGGTCAGTCAGGAAGGAGGTGGGGGAGGAGCTTCAGACACCTGGGCAGAGGTTTTCCTGTAGCCTGTGGTGATGCAGGCTGATTCCCTGCAACCCATGAAGATGCATGGTGGAGAAGATACCACCGTGCAGTCTGTGGAGGATGCCATGCACCAGTAATTGGATGTGCCCTGAAGGAAGCTTGGAGACCAGTGGAGAGCTCATGCTAGGGCAGGTTCCTGCCAGGAATGGTGGTCCTGTGGGCGAGAGCCCAGGCAGGAGCAGATTTTCTTGCAGGTGCCCATGCCCAGCAGAAGTCCATGCTGGAGCAGTCCGTTCCTGAAGGACTACACCCTATGCACAGGAGCTGTGCTGGAGGGCTCTGTGAAGAACTGCAGCAGGAAAGACTCTTGTTGGAGAAGTTCAGAACTGGCAGAACTGTCTCGGGGGGGGGGGGGGCGGGGGCTTTCTGCTGGTGCAGGGGTAGAGCATGAGAAGGAAGAATCATCAGACAAAAGGGTCAGGAACTAGCAGCAAGCTCCATTCCCCATCCCTATGACCTGCTTGTTGGAGGAAGGTAGAGAAGTCAGGAGTGATGTTGAGCCTGGGAAGAAAGGAAGGGTGGTGGCAACGTATACTCAGATTTGTTCTTCTTTCTCATCATCCTACTGTGATTCCTTGCAAGAAATTAAATTACTTTCCCAAGCTGTGACAGCAGTTGCTGGGTCATCTCCCTGTCTTCATCCTGACCCATGACCCTTGCACTCTACTTTCTCCCACTGTCCAGTTGAGGGTGGGGACTGATAAAGTAAAGCCAGCTGTGCATCTGCTGAGCAGACAAGCTCAGCCTACCTCACCTTGCCTACTTCTTTTTCCTGTTCAGGTGATCTGTAGGAACCTCCCACCACAGCACCACCCACACTGACCTGTCCTTCCTAAAGAGCCTGGCTGCAGCCACCATAGTACTCCTGAAGGCTGCCACACTGCATCCCCAGGAAGCCACAGCTCTACAGCCAAGCCACAGAGGAAAAAATGGACAGTGCTGGGCAGGAGCCCAGGCAATGTGCACAAACCTCCATGTCACCACACAGCCTCTGAAGCTCCCCAGAGATCCTCCTGCACCAGAGATGCTCTCAGCCCTTCAACCACCCTTCCCTGCTGCTTGTTGCCAGCACACCAAAGGTCTGTTTCCTGCACCTGCCACCACATGACACTAACTTTGACCTGGTTAGCAGCTGCCAGACAGCAATGCTGACACCTCTGTGTTCTCTGCCACTGCTCTTTGGGCCACTCTGCTGCAGAGCTGCTCCAGGGTGCGACTAGCAGCAGCACAGTAATACACTGCTTCATCCCCTGGCTTTGCTGCCTGCATCTGCAGAGTGAATCTGTTCTGAGAGCCCTTCAGTGATCCTTTAAAGTGATTCTGGAAACCTTCTCCATAGGAATCACCTTCCCTATAAATCCATTCCAGAGTGCCACGAGGGGCCTGCCGGTACCAGAACATGTAGTAGTTCTCCATTCTGCCTCCTCTCATGCTGCACAGGAAAGTGGCTCCAGCATCCTCTTTCACGTTCAGTTCCCTGGATTGCTCCAAGGCCACCTGGCCAGTGACTGCTGCAGTGAGGAAGAAGCAGCCATGATCACTCCCAGGTTCAGAAAGGTCAGGGCAAGAAGAACCTTGAACCACCTCCTCAGAACTGACTGCATTTGGGACTCAGGAGGTGGAAGTGAGCAGTGCCTCAGCACTCACCAGCTCCAACCCTCGCACAGCCTGGGTCGGGCCCCAGCAGCTTTGTGTTCAAGCTCAGCTGGGTTTCCTGCCTCTGTGCAGCCGCACAGAAGTAGTGGGCAGAGTCCTGGGGGTGCAGGGCCCGCAGGGACAGAGATGACTCAGTCTGGGAATTGTCCCTGGCCACCGTGGTTCGACCCGCAAGGGACTTTCCGAATCGAATGATTGAGGAATCAGAGCTAATAACGGACACCCACTGGAGCTGGCCACCAGCTGTCTGACGGTACCACCGAACTGCACGAATCTCAAACCTGTCGAAGCCGTGCCCGCGGCAGCGCAGGGTGACCGAGTCCCCGGACGCTCGCAGCCCTCCGCCGGTCTCCACCAGCCACGGCTGCGCACACACCGCTGCGGAATGAGAGAGCTGGCAGCCGGCTGGGCGCGACCAGGGCCCGAGGCTGTTCCCCTACCGCCCCGGCCAAGAGCTCCCGGCCCGCCACAGCCGCAGCCGCCGCCTGCTTCTGTGGCGGCCAAGCCCCGCGCCCGGGACAGTGCTCTGCCTGCCCTGCCCGCGACGGAGCCACGCCTGGTCCTGGCCCTCAGACCAAGCACCCAAAGCCGCCCTGGCCCTCTGCCTCCTGGCCCAGTGCCGGCCTCGCTGCCCGCCCCGTCCGGCTCTCACCTGCCGGCCCCGCGGCCACGGACAAGGCCAGAAGCCACGGACCCAGCCCGGGCGACATCGGTCCCAGCGGCAGCCGCAGAACAGCCGAGCGGATCCGAGCCGGGCGGCGCTCGGAGCCCCTCCTGACCGCCCCCGACAGCCCTGCCCCAGCCCTCGCCACTCCCACCGTGGCCGCTTCGGGTCGCAGCGCCGGAAGTGGGGACGGCCGCAGCGCAAGGCTGTCGGTTCTGGCTTCCTCGGCGCGCGAATGTTGCTGGCCATGCCTTGCCAGGGCGGGCACGGCGCTGTCTCGCGTTGTGCTCTGCCCAGCCCTGCACCAGGGCAGGCTTGGGCTGCTCATCTGGAGAGCACCAGCTCAGTAAAGGACCTCGGGTTGTGGTGGGCAACCAGGAATGCTGAACTCTTGCAGAGTTCTCATGGTGTCTCGGGTGCCCCTGCAAAGTATTGGCAGCAGGTCACAGAGGTGATCCTTCCCCTCGGCACTGGTGAGGACCCACCTTGGGTACAAGGTCTACTTATTGGCTCCCCAGCACAGGAGAGACTTGCATCCAGGAGAGAGAAAAGTGAAGGCCAAGAAGGTGATAAGGGGATTGGAACTTCTCTTACATGAGAGAGCTGACACTCTGATGGTCTTCTCTTAGATCCTGTTGTGTGATGTTCCTGTATAAAGCTGCAGACACAGGTCCATACGTGTGCAACCACACACAATCCTAAGCCTGGCTTTGGGAGGCTGGGCAATAATAGGCAGCCCCACTGGACTGGGCCACCTGCTGCTTCCTGCAGCCTGAGAGCCCTACTGCTGGCCACAGCTTCTTGTTGGAGGCAGGGATTCTGGCAGGGATCCTGGACAGAGCAAAGACAAGGGAATTCAATCACACCCAAAGGTCTTGGCAGAGAATTGCAGGGGGTACATGGCAGCATGTTGGCCGTGCATGAGTCCAGCAGGAAAAACTAGAAGCCTTCCCCACAGTCACAACCTCAAGGACACAAGAGTAATCCCAAAGCTGTGTCCCTTGAAAAGCTCTGGCTCGCCATCAGGCCTGATGCCATCCATTCAGCCTTCCTAGAGCAGAAGAGGAGCCAGTTTTGCTCTTAGGATGGTAGAAGAGAGGAGGCTGTAACGAGCCTTTGATAAATGTCTGGTGCAACCCTCCTCAAAGCAGGCTCAGCTGGTGTTGAGTAGCAGCTTTGGTGAACTTTCTTCACTGCAGCCTGCATGGGCAGCTGAAATTTCTTGTGACCAAACCACGCTGCTCACACCCCAATGTTTTAGCTATTGCTGATCTGTGCTTACGCAGCAGCAGGACCTTCTCCATTTCTCCTGTTGTCCCAGCAGCTGTAGAGCTGAGCACAGCTGGCCAAAGGTATATTCCATACTGCAGGAAATTCTGTGATGCAATAAATCTGAGGCGAAGGAGGAGGGAAGGGGAAGTTTGGAGTTGGGACATTTGTCCTTGTCCATTAGCTGCTCTGTATGGCAGGTCTGCTTTCCTGAGAGTGGCTGAACATCTGCCTGCAAGGGGAGTTGGGAATGAATTCCTTATGTCACTGGGCTTGGAAGTGCAGCTCCTGCTTTACTTCTTAAACTCTTTACACACGAGTTTGCTCACTTGTACTGCCTCCCCTATCCCACTGCAGGTGACTGTGAGAAGTATGATTGGTGCTAGGTGAATAAAACAGCAGGATTACCTGTTACCATATATGGCTGTAAGTTAGTTTGGTGCCTTAAGTTGCAAGAAGTTCTGTTGTATGCAGCAAGAAGTTAGCTCAACATGATGTTAGGTAACAGGGAATAAGTAGGTGTGTGCCAGACAATGGGAGCACAACCGAGGAAGACTCTTGACTTCATCCATGACCACCAGAGGGAGAGGGAAAAGACCCCCAGGGTGTAAGGACTTGATAGAGACTGAATCCACATATGCCTAGCCCTGCCATAGCGGGAGAGGAGCCACCACGTGTGCCGCTCTGAGCCCTGTAAACCTCAGGGAAGACTAAAGCACTGTTCGTGCCTATACTGCATCAAACCCGGGACCACTCCTAGTGTCCTGCTATTCCTTTAAGCCAAGTAAACAAGAAGTCGCTGCTCAGCGCAGCCGCATTCTCTCTCCCCGAGGCTGTTCACATCAGCCCCGAGACTCGTCACAGCCCGGCCGACCCCATAGCCTTTGTCTGCTGTCGTTATCCGACCAGCAACCGTCGCCCCACCCTGCCATGCGAGCTGACTCCCAGGGCCGACCCCATGGGCCGACTCCGACCAGGACCGATTCCTGTTGTCTGGAGGGAATTGACCGAATCCTGAAGGGAACCTGTTTCCAAGCTAAGCCCAGGTTCCATTGTTCCCTCTCCACTGCTGCGGAGAGAGGAGACAGTAACCCAGCGCCACCGTCCAACTCAACTAGGAACCAGTCCAGCAACAGTAGTCTGCCGGACCTCCACCTTGCTATGAACAACATCTACAGAGTATCTCCCACGTGCTGTCCATCCACTAGCACTCAGTTCAAAGTATCCGCGTCCAGCAGAGGAATAGCTGACGCACAGAAAGATTGTAATATTGCTGTATAGAGCCAGAAGCCGCCCATGTCCCGCCCAGTCGCCATCTCGTGGCCAAGTGGCAGAACTGCACCCTTCGTTATATAAATATAGAAATAGTCTGTAGATAGTTTAATTAAGTTCTAATCATAACTAAGCCTCTTATGGAATGTATTTCATGAACGTACACTAGAACATGTATATAAGTTATATACATGTTTCATCGGTTATTAATAATTTGATAATTAAAATTATATTATCATAATTCATATTTCATATTAATAAATTTAATAACCGCTTCACAACAATGTCTCCATATAATACTCCTATTCTACCAGTTTTGAAGCCTGATGGGTCCTATAGATTGGTGCAAGACCTCAGAGGAGTAAACCAAAGGACTATGAACCGATGATTCCCGATAGTGGCAAGCCCCCAAGTTTTGTTTGGTATAGTGTGATAGATTTAAAGGATGCATTTTGGGCCTGTCCATTAGATGAACAGAGCAGGGATGATTTAGCATTTGAGTGGGAGGATCCTTTGAATGGTCATAAGCAACAAACAAGTAGGACAGTCCTCCCTCCAGGATTTACAGAATCCCCAAACTTGCTTGGGCAAGCTCTTGCAAAACTGTTGTCAACCTTCCAATCATCCTCAGACATAAAACTTTCACAACAGGTGGATGATTTGTTGACAGCTGGACAAGCACAGGGAGATGTCAGAAGAGGAACTATAGAACTGCTGAATTTCTTTGACAATAAAGGATGAAAGCTGTCCAGATCAAAATGACAATTTGTGGAAAATGAGGTAAAATATTTGGGACATTGGCTTAGTAATGGGAGGAAGAAATTAGATCCAGAAAGGATATCTGGGACATTAGCCTTATCTCCGCCAAAAACTAAAAACTAAATTAGACAGGATTGTTAGGGATATTGCAGACAATGGATAGAGGGATGCAGTGAAAAGGTAAAACTTTAGTATGAAAAGTTAGTCACTGATCGAATGAAGCAGACTCATGAAGATGAGGAGAGAGTTCAAAAGTTAAAGGAAGTATTATATGAAGCACCAATAGTGACTTTGCCTGAGATTCATAGGCCTTTTCAATTATTCATAAATATCTAAATCAAACTGCATGTGGGGAACTGACTCAGGATTGGGCAGGAAGCAAGAAACCTATCAGATATTTTGCTACATTACTAGGCCCCATTAGTTGAGGGTGGCCTGCTTGCTTCCAGTCATTAGTGGCAGCAGCCTTATTGGTAGAAGAGACTGAAAAAATAACCTTTGGAGCTACCCTTACACTACTCTCCCCTCATGATATAAGAGAGGCGTTGCAATAAAAAGCTGAAAAATGGCTAACTGATAGTTGCCATTTGAAGTATGAGACCATTTTAATGGAAATATCAGATTTGGATTTAAGGGTAACATGTGCCCAAAATCCTGCTCAATTTTTATATGGAGAAACTATTAATAATTTGAACCACAACTGTATTGAGGTAATAGAATTGCAAAGGAAAATAAGGCCTGATTTGGAGGAAATAGAATTGTCTGAAGGAGAAAGACTTTTTATAGATGGGTCATCCAGGGTTATAGAAGGAAAACATCAATCAGGATATGCAAGAGTAGATGGAATCAAGATGGTGGTTAATGAATCTAACTCTCTTAGTCCTACCTGGTCAGCTCAGGCATGTGAGTTAGATGCACTGTACCGAGCTTTGGAAATCTTAAAGGGCCTGGAAGGAACTATATACACAGACTCCAAGTATACACATGGAGTTTAGGAGGAAAGGGATTAATAAATACACAAGGGAACGACCTAATACATCAGGAATTAATATCTCAAGTTTTACAGGCCTTAAAAGGACCAAAGGAAGTTGCTGTAGTACATGTGAAAGGACACCAAAAGGGAACTGGGTATCAGATAAGGGGAAATAATCTTGCTGATGAAGAAGCAAAAAGGGCAGACTTAAAAGAGCCAGTTAAAGCATATTTAGTGCAAGAAAAGGAAGAGATTCATGAGAAAAAATATACTTCTGGTGAATTAGATGAAATTAAAAGACTGGGAGCAAAAGTAGTTAAGGGTAAATGGATACTCCCAGATGACAGAGAAATATTACACATTATTAGAGAAGAATTACACATGGGTTACATGAGGGCACTCACTGGGGTACTAGAGCATTATGTGATCATTTTTTTAAATACCATGGGTGCGTAGGTACCTTTGAAACTGCAAAACAAGCTACCCAAGGCTGTCTGATATGTCAAAAGATAAATAAGAAGGCTATGAGACAAACCCTGACAGAGGGAAGCAAAACAGCCTACAGACCTTTTGAAAGGGTGCAAGCAGACTTTATGGAATTACCTAAAATAGGAAGATACAAATATTTATTAGTAATGATTGACCAACTAACCCACTGGGTAGAAGCCTTCCCACTGCTAGGGCAACAGCACAATCAGTAGTAGAAATCATACTAGAATACATAATCCCACGATTTGGAATTATTAAGGTATTTGATTCAGACCAGGGAACACATTCCACCTCAAAGATTGTTAGGCTGATGAGTGAAGCCCTAGGCATTACCTGGGAGTACCATACCCTGTGGCATCCTCAAAGTTCAGGACGGGTAGAAAGAATGAATCAAACATTAAAGCAACAATTATCAAAATTAATGATAGAGCCAAAATTACCTTGGGTAAGGTGTCTGCCTCTGGCTTTGGTAAATATTTGAACGATGCCGAATTCTGAACCCGGCATCTCCCCTTTTGAAATGTTGTATGGGATACCATATTCCCACGGAATGGCAGTGGGACACCTGATGATAGAAGATACAACTAGACAACAATATATAAAAACTATAGGGAAAAATCTTGAGGAATTATGATTAAAAGGGATATTAGCTCAAACAGCACCCTTGGGATTCCCAATACCTAAGATACGACCAGGAGACTATGTGTTAATTAAAGTCTGGAAGGAAGAGTCACTTTCTCCCAAATGGGAGGAACCCTTTCTTGTCTTACTAACTTCTGAAACCACTATAGGAACTATTGAAAGAGGATGGACTTGTATTTCTAGGGTAAAAGGACCCATCAAGGAGGAATCTAGGTGAAGAATAGACTCAACACCTGGAAACTTGAAGATAAAGCTGCAAAGAAACAAATAACACCCTGGTGTACTGGGCAGAGCCTCCAGTAAATCCATGAATTCGCTCAAGTCTTTACAAATGGTTCAGAATTGAACCAGGACTTGAGTTAGAAAAAACTGCTGTAGCATATCGTGAGGACTATAGTTATGGAATTACCTTATTAGAAACTAATTCTCAGAAAACTGGAGGATCTGGCTTGTATATAACCTCACCTTCAACTAGAATACATGCTCCAGCTTGTGAAGTAGAGAATAGTGAGTCGGGAGAGAGCGGGGAATGTGTGTTGGACCAGGAAATAATCTTAACTTGTGTAAAACATCCAGGGGAGCATTCGACTTGGATTACTTATTGCTGTTATAACTGCAAACAGCTATGGTCATGCATCTACCATAACCAACCAACAAATGTTATGTCCTCAGTGTAGAGAAGATAGGTACACTCTGCAAATGGAAGGGGAGGACTTTGTAGAAGTAGTAAAACTTTTTTGTGGAGATCAAAATTATTTCCCTTTGCATTGGGAAATATTAGCAGGAGATTGGGAACATACTTGTCACACAGCCCATGCACATCGAGGAAGTAAATTAACGCGAGACATTTTTAAACTGTTAAGAGACTTGGGGGTGGAAAAAACTGAGGCTAAGGTAAGAGGCTGGCTAACAGAGTGGGACATATAACTGAGAAGGTAAGACCAGAAGAGGAATTAGTATTGCCAATGTTTTACCTGCCAAGGGAGGCAACCCCTTTGGGAAGTGGCATTGGGCTATGATGGCCTGTACCAGACCTCTCTTAATTTTAGTCCAAATTTTGCTTTCCCTTGAGAAAGCACAAAATTGTAGCCAGTGCATAACTCTTACTCACCAAGGACATATCTGGCAACACACTCTGGTTTATCATACCATCTATGAATGTAAAGGAGAAAAAAATGACCCCATGTTATGAAAATCAGACAAAATATGATAGGTGCAAGGAAAAGAATGATAAGGTTGTCTTTTATGAGCCCAGGGAATTTCCTTATAAGTGGTGGATAGAAGTCAGAACAAATAACCAGGAGGGAAGATTGGTTGGTAAAAGTGAAATATTTACAGACCTCAGTCAACCAATGTCGGTTATGTTTGATGCATGTGATGCCATAGATGATGGTTTAGATACGAACTGTGGGAGCCTAGAATGGAGACGATATTATAGTAAGCAACCAAAATACTTTCGTCTGGGTGGAGACCATTGTTACATAAATCCTGATTATGTTCCTAGCCCAACAGCTCGATATCAATCATCGCATCTTTGCGGAAGATGAAGGTGGTGCTGTGTGTGTTGGGATACTGCTAACTGGGGCTATGACTATCAGGGTAGGAAGTTAGGATTGGAAGTAAAATTGAAAAGCCTGGAGTCAGAACCAAATTGCACATCTCGCCAGTGCAATGTGGTAAATTTGACTATTTTCAAGCCAGGAAATTGGAAAAAGGCTGATTTAAAGGGGTATGGGTTAAAGATTTATGGGACTGGTGAAAATCCAGGCGTAATATTAGACATAGGAGTACAGGAGCAAACTAAGGAGTCAAGAATTCAACACTTGGTATTCCGTTCATTCTATCATGAAATGGAGACTGGAGTGAAATATGAAATTCCTGTTGTAGCAAGAAATTTATTTGTAAATTTAACAGAAAATACTGCTAAAGCTCTAAATGTCACCAACTGTTAGCTATGTGGAGCAACCAACACAGGAGAAAGGTGGCCATGGGAATCGATGGAAGTGAGTATCTCTAACCCTGAAATATGGAAAGAAAAGAATGAAAATAGGGCACAACAATGGGTACTGCAAACACGCACTAAAGGGCAGACTTGTTGGTAAAATTCAGAACCTGGAAAGATGGTAGGACATTTAGTATGTGAAGGAGGCTATGGATGGAACATTACCACCCAAAACTGGATGAAATGGGGAAATCTGTTGTCTATCCCTGCAATAGCACAGGACTGGACTAAAGGGGAAAAGATTTCCGAAGGGTGGAAGGCACCTGATGGGTGTTATTGGGTTTGTGGGAAAATAGCTTATACACAATTACCAAAGAATGGGACTGGTTCCTGTGTCCTGGGGACTATCAGACCAAGCTTTTTTCTGTTACCTATTTCAAAGGGAGAGCAGCTAGGTGTTCAATTATATACTGAAACAGAGGAATTGTGGCAGGCTAGAAGAGAATTAAAAATTGACAACTGGAAAGATAATGAATGGCCTCCTGAAAGGATTATTGCTTATTATGATCCTGCTCCTTGGGCAGAGGATGGTTCCTGGGGATACAGGACCCCACTCTGTATGCTAAGTCGGATAATTAGATTACAAGCAGTAATAGAATTGATTGTAAATAAAAGTGGAGCTGCATTAAATCTTTTAGCAAGTCAAAATACTGAAATGCAAACAGCTATTTACCAAACTAGACCTGCCCTAGACTTCTAGCTCAGGAAGGAGGTGTGTGTGGAAATTCAATCTAACCAATTGCTGTCTAGAAATAGATCATAATGGAAATGCTGTTGGTGAACTAGTCAGGGAAATGAAGAAAATTTCTCATGTGTCTGTACAGACCTGGAATGGAATAAATTTGAACTATGCTTGGGGAGGAATGTTGGAAAATGATTGGTTTAAAAGGTTAACTATGATGGGAGTGGGCATTTTGACAATTATAATAATCGTACCTTGTTGTGTACCTTGCCTCATAAAATTGATTCAATCTGTAGTACAGAATATGCAGGTTTCTTTTAACTCTAGGAATACCGAAACTCAGCCTTTAATGACTCTAAAGGTCAAGAGGAAGAAGGCTGATGCTATACAAGAAATCTTAAAAACATCAGAAGCTACAGCACGAATCAGTAAGATAAAGAAAAAGGTGAGGGACTGTGAGAAGTATGATTGGTGCTAGGTGAATAAGTTACCATATATGGCTGCAAGTTAGTTTGATGCCTAAAGCTGCAAGAAGTTCTATTGTATGCAGCAAGAACTTAACTCAACAAGATGTTAGGTAACAGGGAATAAGTAGGTGTGTGCCAGACAACGGGAGCACAACCGAGGAAGACTCTTGACTTCATCCATGACCACCATGAGGGAGAGGGAAAAGACCCCCAGGGTGCAACCCCGGCTGCACAGGTTGCCGAACTCATGGGAGGAGTTTTCCTGGAACTGAAACTCCTTTTCCAAGAAACTATTTGAATATGGATAAGGATGAAGTATAAAAAGCTGTAGGCTGCTGTATACGGCATGCGTGGGAGTGGAGCTGAGACACTGCTGCCCCCAGTGCTGTTGTGTTTGCCGCTGGGACCAACAGCTTTTGCTCCCCCTTTTCAATAAAGCAAATACACTTCTGAATTGGCTATGAGTTTCTATAACATAGCCAAGTGAGCAGTTGTGTGGGGCTCAGCTTCCTCTGCTGCCACAGCTTTGTCCAGTTCAGTCCTTCAACCACCCTTCCCTGCTGCTTGTTGCCAGCACACCAAAGGTCTGTTTCCTGCACCTGCCACCACATGACACTAACTTTGACCTGGTTAGCAGCTGCCAGACAGCAATGCTGACACCTCTGTGTTCTCTGCCACTGCTCTTTGGGCCACTCTGCTGCAGAGCTGCTCCAGGGTGCGACTAGCAGCAGCACAGTAATACACTGCTTCATCCCCTGGCTTTGCTGCCTGCATCTGCAGAGTGAATCTGTTCTGAGAGCCCTTCAGTGATCCTTTAAAGTGATTCTGGAAACCTTCTCCATAGGAATCACCTTCCCTATAAATCCATTCCAGAGTGCCACGAGGGGCCTGCCAGTACCACAACATGTAGTAGTTCTCCATTCTGCCTCCTCTC
Organism: Picus viridis; assembly: GCA_033816785.1. Taxonomy (NCBI): domain Eukaryota; kingdom Metazoa; phylum Chordata; class Aves; order Piciformes; family Picidae; genus Picus; species Picus viridis. The sequence continues at coordinate 6,302,751 of CM066603.1, read as the reverse complement.
ATGCTGCACAGAAAGTGGCTCCAGCATCCTCTTTCACGTTCAGTTCCCTGGATTGCTCCAAGGCCACCTGGCCAGTGACTGCTGCAGTGAGGAAGAAGCAGCCATGATCACTCCCAGGTTCAGAAAGGTCAGGGCAACACTGGTGAGAGCACTGCAATGGCACTGGAGCTGCTGGAAGACTCAGTAGCTCTCTTTGAATCCAGATAGGCAGAGGAGTAGGGCTGGTACCAGGAGGTAGGACTCACAAAGAAGAATACACCACATTGCCCTCTCTCCTTTTCCATGACACAGATGGAACTTTTTCTGATTTTCCCTTTAGAGCAAGGAAGGTTTTGTACCCAGAGGATGAATCACTTTGTCTCTGCCAAGCTGGCATGGGGAGGAATTCACACCCCTGCTCCTGACATCTTTGCTCTGAATGAGCACAGGAGGGACAAAAGACCTCACACTGGCAAGCCTGGCTTGGGCACTCTGCAGCCATCCTGGATGTGATCTTTACAATACAATACAATACACCAGGTTGGAAGAGACCTTCAAGATCATCGCGTCCAACCCATCAAACAATCCAACCCACCCAACACTAGACCATCAGAGAATCATAGAATCCATTTGCTGGATAACACCTTTAAGGTCATTGAGTCCAACCATAGACAGGATGGGTGGCAGTGCCCCATGAGCAGAGTGTCCTGTCCAAGTGCAAAGCATTAGGAGCCAAGCTGTGAGTGTAGCAGATTGGTGTCCTGCCTGTCCCCACACTGCAGAGATGGCAGGAAGAGAGGAAACATTACACCATTTTTAAAAAGGGTAGAAAGGAGAACTTTGGGAACTACCAACCTGGCAGTCTCCCTTCTTGGGAAGATCATGGAACAGATCCTCCTAGATGCCAAGCTGAGGCATATGGAGGACAGGGATATGATTCAGGACAGCCAGCATGGCTTTACTAGGGGCAGGTCCTGCCTGACCAACCTTGGGGCTTTCTGTGACCAAGTGACTATGGCAGAGATGACAGAGATGGCAGAGTGACAAGAGATGATCTTTGATGTGATCTGTCTGGACATCTGCAAGGCCTTTGACAAAGTCCCCACAGCATCCTGCTGGCCAAGCTGGAGAGATGTGGATTTGCTGCATGGACTGTTCAGTGGGTGAGGAATTGGCTGGGTGGTCACATCCAGAGGGTGGTGCTCAACAGCTTGAAGTGCAGATGGAGAGCAGTGCCAGTGATGTCCCTCAGAGGTCTGTACTGGGACCTCTGCTCTTTAATATTTTTATCAATGGTATAGACAGTGGGATCCAGACACTGTCAGCAGTGTGCAGATGGCACAAGCTGTGTGGTGCTGTTGATACACCAGAGGGGCAGGATGGCATCCAGAGGGACCTGGACAAGCTGCAGAGGTGACCAAGGTGAACCTCATGGATTTCAACAAGAGCAAGTGCAGGTTTCTGCACCTGGGCTGGAACAATGGCAATATTGGCTGAGAGATGAGGTCAGAGAAAGCAGCCCTGAGGAAGAGGACTTGGGGGTGCTGATGGATGAGAAGCTGGACATGAGCAGGCAGTGTGAGCTTGCAGCACAGAAGGCAAATCACATCTTGGGCTGCATCAAAAGAAGCATTACCAGCAGATCCAGAGAGGTGACTCTGCCACTTTGCTCTGGTGAGGCCTCATCTGCAGTACTGTGTCTGGAGCCCTCAACATGGAGGACATGGAGCTGATGGAGTGGGACCAGAGGAGGGCCATGAAAATTATCAAGGGGTTGGAGCACCTCTGCTATGAGGACAAGCTGAGGGAGCTGGGGCTGTTCAGCCTGGAGTCTTCTTGGAGCTCCACTGGCAGCCTGCCAGTATCTGAAGTGGCTACAAGAAGGATGGGGAGAGACTGTTTACAAGAACCTGCAGTGACAGGACCAGAGGCTATGGCTTCAAACTAGAGCAGAGAGATTGAAATTGGATATCAGGAAGTTCTTCACTATGAGGGTGGTGGAACACTAGAACAGGTTGCCCAGGGAGGTGGTTGGGGTCCCATCCCTGGAGATATTCAAGGTGAGGCTCAATCACAGAATTACAGTATCACAGTATCACCAAGGTTGGAAGAGACCTCAAAGATCATCAAGTCCAACCTGGCACCACAGACCCCATGACTAGACCATGGCACCAAGTGCCACATCCAGTCCCCTCTTGAACACCTCCAGGGAGGGTGGCTCCACCATCTCCCTGGGCAGCACATTCCAATGGTGAACAATTCTCTCTGTGAAGAACTTTCTCCTCACCTCCAGCCTAAACTTCCCCTGGCACAGCTTGAGACTGTATCCTCTTGTTCTGGTGCTGCTTGCTAGAGAGAAGAGACCAACCCCCACCTGGCTACAACCTCCCTTCAGGGAGTTATAGACAACAAGAAGGTCTCCCCTGAGCCTCCTCTTCTCCAGGCTAAACAACCCCAGCTCCCTCAGCCTCTCCTCGCAGGGCTTGTGCTCAAGGCCTCTCACCAGCCTTGTTACCCTTCTCTGGACACGTTCAAGTGTCTCGATGTCCTTCTTAAACTGAGGGGTCCAGAACAGGACACAGTACTCAAGGTGTGGCCTAACCAGTGCAGGGACACAATGACTTCCCTGCTCCTGCTGGCCACACTATTCTTGATACAGGCCAGGATGCCGTTGGCCTTCTTGGCCACTTGGGCACACTGCTGGCTCATGTTTAGGCAGCTGTCAATCAGCACCCCCAGGTCCCTCTCTGTTTGGCAGCTCTCCAGCCATTCTGACCCCAGCCTGTAGCACTGCCTGGGATTATTTGTGGCCAAAGTGCAGCACCTGGCACTTGGATTTGTTGAATGCCATCCTGTTGGACTCTGCCCATCTGTCCAGCCTGGCAAGGTCCCTCTACAAAGCCCTTCTGCCCTCTAACAGACCAGCTCCTAACCCCAGCTTGGTGTCATCTGCAAATTTATTGATGATGGAATCAATCCCCTCATCCAGATCATCAATAAAGATATTAAACAGGATGGGGCCCAGCACTGATCCTTGGGGCACACCACTAGTGCCTGGTCGCCAGCTGGATGTGGCACCATTCACCACTACTCTCTGGGCTCGGCCCTCCAGCCAGTTCCTAACCCAGCACAGAGTGCTGCTGTCCGAGCCAGGGGCTAACAGCTTAGCCAGCAGTTTGCTGTGGGGAACGGTGTCAAAGGCCTTGCTGAAGTCCAGGTAGACCACATCCACAGCCTGCACCACATCCACCAGGCAGTCACCTGGTCATAGAAGGAGATCAGGTTGGAGAGGCAGGACCTGCCCTTCCTAAATCCATGTTGGCTGGGCCTGAGCCCTTGGCCATCCTTCAGGTGTGCAGTTATTGCCGCCAGGATAATCTGCTCCATCATTTTCCCTGGCACTGAGGTCAGGCTGACAGGCCTGGAGCTTCCAGGTTCGTCCATCCATCCATTCTTGTGGATGGGGATCACACTGGACAGTTTCCAGTCATCTGGGACCTCTCCAGCGGGCCAGGACTGATGGAAAATGATGGAGAGTGGCTTGGCAGCTCATCTGCCAGCTCCCTCAGCACCCTAGGATGGATCCCATCCGGCCCCATGGACTTGTGAGTATCCAAGTGGCTCAGCAGGTCCAGAACCAATTCCTCATGGATATCCAGGGCATGACACTGCTCCCTGACCCCATCACCCAGCTCAGGAGGCCACTCGTCCTGAACTCCTCCTGCCTTGCTGTTAAAAATTGATGCAAAGAAGGTGTTCAGGACCTCAGCCTTTATCTCATCTTCAGTCAATGTGTTCCCCTCCATTTCCAATAAGGAGTGCAGATTCTTCTTGTCCCTCTTTTTAGTGTTAATATATTTGTAAAAATGCTTTTTATTACCTTTCACAGAGGTGTTCAGCTTCAGTTCTAACTGGGCCTTTGCCTCTCTAATTTTTCTCCTGCATAATCTAACAACTTCCTTAAACATACCTCAAGAAGCCTTCCCCTCCTTCCAAAGGTGATACAGCCTCTTTTTTCCCTTAGTTCCTCCAGGAGCTGCTTGCTCATCCAGGCCCAGAGCCTTCCCCTCGGCTCATCTTTCAGCAGATGGGCACTGCCAGTTCCTGTGCCTTCAAGAGCTCTTGTTTAAAGTAGCTCCAACCATCCTGGACCCCTCGGTTCTTGAGGGCTGATACCCAGGGAACTTTGCAAATAAGTTTCTTAAACAAGCTGAAGTTTGCCCTCTGGCAGTCCAAGGTGAAGGTTCTGTTTGTGCTCCTCCCTAGCTCCCTCCATATTGAAAACTTCACCATCTCATGGTTGCTGCACCCCAGGCAGCCTCCCACCGTCACATCTCCCACCAGCCCTTCTCTATTGGAGAACAGCAGGTCAAGCAGAGCCTGACCCCTGGTAGGCTCACTCAACAGCTGCAGCAGGAAGTTGTCCTCCATGCTCTCCAGGAATGTTCTGGACTGCCTCCTCTCTGCTGAATTAAGTTCCCAGCAGATATCTGGCAGGTTAAAGTCACCCACAAGGACAAGATCTGATGATCTTGAGACAGCCTCCAATTGCTTATAGAATAATTCGTCTACCTCCTCATCCTGGTTGGGTGGTCTATAACAGACAAGACTCCAAGCCTTCCTCTGATTTTAACCCATAGGCTCTCAATCCTTTCATCCTCCACCTCTAGCTCTGCGGCAGGGAGTGACTCCCTAATATACAGAGCCACCCCTCCTCCTCTACTCCCTCACCTGTCTCTCCTGAAGAGCCTGTAACCCCCCAGTGCAGCACTCCAATCATGCGTGTCATCCCACCATGTTTCTGAGATGGCGACTATGTCATAGTCACCCTGGTGGACCAGGGCTTCCAGCTCCTCTTGCTTATTGCCCGTGCTGCGTGCATTGGTGTACAGCACTTCAGCTGGGCTCTCGACTTCTCTATTGACCCTAATCTGTGCCCCACTCTCTCCTCTCCAGAGAGACTGGTTTCCTCACCTACCCCCTTCAGACCTAAAGCCCTCCCAATGAGCCCTGCCAACTCTAGTGCCAGGACTCTCTTACCTTTTCTAGATAACTGCACCCCATCAGGACCCAGCAGGTCAGGTGCAGTAAAAGTTGCCCTGTGATCAAAGAACCCAAAATTTTGCTGCTGGCACCATCCCCTGAGCCAATTGTTGATGGTGTGGGTTCTCCCGTTCCTCTCAGTGTACTCCCCTGCCACTGAGGGAACTGAGCAGAACACCACTTGAGCTCCTGCCCCTTCAATCAATTGTCCAAGGGCCTTGAATTCTTTTTTAATTGCCCTGCTGCCCTTCTTGTCAATCTCGTCACTCCCAGCTTGTATTACCAGCAGAGGGTAATAGTCAGAGGCCTGGATTAGCTTTGGGAGTCTCCTTGTGATGTCCCTAACCCGCGCCCCAGGTAGGGAGCAGAGATCCCTGTGGGATGGGGCAGGATGATATATGGGGCCCTCAGTGCCCCCCAGGAGAGCGTCCCCAACAACTATAACCCTTCTATTTTTCTTTGTGGAGCTGGTCATTATAGTTGGTGGGGACTGCTTGGCCCTAGACATCTCCCCAGATGGCTGCTCCGCAGCCCTCTCATCCCCATTGCCCTCGGCCTGCAGGGCCTCATACTTACTATGCAAGGGCAACAGAAGAGGAGGAAAGGGCCAGGACGGATTTCCCTTGCCACCCCTGACAGGGACCTGTATCCATCCCTCACTCCCTGTTTCCAGGGACACTTCCCTCAGCAGGGGAGATCTGCAGAGACTGCTCCCACATATCTAACTCCCTTTTGCTTTCCCTTATTGACCTGAGGCTGGATACTTCATCCTTCAGCTCGGCCACTTCATCCTTTAACTCCGCCACCGGATTGAGGAGAAAGTTCACCTGGTCACACCTGACAGATGTTTTCTCCTTTCCCCTCCATTCCAATGAGGCCCTGGGCAACCTGATCTAGTTAAGGATGTCCCTGCTGACTGCAGGAAGGTCAGACTGGATGAACTTTGGAGGTTTCTTCTGGCCTGGACCATTCTATGATTCCATGATTCTAAGGCAGAGAGAGGCTCCAGGCAGGCAGAGTGCCCAGGCCAATTGGATGCCATAAGGACCCTGAACCACCTCCTCAGAACTGACTGCATTTGGGACTCAGGAGGTGGAAGTGAGCAGTGTCTCAGCACTCACCAGCTCCAACCCTCACACAGCCTGGGTCAGGCCCCAGCAGCTTTGTGTTCAAGCTCAGCTGGGTTTCCTGCCTCTGTGCAGCCGCACAGAAGTAGTGGGCAGAGTCCTGGGGGTGCAGGGCCCGCAGGGACAGAGATGACTCAGTCTGGGAATTGTCCCGGGACGCAGTGGCTGGACCGTGAAGGGACCGCCAGAATAGGATGATTGAGGAATCAGAGCTGATGTAGGACACCCACTGGAGCTGGCCACCAGCTGTCTGACGGTACCACCAAATTCCATGAATGTTGAACCTGTCGAAGCCGTGCCCGCGGCAGCGCAGGGTGACCGAGTCCCCGGACGCTCGCAGCCCTCCGCCGGTCTCCACAAGCCACGGCTGCGCACACACCGCTGCGGAATGAGAGAGCTGGCAGCCGGCTGGGCGCGACCAGGGCCCGAGGCTGTTCCCCTACCGCCCCGGCCAAGAGCTCCCGGCCCGCCACAGCCGCAGCCGCCGCCTGCCTCTGTGGCGGCCAAGCCCCGCGCCCGGGACAGTGCTCTGCCTGCCCTGCCCGCGACGGAGCCACGCCTGGTCCTGGCCCTCAGACCAAGCACCCAAAGCCGCCCTGGCCCTCTGCCTCCTGGCCCAGTGCCGGCCTCGCTGCCCGCCCCGTCCGGCTCTCACCTGCCGGCCCCGCGGCCACGGACAAGGCCAGAAGCCACGGACCCAGCCCGGGCGACATCGGTCCCGGCAGCAGCCTCAAGGTAGCCGAGCGGAACCGCGCACGGGGCCGCTTCTGACCGCCTCCGACAGACCCTGCCCGGCCCCTTCGAGGGGCGGGGAGGGATGTGGGGCACAGCCCCCGCGGAGTGCCGGGCCCGTGCAGGAAGACTGCTGGCCCTGTGGTGCCAGCGTCACCCCACTGCTCTCCTGCCCGGCCCTGCCGTGGGGGTCAGGGCATGAGCTCGGCGTGGATGCAGCCTCACAGAAGCCTCTGCTGCCATCCAGAGGGACCTCGACCGGCTGGAGACATGGGCTGGCAGGTGATGGAGCACCTCGACTTGGAATCTTGACTGGTTTGTGGAGGTGAAGGGTGAGCAACTTATCACAGAATCAGAGAATACATCCAGTTGGAAGAGACCTCCAAGCTCATCCAGTCCAACTCTCAACCCAGCACTGAAAGGTCAAAACTGAACCATGTCTCTAAGTGCCATGTGTCCACATGGCACTTGAATGCCTCCCAGGATGGTGACTGCAGCACTGCCCTGGGCAGCCCATTCCAATATTTGAGAGCCCTCTCTGGGAAGAAATATTTCCTGAGATCCAGCCTGAACCTCCCCTAATGCAGCTTGGAACAATTGCCTCTGCTCCTGTTGCTTGCCACCAAGGAGCAGAGGCTGTCCCCTCCCACTCCAACCTCCTTTCAGGGAGCTGTACAGAGCAGTGAGGTCTTCTCTCAGCCTCCTCTTCTCCAGCCTGAACACCCCCAGCTCCCTCAGATGCTCCTCGTAGGCTAGGTGCTCCAGGCCCTTCACCAGCCTCAACTAGTCAGGCAGGACCTGGCTTTCACAAAACCCTGCTTACTAGGCCTGTCTGCCTGCCTATCTTGCATGTGCTGTGTGCTGGCACTCAGGCTGACCTGCTTCATAACCTTTCCTGGCACCAAGGTCAGACAAAGGCCTCTACTTCCCTGGATCACCCTTTTGGTCTTTCTTATGAGCGTCACATTTGCTGGCCTCCAGTCAGCTGGGACCTCCTCAGCCAGGACTGATGACAATTAATGGTGAGTGGCTTGGTGAGCACAGCTGCCAGCTCCTGAAGTACCCTTGGGTGGATCCCATCCAGTCCCATAGATTTGTGCACATCTAAATGGCACAACTGGCCATTGATCATCTTCTCCTGGATTGTGGGGGCTACTTTCTGCTCTCCATCCCTGTCTTCCAGTTCCAGGGGCTACACCTTCATGGAGCAACTGGTGTCACTGACAAATACTGAGGCAAAGCAGGCATTCAGCATCTCAGCCTTTTCCTTGTCTTTGGTGACCAGGTTCCCTCTCCTACACCCAGCAGTGGGTGGAGATTCTCCCCAGCTCTTCTTTTCCCTCTTCACATCCTTATTAAAGCTCTTTTTATTCTCTTGAATGACACTGGCCAGATTGAGTTCTAGTTCAAATTTGGCCTTCTTAATTTTCTCCCTACAGAGCCTTGTACTTTTCCAGATGCCTGCCCCTTCCACAGCCAGGAGACTTTCCTTTTCCTCCTGAGTTCTACCCAAAAGTCTCTACTTAGCCAGGCTGCTCTTCTGCCCCAGCAGCTCATTTTCCGATGCAGAGGGACAGCCTTTGAAGATTTGGGTTGAGGAACGTCCATCCTGCCTGGATGCACCACACAGTCTCCTAAACCAGTCAAAGTCTGCCCTCCACAAGTCCAAGGATGTCATTCTATTGACTCCCCTTCTAACTTCACTAAGAATTGTAAACTCCACCACTTCATGGCCACTTTGTCAAAGATGGCCACCAACCTTTGCACCTCCTACTAGTCCTTCCATGTTTACAAGCAGCAGGTCTAGTAGCTATCCTTCATTGGCTCATTCACCAGCTGTGTTAGGAACTAACCCACAAGCATTCACCCCTGTCATCACCATCATCATGATGCTCCAGGCAGTTGAGGCCTTCCCTGACATACAGAGCCACTCCACTGCCTCTTCTTCAGGGCCTATCCCTTTTGAAGAGTCTACAGCCATCCAACACAGCTCTCCAGCAATGGGATTCATCCCACCATGTTTCCATCAGCGCAATATCATAGTTTTCCTGCTTTGAGCTCTTCTCGCTTGTTGACCATGCTCTATGCATTGGCAGAGATACCTTTCAGCTGGGGGTCTTTGTGCAGGGTAGAGGCCTTCTCCCTGCTTGACCTCTCCCAGGCACTATGGCGAGTCCTAGCTCATCAGTGACCCTTGCATCTTCCATATCACATGGCCCTCCTCAATGTATTTGTGTCAGTCCCTGCTACTGGAGGAATGGAGGAGAACAATACCTATGCTCCCACTCCCTAACCAGTCAACCCAAGTCCCTCAAGTCCCTCCTGACATCCCTCCATTTTTTGTTTTCTGGTTCATCATTGCCTATCTAGAAGGTCAATAGTAGCTAATACTCTGTAGGCTGCACCAGAGTGGGGAGCTTTCTTATGGCATTCCTAACCTGGGCCCCAGGGAGGCAGCAGACTTCCCTGTGGGATGGGTCAGGTTGACAATTAAGGACCCTCTGTTCCTCTCAGAAGGGCATCACCAACAACTCTTCTCTTTTTCTTGGTGCAGGCAGTCTTGATATATGGTGCCTTACATTTGGTAGCTCCTTGGGAGCAGTTCCATCTCTGTGATTGTTTGACTGTCCCTCAGAGCCCAGAGCCCTATACCTGTTATGTGGGGGCAACTGGGAATGTGTGTGAAGCTGTGGAGGAAGTTGCCTGCTGCATTGGGCAGGGACCTCTTTCCATTCCCCCTCATTGTGAGCTCTAACTGATGGTTGAGTCTGCTCTGGAGAAAGCAGGCTGTGCCTCCAGTCCCTGATGCTTCTCAGCCTGCTCACCAAATTCTGTTACCAAGTGGAGGAGCTCCTCTCCCTGGGCACGTGTCATACAGGGGAGCTCTGGGATGCCCTCCTGCACCACTGTCATAGCTGAGCACACTCTGAAACCTGATGCCTGCATGGTTGCAGGCTTTCCCTCAAGCTCAGACTGGGCAGCTGCATGAGTGGGGGGGAGGCAGCATGTGAGGAGGCCATGGCCTTCTGTCAGGTAGAGTCCATTGCTTCTGCACTGGGGCTGATCTCCTCAGTGAGAGCCTTCCCCTGCCCACTCACCCTGCCTGTGCAATCTGCCACAGAAACTGCCGTGCCACACCCTTCCTGATGTGCCACATCCTGTTTGCCAGCACTCTGGGACCATCACTCCCTGGGGATGTTAAATATTCTGTGGAGGCTGCGTCAATGGTGAAGCCTTGCTTGTCTCTCTTGTGAGTGGGGCCAGCTCGGAGCAGAGAGGAAGCTGGGCCCCTGCTGCGCTTTGGAAGGAAACAATGTCATGAAGGGAGGCTGTGCTCCACTTCCTGTAACTCTCTGAGATCAAGCCATTAGCCAACTGCTCACCCAAATCAAGGTGGACTTACCCAGCTGTGTGCTGGACATCTCCTCCAGAAGGATACGTTGAGGGTTGTGTTTTAATTCCGACCATTAAACTCAGTTTTAATTGGCAATAAATTACACTATGTGCAGTAGGCAGAAAACGCAGGGAAGAGCTGCGGTGCAGGGCTGACAGCACCACGCTGAACAAGAACAGCCCTGAGGCCCCTTAGCACCACCAAGATCCTGCCCTGCTGCTTGAACAGCCTAAGTTGAGCCTCAGTGGGTTTGTGTTAAAGCTCAGATGGGTTTCCTGCCTCTGTGCCCAAGTGAAACGGTGCAGAAGTAGTTTGCAGAGTCACAGTGGTGCAGGGCCCACAGGGACAGCGAGGACTCAGACCGGGAATTGTCCCGGGACACCGTGGCTCGACCCTCCACTGCTGCCACATACTTCTTTATAGTACCCAATAAATTGATGTAGGACAGCCACTGGAGCCGGCCACCAGCTGTCTGACGGTACCACCGAACTCCATGACTACCAAAGGCGAAGCCGTGCCCGCGGCAGCGCAGGGTGACCGAGTCCCCGGACGCTCGCAGCCCTCCGCCGGTCTCCACCAGCCTCAGCTGCGCACACACCGCTGCGGAATGAGAGAGCTGGCAGCCGGCTGGGCGCGACCAGGGCCCGAGGCCGTTCCCCTACCGCCCCGGCCAAGAGCTCCCGGCCCGCCACAGCCGCAGCCGCCGCCTGCTTCTGTGGCGGGCAAGCCCCGCGCCCGGGACAGTGCTCTGCCTGCCCTGCCCGCGACGGAGCCACGCCTGGTCCTGGCCCTCAGACCAAGCACCCAAAGCCGCCCTGGCCCTCTGCCTCCTGGCCCAGTGCCGGCCTCGCTGCCCGCCCCGTCCGGCCCTCACCTGCCGGCCCCGCGGCCACGGACAAGGCCAGGAGCCACGGACCTAGCCCGGGCGACATCGGCAGCCACACACAGGCCTGCTCCTGCCCGCCCCAGACAATCCTGCCCCAGTCCGTTCGAGGCAGAAGGGGAGGGGACGAGTGGGAGGGAACGTGGGGAGGGGTGGCAGCGCCCAGCCCCGGTGCACAAAGGTATCCCTGGGCTGTCAGCGCTATCCTGCCTTGTGCCTTGCCGAGCGCTGCGCTAAAACAGGCTGACAGAGGTCTCTGCTGCCATCCAGAGGGACAGCGACAGGCACTCCAGCCTGCGCTCTGGCAGGTACCTCCTGCAGGGCACAATGGGGAAAGCAAAATTTTAATTGGCACCTAGGGTGGAGCAGCCCCACGCACCTGACCTGGCTGGGGCTGCTCAGCTGGAAAGCATCAGCTCAGAAGGGAACCGGAGCATTCTGGTGGGCAACCAGGAACATGCTCCTGTTGCAAAGAGCGTTCATGGCATCTTGGGTGCTCTTGACAAAGAATTGGCAGCAGGTCAGACAGGTGCTCCTTCCCTTCAGCACTGGAGAGCTCACACCTTGGGCACAGAGGTTGTAATGAGAAAATTGTTGGAATTTCCAGGGCACCTTTGTGTATCTTTTCCTGTCATTCCTGCTAGGATACAAGAAAAGATGCTTTTCTGCTCCTTAGTTGCTCTGCAAAGAACAAGATGAGGATCTGTGATCCATTGGGTAGTTTTGTCAAGGGCTAGGGCTGGCCAGGAGAAAAGCAGAGACTGTCCTAGCTCCTTCCACGGCTGGGTCAAGATCTTTCTGGAGAAACCAAGACCGGGTAGGGATTGTTGCTGCACCTGGAGGTTCTGTCCAAGCATGATGATCCTTTTCTTGAGTGGTGCTGGTTTCTGTGTGAGGAAATGAGGAAAGCTGAATGTCTCAGCTCATCTGCAGGCAGACTCACAGCCCTGCATTTCTACATCCCTGGTCTGAATACTTTTGCATAGATGGGATCTTTGAGGAAACAGGGAGCAGTTGGACTGGCAGGTACTGGAAATGTTGATGTAAGAAGGAGAGGATCATTTCAGGTTTGCAAGGAAGGTTGAAATCTGAAGGGCCTCAGCCCTCCTGTGCTGTTCTTGGCAATGCAGATTTTGCACGAGCGGAAGTGGAGCTTAGCTTGACGTGGTGTCTTAGAGCACAGTAGTAAGTGGCAGTGTCCTGGAGCTGCTATTTCTAAGGGGGCTGATTTATTTCTGTAGACCACCACAGTGAAGCTGCCATCACGGAACTTTGCATTGCCTGAAGTACTATAACCATGCAGGAGAAATTTCAAGGCTTTCTCAGGCAGCTGTCGGTACTAGAAGAAACTCAAAGTGCTGATACTGTCCTCAGAGCTCAGGGCAGAACCACTCTCTGTCCAACTGTGGCAGACACCTCGGAGAGGAATTGCTTCTGGGGGTCACTTCCAACAAAACCTGCAACAGGCAGAAATGTCTTTGGAGCAGCTTGCTTCCTTCTCTCCCTTGTTCTGTTTAAAGCTGTCACTGCCCCAAACCCTTCTGCCTTTCCAAAGGAAAGGAAAATCCAGGTATCTACTTCCACCCCTCTGCATTTCTCCCTGACCCAGCCTAGTCCTCTCCATAGCCTACTAAAATCTGCGGAAGACCAAAGGATGTGCATGGGATACACCCACCTGATTGGATTAGCAGGACACAAGCTGGCACAGCCATGGTCAAGATCATGTTCCCCACCTCCAGAATCCGTCCCTCAGGAGACTCTCAGCACGCAACAGAACCAGACAATTCCAGCAGCTCAGTGAAATGGCTGCACCCTGCAGACTGTGCCAGCACGTGTGACACAGTCATGCCTCTGGGGTGGGAAGGCCCACTCATGGTTTGCCTTTGATTGTCTTCACATCAGAGAGCAGACAGCATCAGTGCCTCCCTGCACTGTCCCCTGGGTTTCCCTCTCCCTTTGTAAAGTTTGCTCTGCAAGGCAACCTCTCTCTCATGCCGAAGAGTGTAACTGCCTTTGTGTGCTCCTCAGAGGTGGGAGGGCTTTTGGAAGCACAGCAGCTCCTCACAGCGTTGGGGGCTCTGGCAAACAGCTGTCATGTTCTTTTCAATAGCTTTTCAAGTGTCTCTTAGCTCAGCCTCTGTTATTTGGAAGCAGCTGTTCAGTGTTTCTCCACACATGAGGACTCCAAGACAGGAGGAGGAAGCTGGTAAAGGAGTCTTGCCCAGAGACTTGGGTGCTGGCACAAGTAACTGCTGCAGGGGAACCTGCTGGAGTGCCCTGTGCCAGCCTGTGCTGCACACTGCTGGGTGTTATGGCAGAAATAACCTTCCAGCATGTAAGGAGATTATGTATGATTAGTTTTTGGTATTACTGTAGATAGCTAGGGTCTGGCAGCTGGAAGATATCGCGCTGTATGGAAAGATAGGGTCTCTCTGGATGACCAATAGTGCTTAGGCCATAATGCAAACAGACGGAAGTGAGGTTGTTAACCAAAGCTATATAATGCTGTGTCGCATACCAATAAAGGCCATTTGCCATCCACCACATTGGTGTCTGTGAGCAGATGGACTGAGCGGTGTGGTGGTTTAGGCTGGGTGCTGGCCCGGATGCCACTGCACACACCACACCTGGGAGGTCCCAAGGGGTGGGCCCAGCCCAGGGGGTGGTCACAGGAAACCAGGTATTCCATTTCCCATAATGCCCTGCTCCCCTATAAAACATCCACGCGGGGTCTTCACTTCCTCTTTCGTCCCCTGCTGCTGCCTAGGTAAAATGGCCTGAGCTGCCTCCCTTGGGCCTGCCCAGGCCCAAGGCTGGGTTTGGGGGGAGAAAAGAGCCCTGGGGGGTGGGGGGTAGGTGTACCCCAGGTGGTGATGGGATCTCTCTCTCTTTGTCACGGTGCTTGTGGTTCTCTGTAAAACTTTCATTGTTGTTCCTTTTTGTTTTTCTATTTAAACTTTCCATCACTTTTGCAATCCATTTGTCTGAGTCGTTATTTCTGCCTGTGGTGGGAGGATTGCTCTCCCAAACCACGACAAGCGGCCTGGGCTTGACCGCTGTGCTGTTCCTGAACCAGGTCACCATGCCGGTCATAGGCAACAAGTGGTGCCAAAACCCGGGAATCCACCTGGATTTGGGTGAACTGCGGCTGGAGCGGCCAGACCAGCCCAGCGGGGAGGATGCTCCCAGGACCCGCAAGGGAAAAAGAATACAAGTTCTTAGGACCCGCAAGGAGGAGGGGAACCCTTGTTGCGGTTGCCTTGTGAAGGTTGGATCATAATCCCCCAGGACCTGCGAGGAGGATGGAAGTCCTTGTAAAGGATCGGATCATCAGACACCCCCGTAACCCGTATACCCCAGTGGCAAGAGAAGTCAACAAGTCGGCAAGTGTCCTGTCTGAGCCTGGGAGTTCCGCACTGGCAGAATCCAGACAACAGCAAAATAGCCCTCATGGAAGGGGGCTACGACGCCTTTGTGTGATCTTGATTTTAGGGCTTACTGCTATAGAGCGAGCAAAGTCAGATTACTGTAGTCATCAGGCCCACCAACCATTTAAATGGACATTGTCCCAAGGGGACCGATCCACGGTCATGAAAACTATAATAACGGTAGGAGCCCCCAGTTTTAAGATCACAATGTGCAAGTTAGTGAACGCAAAGGGGGCATGTGATAAAGAAGTGCCATCATTTTATGGGCTTCGGATGAGAGCCTCGGGGAGGAATCTTTGTGGAAACTAATACAAGTTAGTCACTCAGTGTTGAACGAAACAAATCCGAATCTTACTGTACATTGTTGGCTGTGTTATGGGATAAGACCATCCTTTTATGAAGCTGTGGGAATAGCAACACCGATTCGGTACACAAATGATACCAATCCAGCACAATGCAAATGGAGGACTGAGAGACAAGGAATCACGCTGACACACGTGACAGGTACAATACAATACAATACAATACAATACACCAGGTTGAAAGAGACCTTCAAGATCATCGCATCCAACCCATCAACCAATCCAACCCACCTAAACAACTAAACCATGCAACCAAGCACCCCATCAAGCCTCCTCCTGAACACCTCCAATGAAGGTGACTCCACCACCTCCACGGACAGCCGATTCCAATGGGCAATCACTCTCTCTGTATAGAAATTCTTCCTAACATCCAACCTAAACTTGCCCTGGCGCAGCCTGAGACTATGTACTCTTGTTCTGGTACTGGCTGCCTGGGAGAAGAGACCAACCTCTACCTGGCTACAACCTCCCTTCAGGTAGTTGTAGAGAGCAATAAGGTCACCCCTCAGTCTCTTCTTCTCCAGGCTAAGCAACCCCAGCTCCCTCAGCCTTTCCTCATAGGGCTTGAGGGGTATGCGTAGGCAATGTCCTGAGGCAAAGAAAAAATTGTGTGTACATGATGGTGAGAGGTACAATGGCTCCAGGAGACCCCCAAAATGGCTATTGCCAGCTGAAAATACAAAATGGGTCTGTTCCACCTTGTTTAGCGTTAGATCACTTTAATGAATCCTCAGAATATTGTGTGCAGGTAGCTGTAATCCCTAAAATCTTTTACCATTCCAAAGAATTTGCCTACAACTCACAGATTATCCCAGAACATCATTTGTCAAAATGAGAACCCTTTACAGAGTTAACAGTAGCTACTCTAATGATCATAGGAAGTGTGGGAGTAGGTTGTGATGAAGACACATTCTGCCCAGATACTAGATCTGGCCCCAGCATGTGGATAGGTTTCCCCTCCTTCAGGAGGAAGACAATTACCAAGTATGGGCATAATTCCAGCTTCACGCTTTCTATAGGCTGAAGCCCATTGAGTGAGAGTGCCCATTGGTCAAACCCAGCCTCGAGGAACCTATAAATATTACCCCTGTTGGTAAACAAGTTACCTCCTCTTTACTTTGCCTCTGTACTTGCTCGAGAGAGCAGCTCTCGAGCCACCGCCTCTGCCGTTGAGCTTGTTGTTAGCTTCTATTATACATGCACGCATACTGAAGCCTCTGCATCGTGAGAAGCACTTTGATCGTGAGGATCAGCCCAGAGGAGGACCTTCGCTGAGCCTGATAAGCCAGCGTTGCTATAGCTGGTCATATCTCCAGGGGAGCCCATCGTGCTATCGGAAGACTGGACCAGCCCCCGAGGGTAAGATCTGCCCAGTTGTCGGAGAGAAGGGACTTGATAGAGACCGAGTCTGCATATACTTAGCCCCGGGACTATCTCGAGCGTCCCGCTGTTCCTTTAAGCCCAGGAACGGAGAAGCCGCATTCTCTCTCTAAGGCTGTTTGCCACAGGGCTGACCCCATAGCTATCGTCCGACCGGGAACCTCCGAGCCCACCTATCGGCAATCGTCGACTCGCCCTGCTGTGTGAGCCGACTCCCAGGGCCAACCGCGCGGGCCGACCGTGACCAGGAACTAGTCCAGCGGCAGTAGTCAGCCAGACCCCCACCTTGCTACAAACAACAGCTACAGAATATCTTCCACGTGCTTTCCACCCACTAGCACTCAGTTCAAAGTATCTGCATGTAGCAATCGCTGATGCACAGAAAGATTGCAATATCGCTGTATATTAGCCAGAAGCCGCCCACGTTCCGCCGAGTCGCCATCTAGTGGCCAAGCGACGGAACTGCACCCTTCATTATATAAAACACAGAGACAGTCTGTAGATAGTTTAATTAAGTTCTAATCATAATACTAAGCCATTTATGGAATGTATTTCACGAACGTGCACTAGAACATGTATATAAGTTGTTGATTGTTATTAATAATTTGATAATTAATAAAATTTGATATTTTCATAATTCATCTTTCATATTAATAAATTTAATAACCTCTTCACAACATAGGTACAGGTGTAGCTTCCTTGGTGCAACAGAATAAAGAATTCCATGCCTTGAGAGCAGCAGTGGATGAAGATTTGGCTAGAATTGAACAATCGATTAGTGCCCTTGAAAAGTCAGTGAGATCATTGTCTGAAATAGTTTTACAAAATCGTAGAGGATTGGATCTCTTGCTTCTACAGCGAGGTGGAATATGTGTTGCATTGGGAGAGGAGTGCTGTGTGTACGCAGATCACACTGGGGTTGCCAGGGATTCCATGACCAGACTCAGAGAAGGTTTAGAAAAAAGGAAAAGAGATAGGGAGGCCCAACAAGGGTGGTTTGAATTGTGGTTTAACCATTCGCTGTGGCTGATCACCCTGATATCTACCTTGATAGGGCCGATTGCAATGATCGTGATGACACTGTTCTTTGGACCCTGCACATTGAATAGGCTCATGTCTTTTATCAAGAGTCGGTTGGAGAAGGTTAACATCATTTTTGTAGAAAACTGGCAACTGCTTTAGAAATGTCTCCGATCGGTACTTCTCCAGTCACCTCCAGTTACATCCAAATTTCCACTTGCTCAGTGTGCCTTATGTATGTTATTGCAAGATTGTGGTATATATTTTTATACTTTTATACGTTTACATTTTTAGCCTTTTTAGCTGAGTATAGTGTACCTCATGTTTTTTATGATATATATTTTTTAAAGACTATTATAAAGCATGTAATTAGAACAAGGATAGAATTTTTTAGGATTGTTATATTTTAAGTAATTTAGTTATTCATAGGGAGGGGGCAAATGTAGATAGCTAGGGTTGGGCGGCCGCAAGATATCGTGCTGTATGGAAAGATAGGGTCCCTCTGGATGACCAATAGTGCTTAGGCCATAACGCAAGCAGACGGAAATGAGGTTGTAAACCAAAGCTATATAACGCTGTGTCGCATACCAATAAAGGCCATTTGCCGTCCACCACATTGGTGTCTGCGAGCAGATGGACCGAGTGGCCTGGTCTTGGCCACTGTGCCATTCCTGAACCAGGTCACCATGCCGGTCATAGGCAACATATTACACAAAATAAAAGGCTCCACAGCATGGGAGCAAACCAAAAGCTCTTTCAGGATGGGAGAACCCAGCTGGGTCTGTACAGTGTTGCATGAGTCCAGGGTTCCCAGCACCTGGAGGGCTGTAAGCTTTACTCATTGTCTATATTCCTATTTTTATTCTGTCTTACTAAAACAATTTGATTACACTCTGAGATCTGGAAAGGACTCTGCACCATGTCTCTCCCCATTCCCCCTCCCTGGTGCAGAACAGCAGGAGGCAAACCAGGCTAGCAGTGTCTTCCTGGAGCAGTGTTAGGCAGGCTAGGGTCAGATGAGAAGATGGCCACTCCTGCCAACAGGACCACAGAAAGACTCAAAGGTGCAACCCAGGCTGGTGTAATTTACTTGAGTCCTCCAGCATGTGAGCCAAGTCCTCTGCCCACTCTGGAGTGCTTTGCTCCTGAAATGCTTGGGCCTCTCATCCTGTCACAAAAAGATGCCCTCCCTGAGAACATGCCTGGCATGAAACAGTGAACAAAAAGACATCAACTCAGGAAGCCAGAACACAGCCCTCAGCATTAGCTGGCATCAAGATGAGCTTGTCAGAAAACAATCACCTGTAGAAGGGCTGTATCTGGCAGCCTGGGGCAAGAAGGGCCAAGGACAAAATCCAGCCCAGCTCCTCACTCTCTTATCCATTTCTCTTGCCTCCTTCTCCTTGAGAACCACGTGAGGCTGAAGCTCCTTTTCCTTCTCTTCTGGCTCAAGAGTTGTCATCGCAATGAACCTCTTAGCTGATATCAGCTTTGTCCTGTGCCAGATCTTGGGGGCTACTTGTGGGAGAGGGACAAGGTTAGATATGGAAGGAGGCTGGAACTGTACTGAGATGGCTTCTGGCCACAGAGGATAAGCAGTAGTTGCATAGGAGCTGGCAGCACTTTTTGGACCCTGGCAGGATGAGGCCAAGAAGCTCTCCATACATCTCTGCACAGCCTTTGGTTCTCAGCCCTGCATGTGCCTTGGTATTGGTTACAGGCTACTCCTCACACATCCCCATGTCCCTCTCTTCCAGGGGCATCTTCACTCAGGACAGGTTCTGCCACGAGCAGTGCAACCCTGTCATCCTTGCAGCCCAGTCCCGCTGGCCAGAAGTTGCCATGCACTCCACCGCTGTGGTCGAGCGCCCTCTCGTGGTGGTGACCCAGCACGGCCCCATCCTCAGCCCCATCTCCCAGAATGCCTTTGTGGGCTCCACACAATCTGAGCTTAGAGTGGGAGCTCTTAAATACCCTGGTACTGTGTGTGTTGAGTGATGCTGCAGCTGGGTTTATTCTAGCAAAAAAAACCCAAACCATCCTTGGCATGCAGGACTCCAGGATTCAGCTGATAACAAACTTAGCAGAAGCTTTCTCAATTTCATTTCTCTCACAAGCAGATCCTCAAATCATTCATCACAACCATATTTATTTTATTAGGTGGGAAAAATGGTTATCACAAAGCCACCCAGGCAAGCCCTCCCCAAATCTGATTAAAGGATACTCCCAGAACACTTCCTGATATGGCAGTTGGCATCAGCTAACACCACAGAATATGCTCAGGCATTACAGACAATGAGTGCTCAGCATCCTTCAGTCAGGCAGTGGCTGGCAGTGAGCCAGCAGACTGGCACCAGAGAAGGTGAAAGGGGGACAGGAGTTTCTCTGAAATGCAACAGCTTGAAAGGCTCCAGACCCCAATGGCAGTGGAGAAGCAGACTGTGACCGGTTTAGGCTGTGCCTTTAAGAAAGAGACACTTTCTGAACACTCTGGGCGAATGTTTTGATATTAGAATGAAAACAATGATATGCTAATTCAATTTCATTGGTGGGACCCGGTTGTAGTTTTTTTTTTGTTTAGTCTTTCAGTTGGGGAGTCAGTCAGGCAGTCGTCTTCTTTTTCCCCCTGTGCTGTGAGCTGGCTCGTTTCTCTCTACGATTCCTCTCTAACCAGATAAGAAAACTAACTTTTTGCATTTGCTTTGAGCTTTAACAAATTTTTCCCCTTTTAATTACCTTCCTTTCTCTCTCTCTAACCCTTTTGGGAAAAAGGGGAGGTAGGGAGGGAGAAGGGAGGGGCAGGCCGAACCCCCCTGGCCGCAGGGGGGTTGGGGAAAGGTTTCCTGTATTACATACATTGCTGTATATTTCTGTATAAATTGTAAATATTGTATATTTTTGTACATATTCATTGCATTCCATATCTGCTTGTAAAATACAGCTTTCATCTGCTTCTCCGGCTGAGTTAGCTGTGGAATTCTTTTGTGTGTGTGGGGGAACTTTCCTACTCCACCACATATTTTTAATTGGCGCCCAACGTGGGGCTTGTGGATAATTGCTGTCCAGAAGCTGGGCTAAAAGGTTGCTTGATTTATTGCCTGCTCGAGTCGGAGTTGCAAACATGAAAGTGTTTTGGCTGTTAGAACGTTTGGTCTTTTCAGTTTGTTCGGTACTGGTCTACAAGTACTTCATGGGATTGATTTTCGATCGCTTAGGCAGATACTTGATGTATAAATTGTATTTATGGTTTAAGTATAAAATTCAGCTTCTTTACGACCGGCGCCTGGGATTCTTCTGGCTTAACAGATACGGGAATGTGACCTCCAGCACTCTGTCCATAGAGATAAAGGAGTTTAAGATCCCGGTAGGCGAAAGGGTTGTTTTAAGTGATGGCTGGGATCCAAAGGTGATTTATTTGATGTGTTTAAATCTGCTGCTGGTGATGGTGATTGCGTACTTGTTATATGCTCTGTATCGGAAGGAAAAAGTGTCTAAAGCGTGCTTTGTAATTAAGCGTAGATCGAAACGCAGAAAGCGCAGCTCTAACTCCACCCCAGAGGTATCTAGTGATGAGGAAAATGCAGAATCTGTATCAGTTAACGACAAGGCTAAAAAGTCCATCGGAAAGGCTGCTCTGAACGGTGCTGTTGGTGGCTCTGGCAATCAGCCAGCGGCAGCGGCAGCTCCTAACATGGCTTCCACGCCCTCGGCAGCCATTAATAAGGCAAATCCATTTCCTCCTTCTTCTTCGGCAGGACCGGAAGTGCCCTCCACAGCAGCTGATTCGTCTCAAAACCTGTCAGCTTCTATTAAGCCAGCTGTAAATCCAAACACAGCTCCAGTTAAGCAGGTAGCTGTTCTAAGTACGAGAGGAAAAAAGGGCAAAGCTGATCCAGATGCTGATGGGGAAGAGCAGCAGGATCCTGGTGAGGGAACTTCTGCTCAAAGAGACCCTGCTGAGATGGAGGAAAAGGTTTGTCTTAAAGATATAGCTGAGTTATTGAGATCATCACTGGATGGAGATGCAGGGCAAATTGCTGATAGCAGAACAACTAAAGGTGGCACTCCTGACCTTAAGCAGATTCTTAGGAGAGTGACAGTAAGATTATTGGGACAAGAACTTCAGGAAGATGAGGCAGAGGAGGAGGAGTCAGATGACATTGAGAGCTGTTCGTCACCCAGGGAAGAATTGAGGAATGTGCGTAAAGATTACATCAGAGCAGATAAGGAGCCAATCCTAGCTTGGCTTGGTAGATGCTATGATACAGGTGCTCCAGCTCTGGTAGTTGGAGACAAGTCAGCAGCCCAACTAGGAACTCTCTCAAAGGATAATGGAATAGATAGACATCTAGGCAGGACTCTCGGTAAGGTTACTCTGTGGATACGCCTTTTAATGGCAACTCTCATGAGATATCCTTCCCGAGATGATCTTCCATGGAATGCTAAACCCTGGACTACCATAGATGAGGGAATCAAGCGTCTGAGAGAATTTGCTGTTAGAGAGGTACTCTATGGTGGCCATGAGACTCTGAATCCTGATGAAATTCCTGTAGGAACTGGTCTTGCTAAAAAGCTCATCAAACTTGCTCCTCCTAATTATGCAAATATTCTGGCAAGCAGAATTGTGGCAAGAAATTATGGTGGTGCTTCTCCTACGGTTGGCCAATTCACTGATCAGATGAGACAACTGGAGGACAGCATGACACGTGTTTCTCTGGTTTCAGCCATTGAAACTCTGTCTGGTGAAATAAAGAATTGCATGAAAGAGCTGAAGGATGAATTTAAAAATACATTCTCCCAATTGGCACAAAGAGATAATTCCAGTTCTTCCTCCAGATGGATACAGGTTTCCTCTGTGAGGAATAGACGTCCTCCAAGGATGTCATTCCAAAACAGGTCATTCCAAAACAGATCCAACCAAAACAGACCACCAAGGCAATCACGTGCGAGTATTTGGATAACTCTGCGTGATCAGTTTGGTGAGAACATGAACAGATGGGATGGTCAACCAACTGCTAATCTTTTCAGGAGACTGAGGGAACTGCAAAGTGGCAGAACCCGAGGTAGCAATACCAGAAGGGTAGCTGTTACTTCTACAGTTCCCCAGGACAACTCTAATAGCTCCAACAGTGGCTCCAGTTCTAACACTGCACCATGTGCTCATTGCACATGTGGGCATGTTCCCCATAACTAGGGGTGCCCTGCCTCCCACCAGGGGGAGGAGAGGGATAACAGAGATAACAGAATCTATTGGGATGTGTACATCCAGTGGCCTGGCACTTCACAATTTCAGAAGTACAGGGCCTTGGTTGACACAGGGGCTCAGTGCACCATAATGCCATCAAATTATCAGGGATCAGAAGCTATAACTATTCTGGGAGTCACTGGTGGATCTCAAGAGTTAACTAAGGTGGAGGTTGATAAAAGTTTAACTGGTAAACAGTGGAGAAAGCATACAGTTGTGACCGGACCTGACGCACCTTGTATTCTGGGAATTGATTTTCTGAGAGAAGGGCGTTTCAAAGACCCTAGAGGTTACAAATGGGCTTTTGGAGTAGCATCTGTAGAAACTGATGGACAAAAGCTGAAGTTGTCTGTTAGACCTGAGCTTTCTGATGAACCTGCAGTTGTGGGACAACACAAGATTCAGGACATTAAATTGCCGGTTGCTTCTCAGACTGTGCATCACAGACAATACAGAACCAACCGTGACTTTTTGTTGCCCATTCAGAATCTGATTCATCAGTTGGAGAGTCAGAAAGTCATCAGCAAAACTCATTCACCTTTCAACAGTCCAGTGTGGCCTGTGCGAAAGCCGAATGGAGACTGGCGTCTGACAGTCGACTATCGAGCCCTGAATGAAGTAACTCCACCTATGAGTGCAGCAGTACCAGACATGATGGAACTGCAGTATGAGCTGGAATCCAAAGAGGCCAAATGGTATGCTACCATAGACATTGCTAATGCCTTCTTCTCTATTCCCATAGCAGAGGAATGCAGGCCTCAGTTTGCTTTCACCTGGAGAGGAATCCAGTACACTTTCAACAGATTGCCAATGGGCTGGATCCACAGCTCAAGCATCTGTCATGCAGTGATCCACGATGCTCTGGAGGAAGGTGGTGCTCCAGAACACATCCAGTTCATCGATGACATCATTGTCTGGGGTAAAACTGCTGAGGAAGTCTTCGAGAAAGGTAACAAAATCATTGACATTCTTCTGAATGCAGGTTTTGCCATCAAGCGAGACAAGGTGAAAGGACCTACCAGAGAGATCCAGTTTCTGGGAGTGCGGTGGCAGGATGGACGCCGACACATTCCAGTGGATGTGGTAAATAGAGTCTCTACCATGGCAAATCCCATGAACAAGCAAGAAACTCTGCGTTTCTTGGGGATAGTGGGATTTTGGAGACTGCACATCCCTGGATACAGTCAGATTGTGAAACCTCTGTACGATGTGACTCGAAAGAGAAACCATTTCCACTGGGGACCTGAACAACAAGCAGCCTTTGACCAGATAAAGCAAGAGGTAGTGCAAGCAATGGGTCTGGGACCTGTCCGAGATGGTCCAGACATTAAGAACATTTTGTACACGGCTGCAGGTGACAATGGTCCAACCTGGTGCTTGTGGCAAAGAGCTCCAGGTGAGACACGTGGACGACCTCTTGGTTTCTGGAGTCGAGGTTACAGAGGTTCAGAGGCTAACTATACTCCAACGGAGAAAGAGATTCTAGCTGCCCATGAAGGAGTGAAAGCAGCTTCTGAAGTAATTGGAACTGAATCACAACTTCTCTTAGCTCCCAGATTACCAGTTTTGAATTGGATGTTCAAAGGCAAAGGATCCACACCACATCATGCAACAGATTCCACCTGGTCTAAGTGGATGGCTCTGATAACACAGAGAGCTCGAATGGGAAATCTTGAAAGACCTGGTCTGGTGGAGGTGATCTCAAGTTGGCCTGAAGGTACCAACTGTACTAAACCTCCAGAGGAGAGAGTGACTCGTGTTGAGGAAGCTCCTCCTTACAATGACCTATCTGATGATGAAAAGAAATATGCTTTGTTCACAGACGGTTCCTGTCGTCTTGTCGGGAACAAGCGAAGGTGGAAGTCTGCAGTGTGGAGTCCAACACGCCGAGTTGCAGAAGCAAAGGATGGAGAAGGAGAATCCAGTCAGTTCGCAGAGGTAAAAGCTGTCCAGCTAGCTCTCGACGTAGCTGAGCGTGAGAGATGGCCAAAGCTTTATCTCTACACCGACTCATGGATGGTAGCCAATGCTCTGTGGGGTTGGCTAAAGAACTGGAAAAAGAGTGGTTGGCAGAGAAGAGGAAAGGCCATTTGGGCAGCTGACCTGTGGCAGGACATTGCTGATCGAATCGAGAGAATTCCAGTGAAGGTGAGACACATTGATGCTCACATTCCTAAGAGCAAAGCTACTGAGGAACAGCAACACAACCATCAAGCAGATCTAGCTGCAAGAGTTTCTCCAGTAGACATGGACTCTGATCTTGATCTCGACTGGAAACACCGAGGTGAGATATTCTTAGCTCGGTGGGCTCACAATTCGTCAGGACATCAAGGCAGAGATGCAACATACCAGTGGGCACGTGACAGATCCATAGACATTTCCATGGATGCTATCACACAAGTCATCCATGACTGTGACATTTGTGCTGCTATTAAGCAGGCAAAACGACTTAAGCCCTTATGGTATGGTGACAGATGGTCCAAGTACAAGTATGGTGAAGCTTGGCAAGTTGACTACATCATTCTACCACGTTCTCATTCTGGTAAGCAGTATGTGCTTACTATGGTAGAGGCAAACACTGGATGGTTGGAAACTTATCCAGTACCACATGCAACTGCACGCAACACCATTCTCGGTCTGGAGAGACAAATCCTGTGGAGACACGGAACTCCAGAGAGGATTGAGTCAGACAATGGAACTCACTTCAAAAACAACCTAGTAAAGAGCTGGGCCAAAGAGCACGGCATCGAGTGGATATTCCACATCCCCTACTATGCACCAGCTGCAGGGAAGATTGAACGCTACAACGGTTTGTTGAAGACCACTCTTAAAGCCATGGGGGGTGGATCTTTGAAAAACTGGGAAAAGCATTTAGCACAAGCAACCTGGCTGGTAAATAGTAGAGGTTCAGTGAACCGAGCTGGACCTGCACATTCAGATCTGCTACAGAAAGTAGAAGGCGATAGAGTTCTTGTTGTTAAAGAAAAGAAACTGTTAGGTAAAACTGTTTGGGTATTTTCTCCCTCAGGAGAGGCTAAACCTGTCCGAGGGGTGGTTTCAGCTGAAGGTCCGGGTCACACTTATTGGGTAATGCAAGAGAATGGTGAAATTCAGTGTATTCCACAAAGAAATTTAACTTTAGCTGAAAGAGTTTGATTTCAGAGTGTTGTACAGCTACATCGCGCCCAAAGGAAGAATCCCTGAGGAATCCACGGTGCACGAACCCTGAGAACCCTGAGAGCCCTGAGTCAACTGAGAGTCCCTGTTTCCCTGTTTCCCTGTTTTCCCTTTTCTTCGCTTCGTCTGCGAAGAGACAAACTGTTTTCCATTTTTCTTCTTTCTTGGACTTCTGAATCATCTACACCTGAGGATAGCCGGAATGGACTATGAACTTTACTTACAAACTGTGAATGATGTTTTGGATTGGATGGACAGTATGAACAGCCAATGAAATTGTTTAGCAGGGGTGGATTGTGACCGGTTTAGGCTGTGCCTTTAAGAAAGAGACACTTTCTGAACACTCTGGGCGAATGTTTTGATATTAGAATGAAAACAATGATATGCTAATTCAATTTCATTGGTGGGACCCGGTTGTAGTTTTTTTTTTGTTTAGTCTTTCAGTTGGGGAGTCAGTCAGGCAGTCGTCTTCTTTTTCCCCCTGTGCTGTGAGGTGGCTCGTTTCTCTCTACGATTCCTCTCTAACCAGATAAGAAAACTAACTTTTTGCATTTGCTTTGAGCTTTAACAAATTTTTCCCCTTTTAATTACCTTCCTTTCTCTCTCTCTCTAACCCTTTTGGGAAAAAGGGGAGGTAGGGAGGGAGAAGGGAGGGGCAGGCCGAACCCCCCTGGCCACAGGGGGTTGGGGAAAGGTTTCCTGTATTACATACATTGCTGTATATTTCTGTATATATTGTAAATATTGTATATTTTTGTACATATTCATTGCATTCCATATCTGCTTGTAGAATACAGTTTTCATCTGCTTCTCCGGCTGAGTTAGCTGTGGAATTCTTTTGTGTGTGGGGGGGGAACTTTCCTACTCCACCACACAGACAAGGGTCCCCCTGCTGGAACTTTTGCTCTGCAACTGCTTCCCAGGAGAGCCCTCACCTACACAGCAACATGGTACTGTGGCAGGGCAATGGGGGAAAAAACCCCAGTTCCTAATAATGTGTGTGTTTCCTCAGGAAAGCTGTTGGCTGCAAACAGGCTTAGCTGGCAAAAGTGGCCCAGGATATCCCTGAAAGTGCATCATGGTCCCCTCAATCTGCACTGCTCTGAGCAACCCTCTCTGAGCCCAGCCTGTTCTTTGTCCTGGAGCAGAAAACATTTAGTGAATGTAAAGGAGGTTGCAGTGAATGAATGGTGATGTTGTGATGCAGGTGCTTTGTGCTTGCACCTGTGCTGGGAGTCCTTCTGGGGCATTTCTTTGGTCAGCAATGTTAAGGCATGCAGGGGATCCATCTCCTGGTGTTGCTCTGAAAGTCCTGGTGAGGCCAAGGCTGCCTGTGGCACTGATCAGGTGGGGGTCTTGTGGGGGAAAGGTGAAATGTGGCCAGTTGCAGCTCATCTGTCTCCCAAATTTAGCGTGGTGGCATGATCCATGTCCGCCAACTGTCCCTGCACTGCCCTCCAGACCAAGTTTCCAACTGCACCAGAGCCTGTCTCTGAGCTTGGGCACAGCAAGGTGACTCAGGAACAAGAAGGGGATATCTCTGGTCTTAATAGGATCAGGTGTCCTGCCTGGTGGATGTGGGGAGGCCTGTGGATGTGGTCTACCTGGACTTCAGCAAGGCCTTTGACACTGTCCCCCACAGCAAACTGCTGGCTAAGCTGTCAGCTCGTGGCTCGGACAGCAGCACTCTGAGCTGGGTTAGGAACTGGCTGGAGGACCAGGCCCAGAGAGTGGAGGTCAATGGTGCCACAGCCAGCTGGCAGCCAGGCACCAGTGGCGTCCCCCAGGCATCAGTGCTGGGCCCCATCCTCTTCAATGTCTTCACTGACGATCTGGATGAGGGGATTGAGACAGTCATCAGCAAATTTGCAGATGACACCAAGTTGGGAGCAGATGTTGGTCAGTTAGAGGGTGGGAGGGCCCTGCAGAGGGACCTCGACAGACTGGACAGATGGGCAGAGTCCAACAGGATGGCATTCAACAAGTCCAAGTGCCGGGTGCTGCACTTTGGCCACAACAGCCCCATGCAGAGCTACAGGCTGGGGTCAGAGTGGCTGGAGAGCTGCCAAACAGAGAGGGACCTGGGGGTGCTGATCAACAGCTGCCTGAACATGAGCCAGCAGTGTGCCCAGGTGGCCAAGAAGGCCAATGGCATCCTGGCCTGCATTAGGAATAGTGTGGCCAGCAGGAGCAGGGAGGTCATTGTACCCCTGTACTCTGCACTGGTTAGGCCACACCTTGAGTCCTGTGTCCAGTTCTGGGCCCCTCAGTTTAAGGACATCAAGACACTTGAACGTGTCCAGAGAAGGGCAACAAGGCTGGGGAGAGGCCTTGAGCACAGCCCTATGAGGAGAGGCTGAGGGAACTGGGCTTGCTTAGCCTGGAGAAGAGGAGGCTCAGGGGCGACCTCCTTGCTCTTTCCAACTCCCTGAAAGGTGGTTGTAGCCAGGAAGGGGTTGGCCTCTTCTCCCTAGCACCCAGCACCAGAACAAGGGGACACAGTCTCAAGCTGCAACAGGGGAGGTTTAGGCTCGAGGTGAGGAGAAAGTTCTTCACCGAGAGAGTCATTCGCCGTTGGGATGTGCTGCCCGGGGACGTGGTGGAGTCACCATCCCTGGAGGTGTTCAAGAGGGGATTGGATGTGGCACTTGGTGCCATGGTCTAGTAGTCGTGGGGTCTGTGGTTACAGGTTGGACTCGATGATCTTCGAGGTCTCTTCCAACCTTAGGGATACTGTGATACTGTGAAGTGCAAACTCTGGAGAAGTTGAGGGATGGAGGCTGGCGACTTCTGGCAGCAAGCAGAGGGTTCATGCCCCAGTAAGAGCTTACAGCTACAAACCAGGTTCACAGCCCTCAAAGAGGAACCAAATGAACCAGGTGAATTTTCTCCTCAACCTGGTGGCTGAGCATAAGGATGAAGTGGCTGAGCTAAAGGATGAAGTAGCAAGGCTCAGGACTATATGGGAATGTGAAAGGGAGTTAGATATATGTGAGAGCAGGCTTTGCAGACCTCCTCTGTTGAGGGAGGTGTCCCCAGAAACAGGGAGGGATGAATAGAATAGAATAGAATAGAATAGAATAGAATAGAATAGAATAGAATAGAATAGAATAGAATAGAATAGAATAGACCAGGTTGGAAGAGACCTTCAAGATCACCGCGTCCAACCCATCAACTACTCCAACACCACCTAATCAACTAGACCATGGCACCGAGCACCCCATCAAGTCTCCTCCTGAACACCTCCAATGATGGTGACTCCACCACCTCCCCAGGCAGCCCATTCCAATGGGCAATCACTCTCTCTGTCTAGAACTTCTTCCTAACCTCCAGCCTAAACCTCCCCTGGTGCAGCCTGAGACTGTGTCCTCTAGTTCTGGTGCTGGCTGCCTGGGAGAAGAGACCAACATCCACCTGTCTATAACCTCCCTTCAGGTAGTTGTAGAGAGCAATAAGGTCACCCCTCAGTCTCCTCTTCTCCAGGATAAGCAACCCCAGCTCCCTCAGTCTCTCCTCATAGGACTTTGTTGCCCTTCTCTGGACACGTTCCAGCAAGTCAACATCCTTCCTAAACTGAGGGGCCCAGAACTGGACACAGGACTCAAGGTGTGGCCTAACCAGTGCAGTGTACAGGGGCAGAATGACCTCCCTGCTCCTGCTGGCTGCACTGTTCCTGATCCAGGCCAGGATGCCATCGGCCCTTTTGGCTGGCTGGGCACACTGCAGGCTCATGTACAGCCTACCATCGACCAGTACCCCCAAGTCCCTCTCTGCCTGGCCACTCTCCAGCCACTCTGACCTCAGCCTGTAGCACTGCAGGGGGTTGCTGTGGCCAATGTGCAGAACCCAGCACTTGGATGTGTTAAATCTCATGCCCTTGGACTCTGCCCATCTGTCCAGCCTGTCGAGATCCCTCTGCAAAGCCTCTCTGCCCTCCAGCAGATCAACTCCTGCCCCCAGCTTGGCGTCATCTGCAAATTTATTGATGATGGACTCAATGCCCTCATCCAGATCATCAATAAAGATATTAAAGAGCATGGGGCCCAGCACTGATCCTTGGGGCACACCACTAGTGACTGGCCGCCAGCTGGATGTGGCACCATTCACCACCACTCTCTGGGCTCAGCCTCCAGCCAGTTCCTAACCCAGCTCAGAGTGCTGCTGTCCAAGCCAGGGGCTGATAGTTTGGCCAGGAGTTTGCTGTAGGGGACAGTGGCAAAGGCCTTGCTGAGGTCCAGGCAGACTCCATCCACAGCCTGCCCCACATCCACCAGGCAGTCACCTGGGCGTAGAAGGAGATCAGGTTGGTGAGGCAGGACCTGCCCTTCCTAAATCCATGCTGGCTGGGCCTGATCCCTTGGCCATCCTGTAAGTGCTGTGTGATTGCACTCAAGATGACCTCCTCAGTGAGGAGCTCAGTGCTGCTGGAGGCTCTGAGATGCCAGCAGCTCATAAGGCTGTGAAGAAAGGATTTCCTCATGGTTTGGGCAGCCCTGTGCTGGGAAAAAGAGGCAGACCAAAAGTTTATCATCATCATATTTCCACCTGGAGAAATCCAGAAAGCAAAGTGCAGCAGCAAGGATCCATTGTAGAAGTGATCCCAAACTCCTACATTGCCATCACCTGACCAAAGCCACTGGGCAGAACAACCACATAACCATGGTTAAAAAATGGGAACCTGAGACTCTTTCACCACATTCTGCTGCCTCTCCAGGCACAGACTCTGTCCCCTCCTGGAAGAGGATCTTGTCCTGCATATGCTCAGGGGAAGCAGCACTGCCAGGGTAGAGCTGACGCCTCTTGCCCCAAGCTCAGCCTTTCTCAGACATATCCCCTCCCTCCCCTGGCTTCTTGCACAGCTGAGCAAGCTCCTGCACCAGGGTGTCTCTCACAGCACAGAGGTACAAGGCACTGTCAGAGACCTCCACTTCCTCCAGCTGCAGCAGGCTGTATTTGCCCGTGGTGTTCAGCAGGGTGGTCAGACAGCCGCTGGGCTTGGGGCCAGCTGCTGCCTGGTACGAGAGCAGCTGGGGAGCTTGGCCTTTCCTCTGCTGGTACCAGAGCAAGTTAGCACTGTAGGAGGTCTGGTATGTGCATTTGGTGTGGAAGGTGTCTTTCTGTTTCACTGTGGCTTGTCCTTCTTGCTGGGTGACAGTGACCTGCCCCATGGTGCCTGGAAAAAAGCAAAGATCAGTGACTATACTGGGAAATCTCACAGAATTGTCAGGGTTGGAAGGGACCTCAAGGATAATGTAGTTCCAACCCCCCTGATATGGGCAGGGACACCTTACACTATATCAGGTTGCCCAGAGCCACATCCAGCCTGGCCTCAAAAATTTCCAGGGATGAGGCTTCTGTCACCTCCCTGGACAACCTGTGCCAGTGTCTCACCACCCTCATGGGGAAGAACTTCTTCCTAAAGTCTAATCTAAAACTCCCCTTCTCTAGCTTGGATCCATTCTCCCTGGTCTTATCACTACCTGACACCCTAAAAGTCCCTCCCCAGCTTTCTTGTAGCCTCCTTCAGATACTGGAAAGCCACAAGAAGGTCTCCTTGGAGCCATATCTTCTCCAAACTGAAGAAGCCCAACTTGTTACCCTTCACTGGACATGTTCCAGCACCTCCAGATCTTTCTTGTATTAGGAGCTCCATAACAGGACACAGTGCTCCAGGTGGGGTCTCATGAGAGAAGTGTAAAGGGGGAGACTCACCTCTCTTCACCTACTGGCCAAAATTCTCTTGAGGCAGCCCAGGATACGTTTGGATCTCTGAGCTCCAAGTGTACACTGGAAGCTGGTATTGAGCTTCTCACACACCAATAGATCTAGAGTATCCACAGAGAGAGCTGAGCTTTCAACCAGCTCTTCCATCCTGTCTTTTCTGCTGCCTGTAGTGCCTGGACCTTGTGTGCTGTGGGCAGGGCATAACTAGATCTAGAGATCACTGGAATATATGGAAGATGCTTTCTCCTTTTCCTCATTCCCTGTTCTCTGGGAAAACTCCAAAGAAATGGAAGTAAGGCATAAGGAATCCATGGCCTTGTGGAGATGCAGGAGGAATGGAGAGCCAGGACATACCGCATAACATGTGCCAGCCAGGAAACAGACTGAAACAGCCTCAGAGAGCTTTCACGTCCTTGCCTCAGCTCGCCAAAGCCCTCTGTGTTTGGGCTGCAAGGTCAGAAAATGTGCAGTGCTGAGAGGCAAAAGAGCTTCTGCAGTGCCATGGCTGTGAAACACTGGGCCCAGACAGAGCAGCAAGGAGGGGCTGAGAGAGGTGGACACTTGGCAAGAGGACAGGAAGGCAAGAGGGCTGAGATGGTCAGGAGAGGAGCTGCTGCTTCTGCATCTGAGCTCAGCTGTTCCATCAGCACCAGCACCTTGAGAAAGCAGCTGCAAAACCACCTGTGTGAGCTGAGGGTTCCCAAGCCTGGCCCATAAGTGCAGAGCAGCTCCTGAAGAGTTCTGCTGAGGGGATGAGGGTACCCTGGGCAGAAGAGGAACCATGCTTGCAGTGCAAGGCAGTGCTTACCCTGTGGTTGCCTCAGGAAGGCAGCCAGGAGGAGACAGGCGAGGCGCATGCTGAGAGCGATGCTGCTGCGTGTGTGAGAGAGACTCCAAAGGTCACAGGTCCCAGCCAGAGCCCCACGAGAGCAGAGCTGCCGGAAATGACTCTGCCAGGGCCACAGCCACTGCCACAGGGAGGAGAAAAAGCTGCTGCTCAGCACACCTGCAGTGCCCGTGCTGTGGTCTCCTCCAGCAGTGACACATGTTGCTCCTGCAGCCAACAGCTTCTGCTGCTCCCAGGGGAGGGATAAAAGGGGGATAGGCCTGTGCTTGGTGCCCAACCTCTCTGACACATTGCCCTCTGCATGTCTTGGGGGTCTTTCTTTGCTTGATGCCTTTTGCCTCCTCTCTCCCCAGCCTCAACCCACTTAGAGGGTTGGCCTTTGGCTCTTGCAGAGTGTCTATACCCAAGCTCCTGTCAGCATTCCTAGTCTGCAGCTCTCACAAACAGAACTGTCAAGAACCCCAAACTCTGCAGACACTAAGTGCCCCTCTTTCTCCCACTATCTAAAACAGATCTCCAAGGAACCAATAAATGATGTTCCCTGACACACTGTCCATCCTATCTCATAAATCTGCTTCTTAAACACTCAAGCAAAACAAAGCAACCTTGTCTGTTGACCAAAACCCTTCCATTTTAAGTTTCCTCAAAACCACTTGGATCTGCACTTGTCCTCTCCTTAACTCTGATCTTGAAGAAACCTTCAGCCAGTGCCCAGCAGACACCCGAGGCCTTCCCAGCTCAGACCTAGAGCTGCTGACTCCAGCACAATCCAAGCTCCATCAAGGAGGTGAAAGGTACCACATAATCTGTGAAGCCAGAAACGGATTTCAGCTGTGCCTGGCTTCATGTCCATCTCTCCAGCACTGCAGGATCTTTCCCTCTGGACTCATTCTCCTCACTTGTCACCAGCTGCCAAAGGCTGCTCCATCTGTTTGACCAGGCTGCTATTGCAGGCTGAAGGCTCAGGCAGTTCCCAGATGCAAGGCAAGAAAGGGATTTCCCCTCCTTGGGTTGGTTTGCCCCAAGAAAGGATCCAAACTGCAGTGGAACCACTGATGTTGGAGTCTGAAATTACCATCACGAGAGTATGAGGTCTACAGAGGCAGTAAAAGGAAGGTTCAAGAGTCAGCAGATACATTTCTGGACCTCTTCTTTGGACACATCTTCATCAGGATGGTGCCATCACCATTAGATTGCAATGACTCCTTCTGACCCTACTGTGGTGGTGAGAGAAAGTTCTCCCCCACACACACAAAAACCCCACAGCTAACTCAGTCAGAGAAGCAGATGAATAAGCTGTATTTACAAGCAGAATGAAATGCAGATGGATATATACACAATATACAGTATTTACAATATATACAGAAATATACAGCAAAGAACGTAATGCAGAACAAAACTCCCTCCTCCAACCACGAGGGTCTCCCCCACGTACCCCCTCTCTTCCCCTACCTCCCTTTTTTCCCAAAAAGGGTTAGATAGAGAGAAAAGGTAATTATTAATGAGGAAATTCTGTTAGCTCAAAGTGTGTGCAAGAATTATTCTTATCTGTTAGCTCAAGGTTAACTCCATCCAGCAGCTGCTGCTCAGAGGGAGACTGAAAACAGGCAGACAGGAACAGACTGAGACTCAAACTGAACTAAAACTTAAAGTTGCATTCTACCAATCTACCAATGAAATTCATTTAGAATATCTTTGTTTTTCAAAACATTCAGCCAGAGTGTTCCAGCAACTGTCCCTTTCTTAAAGGCACGGCCTAAAATGGTCACACCCTATGAAACTGTGAGGTACTCAGGAACAAAACTGCTCACAAAGCTGCACAGGAGAACAACACATGTAGGAGAACCATCAGTGTCAGACACTGCTGAGGTGACCAAGGGACATCCATAGCAGGACCAGACCATTCTTGGGCAGGACAAGGTTCTGGGCATTCCCATGGCAGTCTTTGTGTGCTGACAGACTGCAGCAAGGGGAGACCGCTTAAATCTGGCCAGAATTTTTTCCTGAGGGCAGTGTGTGATGGGTTATGCCCATCCTGAAAGCGGGGGAAGGGAGGGGTTGTGAGAGCCTTGCTCTCCCCGGACGGGGTTTATTCCCCGGGAAACCGAGTTAGTCTGTTCCACTCCCCCTCCCTGTCCAGCAAAGGTATAAAGGGGAAGGTACAGTGACCATTTGACTCTCTTTTGCTTCTGTCTTGCCTGGGTGAGAGGACCAAGAGTTGCTGCTGGCCTCCTGGTTCTCTGCCATGTAGTCAGGCCTGGTCTTTCTCCCAGCAGCATCCACGTTTCCCCAAAGGGCTGTTGGTTTTGTGTATCTCCCTATCCATCCTCGTTCCTTACCCATGTGAACCCTTCCTCTTATTGTGTTATATATATATATATATATATATTTATTTTTTTTTAAATAAAATTTTAACTCTCTACTTCCAAACCAACTCCAAATTATTTCTTGGTAGATTTTCCTCCTTCCCTTTTTCCCTTATCCCCCTTTCTTTCCTTCTTTTTTTCTTCCCTTATCTCTCCATGTTCTTTCCCCTTCCCTTTTTTTCCCTCAGTCGGGAAACAGGAAGGGGGAGCTGGGGAGGCATTCTCAGTTTTGCCCCTGTCTGAGCTATTAAATCCCAATTAAGGCTCAAACCACCACATAGTGTTAGGTGTGATTGGGTCAAAAGCACAATTCACATACCTGGGGAGGCCACAAGTGACCATTGGGGTGAGCTGAGGAGGGAGGGAGAGACAAGGACATGACAGGTCCTCATGCACAGGAGCCCAAGGTGCCCACTGAGGATTGCTGGAGCTTCTTCCTTACAACAGCACTTCTAACAGCACCAAAAGAGTATCCCAGGCTGACATCAGTTGTCTGCTCTGCAATCCTCCTTTGGATCTTCTGCCCACAAAGCAGCATTCCTTGCAATAGATCCTGGGGCCTTTTATCCAATTGATTACAAGAGGCCTTCACTGGGGTGTGGGCCTGACACAAACCTGGAGATGAAAAGGCAGCAGTGCAGGAAATGAAAGCACAGCCATGTCCTTAGCTGTGATGCTTTGCATTCAAGATGAGCTTGTGCAAAAATTGTTACCTCTGCCAAAGTGCCTCTGGTCCTGCGGCAATGAGGGGCAGGTATAAAAGGCAGCCCAGGTCCTGCTCTCTCATCCACTTCTCCTGCCTCCTTCTCCTTGGCAACCAGGAGGCTCAGAAAATGGTGTTGCCAATGGACATCAGGAATTGGAAAAGGGTAAATAATCTTGTGGATGGCCCACAGTCCCTGCTCCACCTGTTCCCACCTTCATCACTCAAGTCTAGGGGGTATGACCAAGAGGCATAGTCACTCACAGCAGGGATGGGTTCACCCTGCAGCCTTATCACTCTTCCAGCACAGCATTTAGCAGGGCTCCCTGTTGACTACCTACGGAGGGCCATGGTGTTTCCAAGTTCATATTGGTGTCAGCTCCAGCAGGCCACTCACCAGAGTCTCCTGCCCCTGTGAAATCAACAACACCTTGGATGAAGGCAGCCACAGGATGCTGCCTGGTGCCCTAACACACAACACTGCTCTCTGCTGCCTTGTCTTCCTCAAGCATGCAGCAGCTTTCCTCACACCCAGGAACTCTACAGACACACAAGTGCCACAATCCAGCTCTGGTCCCCATAGGTGCTCTGTGACCAGATAACCCCATCTCCACAGAGAAAGGACCTGATTCTGTGGTCAGCATCATCCTTGAGCTGCCCCTCAATGGCACAGGGCCTGCACCAGCTCAGCTATAGATGACACTTCTGAAGAGGCCCCAGTGTATAAAAAATGGACAGGAAACGAGAAGCAATGTGCCCTGTTTGATGATGGGTCCTGTTGAATCATCAGAAATGTGAGGTGGAGGGATGCTCCATGGAGTCCCTGTGGTGAAGTCGCATTTTTGCCAAGATATTCAATCTTGTCCCAGCATGTGGACACATTTCCCCTCCT
The DNA here is from genome assembly GCA_033816785.1 of Picus viridis. Classification (NCBI taxonomy): domain Eukaryota; kingdom Metazoa; phylum Chordata; class Aves; order Piciformes; family Picidae; genus Picus; species Picus viridis. The sequence goes on along the minus strand of CM066603.1, from coordinate 6,266,449 downwards.
TCAGGAGGAAGACAAAAGCCAAGGCATTAGCCAGACCAGCACGCACCCAGTGCATGCAGTGCTCATGCAAATACCAAGTATGGCATAATTCCAGCTTCATGCTTTCTATAGGCTGAAGACAGTTGTTTATAAGAGTGCCCATTGGTCAAACCCAGCCTCGAGGAGTCTGTAAGTATCGCCCCAGTTGGTAAACAAGTTGCCCCCTCTTTGACTTTGTCTCTGTACTTGCTCAAGAGAACAACTCTCAAGCCATAGCCTCTGCCATTGAGCTCATTGTTGTTATCTTCTATCACCCATGCACGCATACTGAAAGCCTCTGCATCGTGAGAAGTACTCTGATCGTGAGGATCATCTCCAGAGGGAGGACCTTCACTGAGCCCGGGAAGCCAGCGTCATCACAGCCAGTCGTACCGACCAGGAGAGCTCACCGTGCTACCGCAGGACTGGACCCACCCCCAAGGGTAAGATCTGCCCAGTTGCCTGGTGTGACCATTTTAGGCTGTGCCTTTAAGAAAGGGACACTTTGGCAGAATGCTTTGGGAATAATGAAAACAAGATATTCTAAACTAATTTCATTGGTAGATTGGTAGAATGCAACTTTACGTTTTAGTTCTGTTTGAATTTCAGTTCAGTTCTGTCTGTTCCAGTCTGCCTGTTTCTGTCTCTCACTGAGCAACAGCTGCTGGATGGAGTCGACCTTGAATTAACTGAGCTAACCAGATAAGAAAACTAATTCTTCCACATGCTTTGAGCTAACAGAATTTTCTTCCTTAATAATTACCTTTTCTTTCTCTCTAACCCCTTTCTGGGAAAAAAGGGAGGTAGGGGGAGAGAGGAGGGTACAGGAGGGGGAGACCCTCCTGACTGGAGGAGGGAGTTTTGTTCTGTATTACGTTCTTAGCTTTATAGTTCTGTATATATTGTAAATACTGTATATTGTGTATATATCCATCTGCATTTCATTCTGCTTGTAAATACAGCTTATTCATCTGCTTCTCCGACTGAGTTAGCCATGGTTTCTTTGTGTGTGTGGGGGAGAACTTTCTCTCACCACCACACCAGGGAAAAGGGACTTGATCAAGACCCAGTCCACATATGCCTAGCCCCACTGTTGCGGGAGAGGAGCCACCACGTGTGCCACTCTGAGCCCTGTAAACCTCAGGGAAGACTAAAGCACTGTTCGTGCCTATACTGCACCAAACCCGGGACCACTCCGAGTGTCCTGCTATTCCTTTAAGCCCAGTAACCGAGAAGCTGCAGCTCAGTGCAGCCGCATTCTCTTCCTGAGGCTGTTCACATCAGCCCTGAGACTCATCACAGCCGGGCCAACCCCATAGCCTTTGTCTGCTGTCGTTATCTGACCGGAAACCTCCGAGCCCACCTACCGGCAACTGTCGCCCCACCCTGCCATGCGAGCTGACTCCCAGGGCCGACCCCAAGGGCTGACTCTGACCAGGACCGAATCCTGTTGTCTGGAGGGAATCAGCCGAGTCCTGAAGGGAACCTGCTTCCAAGCTAAGCCCAGGTTCCATTGTTCCCTCTCCACTGCTGCGGAGAGAGGAGACAGTAACCCAGCACCGCCGTCCAACTCGACTAGGAACCAGTCCAGCAGTAGTAGTCTGCTGGACCTCCACCTTGCTACAAACCACAGCTACAGGGTATCTCCCACGTGCTTTCCATCCACTAGCACTTGGTTCAAAGTATCCGCGTCCAGCAGAGGAATTGCTGATGCATAGAAAGATTATAGTATTGCTGTATATAGCCAGAAGCCGCCCGTGTCCCGCCGAGTCACCATCTAGTGGCCAAGCGGTGGAACTGCACCCTTCGTTATATAAATATAGAAATAGTCTGTAGATAGTTCAATTAAGTTCTAATCATAACACTAAGTCACTTATGGAATGTATTTCATGAACGTGCACTAGAACATGTATATAAGTTAGTGATTCATTGGTTATTAAGAATTTTATAATTAATAAAAATAATATTTTCATAACTCATAACTCATATTTCGTATTCATAAATTTAATAACCTCTTCACAACAGTCCCCTATGACAAGTTGGAGGTACTGCCAAGTGGTTTAAGCCTCTGTGGTATGCAGAACTATGGTTGAATAGAGAGGCCTGGAAAACTGAATACATAACAATTCCATAAACCCACCAAAGACTGACTATGGTGGAAGCAACCACTGGGAAGTTGCGAACATGTCTGGTGCCCCATGACCAAGAAATTCAGATTCTCTGCTGCCCTTCATGCTATCTGCACTGCTGACCTCCACTTGGAGTGACTTTGTTTCCCTCTTTAGGGGAGAGAAGTGGAAAGGGGAGGAGAGCTTAGATCCTTTCCACAGGGTACAGTCCTTCAGGAACAGAATACTGCACAGTGGGTGCCCCATAGGGTCACAGGTCCTTACAAAAAACCTGCTCTGCTGTGGGCTCCTCTCCACAGGACCACAGTTCTTGCCAACACCTGTTCCAGTTCTCCATGAGATCATGACTTCCTTCAGGATACATCTACCTTCTCCAGAAAGCGATTCTTTGCATAGCCATAGTCAAAAGCCAAAAGGGAGGCCCAACAAGTCACTCAGCATGAGGGTCCCAGTCCCTCAGATGACTCACAGATACCTCAGTGTTTGTGTCAAGATAAAGGCAATGGTCTTGCAGGGCAACCACCAGATAATTTTTGTAGCCCACCTCTGGACCCTCTCCATCAGAGGTTCATGTCCTTCCTGTATTGAGGGCCCCAGACCTGGATATAGGGCTCCAGGTGAAGTCTCAGCAGAGCAAAGTGGCAGAATCACCTCACTCAATCTGCCACTCAATCTTTTGATGCAGCCTAGGATGTGAATGGCCTTCTGAGTGTAAACACACAGATTCTTCCCACTATGGTGTCGTGGTTTGGGAGGCCAATTCTCCCACCACGGGCAAAAATAACGACTCAGAAAAATGGATTGCAAAAAATGGTGGAAAGTTTAAATGGAAAACAAATAAAGCAACAATGAAAGTTTTACGGAGAACCACAAGCACCGTGACAAAAGAGAGAGATCCCAGAACATACCCAAAAATGTCCCATCCCCACCTGGGGGTACACCCAAGCCCCCCCCCCCCGGGGTTCTTTCTCTGCCCCCAACCCAGCCTTGGGCCTGGGCAGGCCCAAGGGAGGCAGCTCACGCCATTTTACCTCGACAGCAGTGGGGGACGAAAGAGGAAGTGAAGACCCCGCGTGGATGTTTTATAGGGGAGCAGGGCATTATGGGAAATGGAATACCTGGTTTCCTGTGACCACCTCCCTGGGCTGGGCACACCCCTTGGGACCTCCCAGCTGTGGTCTGTGCAGTGGCATCTGGGCCAGCACCCAGCCTAAACCACCACACATGGGGAATCCAGAGCTGTGGCTGGGACATGTGAGCTTTGGAGTCGCTCTCACACAAGCAGCAGGATCAGTCTCAGCATGCACCTCAGCTATCTCATCCTGGCTGCCTTCCTGAGGCGACCACAGGGTAAGCACTGCCTTGCATTGCAAGCATGGTTCCTCTTCTGCCCAGGAGACTCTTATGGCCCCCAGCATATTTCTGCAGGAGATGCACTGGAATTCTAAGCAAGTGGTGGGAACCATCAGATCACACAGGTAGGTTTTCAAAACATTTTGTGGTGAAGTCCATATATATAATTGCATACTTCTATATATTATCTATTAAAATTAATATATAGTTGCATTAAATGTATCAATTATAATGAATGCATTCATTATAATACTGAAAAATTCATTTCTAGGAGGAGATTTTACATGTCAGTAGAGGAGAAGCTTAGCATAATGAGCTGGGCAGCCCTGATGTTGTGGCACGGTCCCCATCTCATACAGACAGCAGTGCTGCAGTGACATGCTCCTGTGTCTGCAGCTGGGACAAGCAGGGCTTCTCACACACTTAGGAGCTTGGGGCAAGAAGTTCTCAGGTGTTCCTCATAATCAGGATTAATAGCAGCTGACCCTTAGAGTCTCACCAGCACACACTGGGTGCCTTTTTTCTGCAGAGGGAGTGCTTTCAAATTTGGGTTAATGTCAGGGTTTTGTCTTCCCATTTCTTGTAGCTTCAGAGAGGGCAGCTGACCTCAAAGGAACCTCTCATGACTCCTCTGCCTGCACTGCTGCATTCCTGACCAGGAAATCCTGGGGCTTTTCCTCCCAGGGCACAGAAGAAGCTTTAGCTGGGGTGTGGTCCTGACACAAACCTGGAGATGAAAAGGCAGCAGTGCAGGAAATGAAAGCACAGCCATGTCCTTAGCTGTGATGCTTTGCATTCAAGATGAGCTTGTGCAAAAATTGTTACCTCTGCCAAGGCGCCTCTGGACCTGCGGCAATGAGGGGCAGGTATAAAAGGCAGCCCAGGTCCTGCTCTCTCATCCACTTCTCCTGCCTCCTTCTCCTTGGCAACCAGGTGAGTCTGGAGCCCCTTCTGCTCCTCTTCCATAATGAGATCTCTCCTGATGGAGCTCTCAGTTCCTATTGCCTCTGTTCTGTCCTGGGTTTTGGAACTTCTTGTCTGGAGAGTGGGAAGCAGGGAGAGGGTCTGCTAAGGGGGAGGCAGGGAAGTGTCTGAGGCAGCTTTTGGTTTCTGAACTCAGAGAGAGTCTCTCTGGGCCAGGTTGCTCTTAACAGGGTGATGAAGACTCTGCACAGATTCCAGCTGGGCACTCAGGCTTGGCCTTGGCTCCTTCATGATAGTGTCACCAGGCTGCTCCTCCCTCATCCACTCACCACCTCTGTTTCCTCCCCTACCTTCTCTTCCAGGTGAACCTCCAGACCCAAGCCATGTCCTGCTGCAGGCCATGCCCACCCTGCCAGCCCTGTGGCCCGACCCCGCTGGCCAACAGCTGCAATGAGCCCTGCTGTGTGAAGTGCCAGGACTCCACCGTTGTCATCGAGCCTCCTGCTGTGGTGGTGACCCTGCCCGGACCCATCCTCAGCTCCTTCCCCCAGAACACTGCTGTGGGCTCCTCCACCTCTGCTGCTGTTGGCAGCATCCTCAGCTCTGAGGGAGTGCCCATCAGCTCTGGGGGCTTTGACCTCTCCTGCATCACCAACCGCTACTCTTGCAGACCCTGCCGCCCCTGCTAGAGCTGCTGGTGACTACATGAGACAAGGACCTCTGTGCACTCTGAACATGATGCTGGACAGAAGATCATATTCTAGGCCATTGTTTTAGGAGCTGCTGGTCACCTCTGGCTTGTCCTATAAGTGCAAGTTGAAAGGTGATATTTTGAGCTCTCTCTAAACATGGCCAATGTCTACCTTTTGTCTTCCACTCAGCCTTGTTCTCTCTTTCCTTCATTGTCTTGTGCTCTGCTCAAAACTGCTGTGAGGGCCCCAGGAAGCAGGCTGGATGAACCCTCCAGCCTCTCTCTCTTTGTTGGGCGTGTTAGTAGAGGTCCTGTGGGGACTCTGTTACAGGAAAAGGGAAACGGATTCTTGGCTGCTTCTGCTCTTCCCCTTGCTGGGCACCTCCACTTGGAGTGACCTCATTTCTGTCTTCAGAATCATTAAAAAAATGCTGCAACGCTGCCTGTGTCCCTGGACTGTTCTTTCCATCTACATGCTGACTGCTGAGGGACAAAGCCCTTGCTTCTCAGGGGAAATTGATGGGGGGCAGAGGCTTTGGAGAGTGGGACACTCTGCAGTGAGACCTCTTTCACACAGTGCTTCTTGAAGGTGAGGAAGACATCCCTAGTCACTCTGATGCCAATGGCCATCAGTCCTTGCCTTTCCACGGCTGCTCAGAAGTCCCCCTTAGCCCTGGGGCTTCTCATGTGAGCATAAGTCCTGACAGCTCTCACCACAACCCAGTTGCCATCCCCAAACCTCTCTATGATAGAAGATACTCCCAGCTCACAGTGAGGAATTCTAAGCATGACCAGTGCAGACCGCAGCACAGGGGCCCAAGGGGACCGATCCTGCAGCACCGAGTGCAGGAACCGTTCGAGACCTGCTCGTTTGAGAGCGGAATGTCACCACCCGTCCGCAGCCAGCCCAGTCCTAGGAGACTCGAGAGTTGCCCGGGCCGGGCGAAACGCGACCCGGGAAAGGAGCTGTCGCCCTTAAGCTACAGTGCTGCACCGCCCCGAGGAGCCTGGCGCCGGGCCACGCCAAACGCCCGCACCGGGAAAAGCCCGGGAAGAGCGGCAGCAGACAGAAGCTGCTGCTGTTCTCTCATTTCGAGCTGAGAGACGGCTACAGTCTGAGCTGGGGGATGGACCCTTCACACCCCCACCGCTCTGCAAGCCGCTCCGGGGAAACTGCTCCCTCCAGCGCTCTGCAAACTCCGCAGCGCCACCAGCACTAGGGGAAAAGCACGCAAGTGCTTGTTCCAGGTGAGCCTACTGCCTTCGGCAGCATTCAGCGCGCCCCAGAACCTGTTCGCCGGTACCGGCAAGCCTGAACGGTCGCCTAGCAGCGAAGTCAAGCCGCACCCCGCAGCCGCGGCAGAGAGCTGCCTCCGCGCATGCCCCGGGAGCGAGCGACCTGGAGACAGCCGCGGCACCGCCGAGCTCCCCAAGCCTGGGCAGCATTCAGCTTAGCTACAGCTACACAGCCTTCCGCGAGTGAGACTGTACTTTTCCAGCCCTCAAGTGTTTAATGTCGTTTTGCTTTTGTCTGACCCCGCGCGTGTTCGCGTGGTCCTGTGATCTGTGGATTATAAATGCAGCAGCCCCGGTAAATTCCCGAGATCATCACTTGTGAGCAAAATTGGTTTCTTTCTCTCAAGTCGCCTGGTAAAAGGTTCTGTGTGCTTGACTCCTTGCCGCAGTTTCAGCAACAAGGTGCTGGTCGAGTCTTTCCCTAGTGGGCAAGCAGCACTCTGCGCCGTGGGTTCTCTTTCCAGTTGAATAACTGGTTTGCGTTTTTGGTTTTGCTCACAATTGTTTCAACTGTTGCCTGTTCCTTTGTGTGGAGATTGCCACCACGATCATACATCTGTACCTTTACATATACTGTTTGTCAGGTTTTTGCAATATTTAATATTAATAAATAAGAAGTAATATTTTATCAATATTTCTGCCCTGTTAATATTTCACATTCACATCAGTCAGCCACCCCCTCCCAGTTTTGTATCATCAGCTAAGGGTCCACTCAATCTCCTCATCTAGGTCATCAATGAAGATATTGAACAAAACTGGACTCAGTATTGATCCCTGAGGAACACCGCTGGCCACAGGCCTCCAACTTGACTGTGCCACTGATCACAGCCCTCTGAACTCTGTTGTTGAGCCAGTTTCCAGTCCACCCCACAGTCACAGATGACTGCATCTATGCCACATTTTTTGAGTTTTCTTACAAGACTGTTATGGGAGACCCTCAGATGCCTTACTGAAGTCAGGGTAGATGACATCCACTGCTCTCCATCTACCCATTTGGTCACAGCTTTGTAGGAGGCTATCGGATTAGTCAAGCAAGGCTTCCCCTTAGTAAATCCATCTTGGCTACTCCTGATAACTTGTAAATCCAACTTGGCTACTCCTCTTTTCTTTCATGTGGTTGGAGCTGGTCTCCAGAATGAGCTGCTCCATCACCTTACCAGGGATGGAGGTGAGGCTGACTGGTCTGTAGTTGCTTGGGTCTTCCTTCTTGTCCCTTTTGAAGACTGCAGTAACATTGGCTTGCTTCCAGTCCTCAGGCTCCTCTCTTGTTCTCCAGGACTTCTCAAAACTGACGGAGAGCAGCTCAGCAGCACCATCAGCAGCTCCCTCAGCACACGTGGATGCATCCCATCGGGTCCCATGGATTTGGGTGGTTTCAGTGTGTCCAGGTGATCTCTAACCCAGTCTTTGCCAGCCAGTGGCATATCTTCCTCCCTCCAGTTTTCCTCTCCTGTTCCCAATGACTGAGATTCCTGAGGGTTGGTTTTAGGAGTGAAGACTGAAGCAAAGAAGGCATTCAGCGATTCTGCCATCTCTGCATCTTCTGCTGTCATCCCTCCTGCCTCATTTAGCAGTGGGCTCACTTGTTCCCTAGTCTTCCTTTTCCCATTGATATATTTGAAGAGCCTCTTCTTGTTTCCTTTTACTTCCCTAGCCAGACTAAGTTCCAAGAGAGCCTTGGCCTTTCTTGTTGTGTCTCTACATGTTCTGGCAGCATGTCTATAAACTTCCCAATTGATCAGACCCTTTTTTCATGTGTTGTAGACTTTCCCTCTTGCATTTGAGACTTTTTAGGAGCTCCTTGCTTATCCATGCAGGTTTCCTGCCTTCTTTACTTTATTTTTTATAGTATTTTTTAAGGGAATACCTCTGTCCTGAGCTTGGAGGAGGTAGTGTTTGAATATTAACCAGGTGTCCTGGGCCCCCCTACCCTCTAGAGCCCTAGCCCATGGGATATCTAAGTAGGTCTTTGAAGAGGACAGAGTCCATCTTGAAGTCCATGGTAGAAATTACACTTACTGCCCTTGGTGTCTGCAGAGATGTTTTCTCTCACATCACTTCACTCCTCTGCCGCAAGAAGGGGCTGACACAACGATCAATATGATCCATCAGAATCCGTTTATTAGAGCATCAGACAAACATATATACAGTTTACAGTTAATTATGCATACTTGTCATAGAGCTATTGGATACATGTTAAACATATGCCTACTAGTCACTATGTAATTGGTTATTGCTACAATGCCAACCCGTCCCCTTGCGGTTTTCGTATTCTGTCTTTTCCAGGGTCGAGCTCCCTTTTTAGCTTCTCGGTACTTTCCCGAGTCCTCAAGGTCGTAAACAACTTCGAGGTTACTACAGTTTAATCAGGTTACCAACGTTCATAGTTCTGTGCTTGGCCATATCTTGTTCAGTGAGGCCTAAGGCCTCTAATTCAGAATCAATAGTTTCTGCAACAATTCCCCCGTTTTTCTTTTGTACAAGAAAAGCTCGAGATGTTACCTCATTTACACTTCGCATGATACATCCATATGCAATATGCAAAACAGGCAGTATCAACAAAACAATACCAATCCAGCGTAAACCTTCCTTAAACAAACCTAGTAACCAGGGAGATATATTTCCAAACCAAGATTGAAACCATCGATCAAAAGGATTTACATCTTTAACAATTGATTATGATTTTCCAAACAAGCAATCCTTTTATAAGTTGATTGACTGTGATCAAACAAATTAAAACAACACATGCCTTCAAAGTCCTCACAGCCATGACCATTAACTAAAAGCAAAAAATCAATAGCAGCTCTATTCTACAAATATACATGCCTTAAACTATTTTGATCTAAAAGCAATTGATTTAAAATATCAGTAATATCATTAGCATGATTAGCTGACCAACAAGCCAGTTTCTCAATTTGCTTTAAAGCCTGCTTAGCAGCAAGACCAGGAATAAAAAGAGAAGCAAAGATATTTGCTGTAGCTGACCACAAAGCTATATAATTTTTGCAACTTCCATCCAGATGGAGCAAGGATCGCTTTTGTCGACGTTGTAGTGCAGCAGAGAAGTTTACTCAGTCCCGATGTCGAGGAGCAAATAGGATAAGCTTACCCAGATGACACAGACCTCCATAGGCATTTCTTGGTATTCCCTGCCATGCTCTGTCACCACAGATCAAAAAGATTCCCCAGGAGTGACCACACATCGCACTATTATAGATTATTGGTCAAGCTACTACTAACAGGCAAGGTTGTTGGTGCAGGTGCGTGTCCTGTTATTCCCAGATAACTCTCTGTGTTTATAGCTACCAGTGTCCTGCTTTAGTTACATGCTGCAGGCACAGCACTGTTTTGCTACACTGCTAGCAACTCTTGCACTTGTGCTGAGCATGGCCTACCACCATGTCAGACTCTAAGCCTACACTGCCAGATTGCTCACACTGCTCGTGCTGGCATTGCCACAATGCCCCCTTTTTGTTTTTGTGAGCAATCTGCTCATGGGAGTTGTTCTCATCCCATACAAGATGCTACTTACAAACACAGAAGCAAGCAAGTTAAAGCTAAGCTATATAGCAAAAGCAAAAGTTCTATAACACAGCATGTCTAACAAACTGATGTAACCCATACAAGGCACAATGCTTAAGTTGAGCTAGTTAGAATGCTCTAACAGAGTTGGCATAATACGTGGTCAAAGATAGCAAACATTGTAAAGAAGAACTCAGATCTTAATAGTTCCGATCTTGACATTTCTCTCTTCTTATTGACAGAGAAGGCTTGATTATGCCTGAACACAATGCACACAGAGATTAAGACACAAATGCAATCCTTAGCACTGTCTTTTACAATCTGCTTTAGTGGTATGTTGCATCGTTATTTTTCTCTAGGATGGTCAAAAATCATGAGTTGTTTAATGGCAGCAAGATTTCTTTCATCTGTAAAGGTAGATCTGGCCAGGCTCTAGCTTCACAGACAGAAAACTTGCAGGCAAACCAGCAGGAGCAAAAAGGCTTCATTGCTTTGCCCAATAGAAAATTACACATGCAAATGTGGTTTTGCTCATCCTAGTAATACTGATCTCCTAATGTACACACAACAGTTAAACAATAGAATAGAATACAATAGCAGTCATGACACTCAGTTATAAGTTAGATGCTTTCTGTTAACATCTTAGATTATCGTGACAGTCATTGAGATCAGTGCTAGGCAGGTTTGCTGACTGACATTTTCATGACAGTTGTGTCGTGTTCGTGTGTCTTGTGGTGAGAGGGTTGCAACACTTTGCAAAGTTGCTGTTTCTAAGTGTTCACATGAACTATCTCTTGTTAGTACCATTTGAAAACTCTCTTTTTTTTTTTTTGTTTTTGCTTTTTAACTCTTTTTTTTTTTTTTTTTTTGTTATGGGGTATTCTCTCTTTCTCCCTTTTTTTTTTTTTTTTGACATTCATGTGTGTGTTGTTGTCTCCAACCTAAAATGAAAATGCATGTTGTGTTATAATGAGATTTGAGTTTCCCTCTAAGTGTGTAAAAGTACAGCAAACTGGTGAGATAACATATAAGTTCATATAAACATTTTCTCTAATCACACAACAATCAAACAACCATAATATTCAGTCCTAATTCACATGGTGCTGTGGTGCATTCTTCTGATCGATGCTTTTGTTCCCAGATTATCATAGCAGTTATTGTGATCGATGTTAGACTTCACGGGAAATGCTGTTTCCTCATAGTCTTGATTCTTGTGCACATTAGCTAAGGAATACCTTTAAAAATGAATACTTAATTTGCTACAAACCTTAACTATATTACATGGAGCGCCTTTAAAATGCCTAGGCACATAACTAAAAAGGTTCGAACCAGAACAAATCTTACAATATAAACTCATTACTAAGTGCTTATACCTTACTACAATTACTATGTACTAAATGCCTGTAAATACCAAATGCTTATTATTCATTATGCTTACTAGAAAGACTTAGCAAAACTCTAAATAACACAATTCTAAAAGACATTACAATCAAAAATAATGACATTAACACTGTTGCTTTAAATCAGAGCAGAGCTTTGGTAGACTAGAGTCATACCAGAAAAGAGGGGGGGGGGGGGCTAGCAAAGGTGCGCAGTAGTTGCAATTGTTGCTGCGGTAGGGTCTTAACAACTTGCAGCCTATCATGTCTGAGCGACCACTGTTCCACCCACACTGGATTAGCTGTTTTCCATTTTAATTTGGTGGTTGGTTGCTGACCAGAAGCCGCTACAGAAAAGGAACAGTAATGAGTCTTGCTCCTAGCTAACCTAAGGCATCTCAGTCCAATAGAGCAACTGAAAGGGTTAACACGTGCGGTCTTACAGTGACTGATTTGCTGTCGTAAAAGCTAACTGCACTGGCTCTTTGCTAACCCAGGTTGTTTGGATACCTTTTAAACCCATGACGAGATACAATAGTGACATCAGCTCCAGCATCCACAATCAGAATCTATTGAACCAGGAATTAATGAGGATGCCCTGTCTAAAGGTAGACGATCTGCCAATTAACAGAGCACAGGGTTTGTGACCCAGAGGACCGTGCTGATGGGACTCGACAACATTTTGCGGACTCAAGAGTGACCTGTTGGTAAAATGCTGAGGACCTGTTTAGCTTTTTCGTTAGCATTGTCAAATGCCAGAATAATACCACAGGAGATGCATGTACAGGAAAACCTACAGATTCTCCATCTATCACTGCATTTCTCACAATACCTTTCCACCGGCGCAGCGGGACAGTTCCCCGTCCCTCCCACCTCCCGATCCCTTCCACTATCATCCCATCGGAATTCGGTTGTAGCCTCCGTCGCAGTGATGTTTTCTGCTGACAGTGTCTGGGAGTAGGAGGCGGGGGGTGAGCGCAGCTGAAGCCGCTGGTGCTGGCTGCTGCCGTGGAGGCCGCTGGGGGGCCCCGCTACAGTCCGTGCTGCCGGTGTCGGTGGTGCGTCGGTCGGTGCCGCCTCGGTCGGAGCTGTCGGTGTCTGCGGGGGCCATCGGGGCTCGCGGGAGGGGTGCGGTCGTAAGAATGCCGTAACCGCGAGCCTCCAAGCGCTCCATTTTTTCTAAGAGGGGCTGTGAAACAAGGTTGGCACTGTTTGATTTCTTAGCGTCGGTGTTTCCGTCTTCCGAATCCGAGCTGTCGCTAGCGGTATTAGAGGAAGGTGTTGATGAATGGGATCAAACACGCTGAACCACAAGTTTCGCTGCCTTTTTGTCGCTTTCTCCCTGCTGGGGTGCTGGCTGGTATTTAGCACCTCATCCCACAGCTGGGCTGCAGTTTTGTCCCACGCTTTGGGAGTGAAAGCTTCGGTGGCTCTGGTGATAAGATCATGACTCCGGGCCCAGGATAATAGCCCTTTCAAAATCCCAGGATCGTCAGTAATACCTCTCACGGAGAGAATAGTTAGCTCTTTCAAAATGCCAGAATTATCAGTAGTACCTCTCACGGAGAGGACAGTTTGGAGAACGTTTAGCACAGCCTCTTCTGTTTCACGGAGTGCTTCGCCGTGCCTCTCCCCAGCCACTTTTACAGCTTTATAGCAGTTTTGTCACCATATCCGACCCAGTCCCACAATTTGTTTCCATATTCTCTCCAATACATCAACATTAAACACATCCTCTGACGACTTGAAAACACCATTCTCTTTACCAAACTGCAATAAATATTCAGGACGCTTCTTTTTAAAATCTATTTTACAACCTCGTTTCTCTAAGAAACATTTAAACAAATCACACGCTGCCTGCCTGTCCATGGCCAACATTAGTACCCTTAAAAAGTTTAAACACAAGCAGTTATCAGCTTACAGCGTCTTCGGCTCCCGCGTTGCTTTCCTTGACTACGGCACGCGCGGCTACTGCTATCACCGGCCAGAATCGCTTCTTGTTCTCAGGCTCTCCCGAAACCTCTTTTGTCCCGTCCGGAACGGCTCATCAATCACAAAGTCCTGGGACCTCTTTCATTCCAAGGGGTCCCTGTTCGGGCGCCACTTGCCGCAAGAAGGGGCTGACACAACGATCAATATGATCCATCAGAATCTGTTTATTAGAGCATCAGACAAACATATATACAGTTTACAGTTAATTATGCATACTTGTCATAGAGCTATTGGATACATGTTAAACATATGCCTACTAGTCACTATGTAATTGGTTATTGCTACAATGCCAACCCGTCCCCTTGCGGTTTTCGTATTCTGTCTTTTCCAGGGTCGAGCTCCCTTTTTTAGCTTCTCGGTACTTTCCCGAGTCCTCAAGGTCGTAAACAACTTCGAGGTTACTACAGTTTAATCAGGTTACCAACGTTCATAGTTCTGTGCTTGGCCATATCTTGTTCAGTGAGGCCTAAGGCCTCTAATTCAGAATCAATAGTTTCTGCAACACTCCTCTCAAGTTTTCCCTTGGGATTTGGGAGAGCAGCAGGGAGACTCAACAAGGAAATATCTTCATTGTGTTGGGATGGAGGAGGGGACAGATCAAGACATAGCATGACTTCAAAAAGGAAAGGCTGTGGGTGGCTGGCCAAGGATTGCAGAGCTGGGAGCAGCTGGAGGCCTTCCTGTCAACACGTCCATAGGCAACCCCTCCAAGCATGCCCCAGGCCAGCATCATTTGCCTGGACCTCACCCATCTGGCACTTAAGAAAGTTTCTACCAATATGGACACATTCCTGCTGCAGAAGTCCTGTGGCTTCTTGCTACCAGCAATCAGAAGAAGCCTCCAAGTGGGATGGGACACAGCATATGGAAGAAATGAACAGGCAGCGTTAGGGCAAAGAAACACCCAGCTCATGTCATGAGCTGGGAAGTTTTCCATTGATCAGCAGCACCTTTAAAAATGGTCACTTCTGCAGTAAGCAGCTGCTGGGCCTGGGGCACTGCAGGGCCACCATAAAAGCCAGCCCAGCACCTCCCATTCTCTCATCCACTTTTTTTGCCGCCTTCTCCTCGAGAACCAGGTGAGTCTGAAACTCTTTCCCCTTGGCCTGTTTCATACAGATGCGTGATCCTCCATTCTGTGCTGGGTAGTGATGCTTCTGGTCATGGAAGAGAGTGGAAGGGAGAATGCCTGACTCACAGAGCATTGGAGACTTTTCTGAGTGGGCTCTTGAAGAAATAGTCAGCAGCCTTGTTGGGTCTGGAGGCACTTTGCGGTGCTACATCTGTATGAGGCCAAGAATATCTTTTGTCTCACTGCCCAGTTTCTCCTATCCTAGTTCAGCAGTAGATTGCTGGGCTCATGGCATGCTACTCCTCACATTTCCATGTGCTCTGATTCCTCTGAAATCTCTCTCCCAGGTGCAATTCCATCCTCAAGCCATAGTATTCATAGTATCTGTCAGGGTTGGAAGGGACCAGAAAGGTTCATCTAATTCCACCCCCTGCCATGGGCAGGGACACCCCACACTAGATCAGGCTGGCCGGAGCCTCATCCAGCCTGGGCTTAAACACCTCCAGGGACGGGGCCCCAACCACCTCCCTGGACAACCCATTCCAGGGCTTCACCACTCTCATGGGGAAGAACTTCCTCCCCACCTCCAGCTTCATTCCATTCCCCCTAGTCCTATCACTACCTGATAGCCTAAGAAGTCTCTCCCCAGCCTTCTTGTAGCCCCCTTCAGATACTGGAAGGCCACAATGAGGTCACCTCAGAGCCTTCTCTTCTCCAGCCTGAACAGCCCCAATTCCTTCAGTCTGTCCTCACAGGAGAGGTGCTCCAGCCCTCTGCTCATCCTCGTGGCCCTGCTCTGGACACCTTCCAGCACCTCCAGATCCCTCTTGTAATGGGGACTCCAGAACTGGACGCAATACTCCCGGTGGGGTCTCAGCAGAGCTGAGTAGAGGTGGAGAATCACCTCCCTTGCCCTGCTGGCCACACTTCTCCTGATGCCCAGGGTCTGATTGGCTTTCCGGGCTGCAAGTGCCCATTGAGAGTTCATGTTGAGCTTCTCGTCCACCAGCACCTCCAAGTCTCTCTCCTCAGGGCTGCTCTCCAGCCAGTCATTGCCCAGCCTGGATTTGTGCTTGGGATTGCCTCGACCCAGATGCAGGACCCTGCACTTGGTCTTGTTGAAGCTCATGAGGTTGGCTTGTGCCCACCTCTCCAGCCTGTCCAGGTCCCTCTGGATGGCATCCCTTCCCTCCAGTGTGTCCACTGCACCACACAGCTTGGTGTCATCAGCAGACTTGCTGAGGGTGCACTCGATGCCACTGTCCATGGCACCCACAAAGATGTTGAACAAGACAGGTCCCAGGACTGATCCCTGAGGGACTCTGCTTGTCCCTGGCCTCCACTGGGACATGGACCCGTTGACAGCCACTCTTTGGGTGCAGCCATCAAGCCAGCTCTTTACCCATCTAGTGGTCACCCATCAAACCCAGGTGTCACCAGCTTGGAGACCAGGAGGTGGTGCGGGACAGTGTCGAAGGCTTTGCTCAGGGCCAGGGAAACAACATCAGTTGCTCTCCCCTCAGCTATTAATGCTGTCACCTGTTCATAGAAGGCCAGCAGGTTTGTCAGGCAGGATTTGCCCTTGGCAAAGCCATGCTGACTGTTCCCAATCACCTCTTTACTATTCTTCTGAGTCATTACTGCCTCCAGGAGGATCTGCTCCATGATCTTTCCAGGCACAGAAGTGAGACTGCCTGGCCTGTAGTTCCCTGGTTCCTCCTTCTTACCCTTTTTGAAAATGGGAGCAATGTTTCCCCTTTTCCAGCCTGTGGGGACTGCCCCAGGCTGCCGTGACTTTTGGAATAGAATAGAGAGGGGTTTAGCAACCTCCTCTGCCAGTTCTCTCAGCACCCGTGGGTGTATCCCGTGGGGTCCCATGGACTTGAACACTTTCAGGTTCTTCAGGTGATCACCAACCTGATCTTCACTTACCATGGGCAGTTCTTCCTCCCTGTCCCTGGCATCGTCTTCCATGACACCAGGAGTGTGGCTGGAGGCCCTTGCAGTGAAGACTGAGGTAAAGAAGTGATTGAGTACCTCAGCCTTTTCCACATCACTTGTGACTAATTCACCACTTTCCTTTCTGAGGGGGCCCACACCTTCCCTGAGCTTCTTCTTGCCATTAATATACCTGTAGAAATGCTTAGTGCTCCCTTTAACCTCCCTGGCTAGATTCAATTCAAGCTCTGCTTTGGCTTTCCTAACCAGGTCTCTTGCTGCTCGGGCAGCTTCCTTATCTCCCCCTGTTCTAGCTGTCCTTCCCTCCACTTCCTGTAGAGTTTCCTTTTCAGTAACAGTGTGTCCAGCAGCTCCTTGCTCATCCAGGCAGGCCTCCTAGCATTCTTTCCTGCTTTTCTCTTTGTTGGTGTACATAGCTCCTGGACACAGAGGAGGTGGTCCTTGAATACTGACCAGCTGTCCCGGGTCCCTCTTCCCTCCAGGGCTTCATCCCACGACACTTTGGCTAGCAGATCCCTGAGGTGATCAAAGTCTGCACGCCTAAAGTCTGGGGTCGTGAGCTTAGAATAGGTCCTCCTGATTCCCTGAGGAGATTAAATTCAACTGCTTCATGGTCACTGCAGCCAAGGCCGTCTCTGAGCCTCACACTGGTTACCAGCCCTTCCCTGTTGGTGAGAACAAGGTCCAGCATAGCACCTTTTCTTGTTGGTTCCTCTACCATTTGGAGGAGGAAGTTGTCTTCTATGCAGTCCAGGAGCATCCTGGATTGCTGATGCCTTGCTGTGTTGTCCCTCCAACAGATGTCAGGGTGGTTGAAATAACCCATGAGGACCACGGCCTGGGACCTGGAAACTGCTTCTATTTGCCTGTGGAGGGCCTCATCTGCTTGGTTCTGCTGGTCAGGTGGCCTGTAGGAGACCCCCACAGTAATATCTCCTTCCCCTGTCTTGCCTTTAATTCTAACCCATAAACTCTCAACCAACTCATCATGCCTCCCCAGGTGGAGTTCTTCTGATTCCAGCTGGTTATTGACATAGAGGGCAACACCTCCTCCTCTCCTTCCCTGCCTGGAGGCACTTCAGCTGGGCTGGCCCTGTCCTCCTCTTGTGCCAGTTCCCCTTGGTTTCCAGAGAGTGTCCTGGTGTGTCATTCGTGTCTTGCCTCAGGGCAGCAAGTTGAGAGCCCTTACCAGCTCTCCATCCCTCTGCCTCTGGTGAGCTGCCCCTCTGTTTGTCACAGGCCAGCAGGAGACTATTAACCCCTTCCCCCTTCAAATCTAGTTTAAAGCCCTATCAATGAGCCCTGCCCATTCCTTTCCTAGAATCTTTTTACCTTTGAGGGACAGGCAATTCTTGTATACTGTGACCTTTCCCCTCCTCTGGGACAGATGTACTCCATCTGTTGTCAGCTGACCTGGTGCAGTAGAAAGTTCTCCAAGATCAGAAAACCAAAATTCTTTTGATTGCACCAGCCTCTAAGCCACTTGTTGACTATAGCTGCCGACCTGTTCCTTCTGGTATTCCCTCCTGTAGCTAAGGGTATTGAGGAGAAAACTATTTGTGCACCTGACCCCTCAACCAGATCTCCCAGGGCCTTGAAGTAATTTTTGATAGCCCTGGGAGTTCTGGTTGCAACATCATCATTCCCTAACTGCGTAACTATTAAGGGATAGTAGTCAGAGGGCTGCACCAGACTAGGCAGCCTTCTGGTGACATCTCTAACTTGAACTCCCGGGATGCAGCAAACTTCCCTGTGAGAAGGATCTGGCTGACGTATGGGGACCTCTATTCCCCTCAGGAAGGAATCACCAATAACAATTACCCTCCTCTTCTTTTTGAGGGAGCAAGTCCTGATGTCGGGGGAAGACTGTTTAACCTTAGGCTGTTTTGCCTTAGGCTGTTTGACCTTAGGCTGTTTAGCCTCAGGGAAAACCCCAGATGGTGTGTCCTCTGGCATCAGAATCACCTCATCCTCCACCTCCAGTGCCCCATACTACTTTTCCAAGGGCAGGGGGAAGGTGAGGGGAGGCAAGGAGGTTTTACCTTGCGTCCTTTGAGAGGAACCTGTGTCTGTTCCCCGCTGCTTTTTGGATAACCAGCCTCTGCTGGGGGAGCCTGCAGAGCCATCTCCTGCTGCAAGCCCTGTGAGCCCTGCTGCCAGCCCTGCGGCCCAACCCCGCTGGCCAACACCTGCAATGAGCATTTGCTTCTCCGACTGAGTTAGCTGTGCTTTATGTGGCAGGAGGATTAAACTTTCACACTACCACATGTCGCTTGAAACCATATCCTCTTGTCCTGTCACTTGACATCAAGGAGAAGAGCTGCCCCCTCCTCACTCCAACCTCCCTTCAGGGAGTTGTAGAGCGCAATGAGGTCTCCCCTCAGCCTTCTATTCTCCAGGCTGAACACCCCCAGCTCCCTCAGATCCTCCTTGTAGGTCATGTGCTCCATGCCCTTCACGAGATTTGTTGCCCTTCCCCGGAAATGCTCCAGCCCCTTTTTGTACTTTCTGGAGTGAGTGGCCAGAACTGAACACCACGCTCGAGGTGTGGCCTCAGCAGTGCTGAGCACAGGGGGATGATCACCTGCCTGTTCCTGCTGGCCAGTGTTTCTAATCCAAGCCAGGATGCCATTGGCTTTCTTGGGCATATTACTGACTCAGATTCAGTCCTCAGTCTCTTTGCTGGTGACCTGAGGCATCGTCAGCCCAATCAAGACATAAATCATTTGCTCTTGTTTGCTGGTCTGGATGTGCCTGAATCTCAGAAGCCTGATCCACCTTTTTGGTCCTTTACGCTCTTCAGCAGCCAGCTCTGCAGGCACATGGGCATCTGTATTACATATTTCTATCACCAGGTTCTCTACCAAAGCAACAATATCTTGCCACAATGTGGCAGCCCAGTTGCTCTGCTTCCATTGAAGTAACCACACACCCAGGGTGTTTGCCACCATCCAGGAGGCAGCTTAGAGATAAAGTATTGGGCATTGCTCTCTATCAGCAGTGTCTAAAGCAATTTCACCTTTCACCTCTACAGACTGACTGCATCCATGCTCTCCTGCAGCACTTTTAACAGCTTGGCCTAGGGAATTGCATGGAGCAGCCTCCAACCTTGGATGCTTTCTCAAAATGCAACAGGACCCATCAGCATAACCTCATTTCCTGGCCTTTTTTTATATAGTGGAGCCTCTTCAGCAGTGTCACCTGTGGCTGGGCTGGTGCAGGCACTGTGCCGTGGAGGGGCAGTTTAAGGATGCTGTCAAGCTCAGAATCAGGTTCCATTGTCACTGCCATGTCTCTGTGGAGCTGGAGTTATCTGCTATCACGCAACACCTTGAGGGACCAAGGCTGGGTTCTTCACTCTGGTAGTGAAGAAGGGTTCCCCTGTGCTCCTATGGATTTCCCCTCCTAAGCAATGGCTTTGTCCCTCAGCAGTCAGCATTCAAATGGAAAGATCACCTTGGGGACACAGGGTAGGTTGCAGAATTTTTTTAATGAATCTGTAGAGGGAAATGAGGTCACTTCAAGCAGAGGTACCCAGCATGGGGAGCTGCAGGAGCTTGCAAACATGTTTGCCTTTTTCTTGGCAGAATTTCCAGAGGGAATCCGTTGCCTGCCTGGAAAAGGGAACAGGCTGGAAGCTGCTTCCAGGCTGGTTCATGAGACCCTGAAAACAGCTTCGATAGGGGCAAATGAAGACCAAGCAAAGTGAGGAAAACATTGACAAGAAGAGAGGAAAGGAAGAAATTGGCCAGGGCTCAAAACACCACTTTTGAGGCTGCCCTTGCAGGACAAGCCTGAGTTGACCAGCTGCTCTTAAAACAATGGTGCAAAGTGTAATCCTCCGTCCAGCATCATGTTCTGAGTGCTTGGGAGACCTTCTCTGAGCCCGTTGTCAGCAGCTCTAGCAGGGGCGGCAGGGCCTGCAGGAGTAGCGGTTGGTGATGCAGGAGAGGTCAAAGCCCCCAGAGTTGATGGGCACTCCCTCAGAGCTGAGGATGCTGCCAACAGCAGCAGAGGTGGAGGAGCCCACAACAGTGTTCTGAGGGAAGGAGCTGAGGATGGGCCCAGGCAGGGTCACTATCACAGGGGAGGGCTGGATGGCAACGGTGGAGTCCTGGCACTTCACACAGCAGGGCTCGTTGCAGCTGTTGGCCAGCGGGGTTGGGCCGCAGGGCCGGCAGGGCACGCAGGGGTTGCAGCAGGACATGTCCTAGGGATGGAGGTGCGCCTGGAACACAGAACATGGGAATCAGAGCATGAGCATGGCTGAAGAATAACTGGGTTACACTGTCACAAAGGACCCAAGGCCCTCAGTGTCTGAGATGAAAACTCTGAGAGGATAAATGAGTGGAGATGTCATTTGGGAAGAGGAGCAGAAGGGGCTCCAGACTCACCTGGTTGCCAAGGAGAAGGAGGCAGGAGAAGTGGATGAGAGAGCAGGACCTGGGCTGCCTTTTATACCTGCCCCTCATTGCTGCAGGTCCAGAGGCGCCTTGGCAGAGGTAACAATTTTTGCACAAGCTCATCTTGAATGCAAAGCATCACAGCTAAGGACATGGCTGTGCTTTCATTTCCAGGTTTGTGTCAGGACCACGCCCCAGTGAAGCCTTCTTCTGAGCACTGGGAGGAAAGGCCTCAGGATTTCCAGGTCAGGAATGCAGCAGTGCCGGCAGAAGAGTCGCGACAGGTTCCTCTGAGGTCGGCTGCCCTCTCTGAAGCTATAGGAAATGGCTGCACTCCTTCTGCAGGAAAAAAGGCACCCAGTATGTGCTGGTGAGACTCAAGTGGCCAGCTGTTTTTAATTGTGACTCTGATGAATACCTGAGAGCCTCATGCTCCAACCTCAGAGTCAGCAGCTTGCAGAGAGCCCTGCTTGTTCTAAATCTAGTCACAGGATGGGTGTCCCCTGCTTGTGGTTGTGCTCTTGGTGTTGTTTCTAAGTCAAGGTTCTTCACCCAGGGTGTCAAGACACCAATCAACTCATTGAGCTGAGAGATTGATATTTGTTTCTGTTCTGCAGGATCAGGTGCCAGGTGTCTAACCACAGCCAGCTCAGCTGCCCAGAGACACATTGGGCTTTCTATAGAAAATATTAGTGTGGTGGGTTGAAAATCCGCCCCACCCCCCACCCCCCAAACAGCCTAAACCTGCCACAACTAGCAAAGAAGAAGCTGCCTAAAAGGAAACAATTGGTCACCTGTGCTTGTCCAAGAGAAATTTCTTTCTGCATGTCCCAACGAATGCACAGTTCCCTTTCTGTCCTCCGCTACCTCAGAACTACTCCTGCCCCCTGTGTCCCCTGAAACATATAAGAAGTCCCACCGTGTAGCAGCTCAGTGTATCTGGCTGTGTCCCTTCTTCTGGAAGGAAAACCTGCAACCCCAGAGAGGAGCCAGGCTCCAATCACAATTTCAGTCTTTGGGGAGGGCTTCAGTGGAGACCTGGCTGCAGTTTGTCCTCCCGTGCCCCCAGATTGGACAGGAAGGGACCAGAACACTCTGCCATCCCAGGATCCACATCAGAAGAAAAGCAAATGCAGAAAGATGAAGACTTTTGCCTCTCCTGGATGCCACACAGAGTCCCCCAGGCTTATTCTATTCAATAGTTGGTAAATGGCCCCTGGAGATCAGATACTCTGAGGCTCTGTTCAGAGCAGATCTCAATATATCAGGCTGGACACATTCCAAGGCTGGATCCTGCACAACACCTCAAAAATTAAACCCAAGGTTTCTAAGCCCTAAACAAAAAAATAGTCCCAGGTTTCAAAGTCTGTCCACTGAATCCTGTCCTACCACTGTGCACTTTGTGAAGAAGCTGGCTCCATCTTTTCCACATCCTCAGAACACAGAGTCTTAAGAACTCCCTTCAGCCATCTTTTCCTAAGTGACCATCAGAGACAGATGCAAGACAGCAAGAGACAAGACTGTGACATATCCTGGCATATGGCAATGCTTGGGCGTCTGGAGGAGGAACAAAATTTGGTGTCCCTGTCCTGACAGCCTGGCCACAAAAAAGCCCACAGGAATGACCCAGCTGCACATCACCTGCATCATGGGATGCCAGCACTGACCCTTGTCTGCCCCAGAAACCCTTGGAGCTGTGACAGAAGACTTACAATGGGAAAGGATGTGGCAGAAGTCAGGAAATGAAGCAGCTTCAGAACAGGAAACCAGGATGCAGCCCGTGCCATCTGCTGGCATGGTTTGCATTTGTCATGAGCTGCTCAGAGAATTCTTCCTTCCACAAAGCTGCCTCTGGGCCTGAGGCACTGCAGCATGGCTATAAAAGGCAGCCCAGCTCTCTGCTCTCTCATCCACTTCTCTCACCTCCTTCTCCTTGGGAACCAGGTGAGTCTGAAGCCTCTTCTACTCAGGGCTGATAGCTTCTTCTCTTGGGAGAAGGAACGGCAGAAAAGGTCTGCAGAGAGAGGCTGGGGCTTAGCTGAGGTGCCTCATAGGCTCTGAGTAGAGCAGTGTATGCTGGGCTGTGAGGGAACTTCACTGTGGGTTGGTTCATGGGTGCTTCTCATGTGACCCTGTTTTATGCTTCCTTCCTCTCCACTCTCATAGGTACACCTCGAACCCCAAGCCATGTCCTGCTGCAAGCCCTGTGAGCCCTGCTGCCAGCCCTGTGGCCCAACCCCGCTGGCCAACAGCTGCAATGAGCCCTGCTGTGTGAGATGCCAGGACTCCATCGTTGCCATCCAGCCACCTGCTGTGGTGGTGACCCTGCCAGGACCCATCCTCAGCTCCTTCCCTCAGAACACTGCTGTGGGCTCCTCCACCTCTGCTGCTGTTGGCAGCATCCTCAGCTCTGAGGGAGTGCCCATCAACTCTGGGGGCTTTGACCTCTCCTGCATCACCAACCGCTACTGCTGCAGACCCTGCCGCCCCTGTTAGAGCTGCTGGCAACGGCCTTGGGCAAGAACATCCCAGTGCTGGCAAGCACAGTGCTGGACAGAAGATAGAGCTCCAGGCTATTGTTGCCTCCTTCCACTCCCTCTCTTCCTATTACTGTCAGTCTCCAAATGCCAGCCTAGCATGGATCTCCCAGTGCCAGCAGCCTGACTGTTGGTCTCCTTTACTCTTCAGGCCAAGCAGATGGGCTGCAACAGCTTCACTCTGCCTTACCGGGTGAAGCCCTTGACGCTCCCTATTGAGCCATCTCCTTTTCTTCTCTAGACTCATTAAAGTTGTGCTGCATCCAAGCCTGGGTCTCCGAGCCCTCCTTCCTTCTCTGGCAATTCTTACACTCTGATCAGGTGGAGGAAAGAGAGGCTTGATGAGATCTCCACTGTGTTATGTGTCTATGTTACAGATCACAGCCATCTTGGACATGTGAAGCAGACAGAGATAAAAACAGTGCACACGTGTTACGGTTTATGCTAAGCTCTCACAAGCTGTCTCCCACCCAGGGGTGGGATCAGAAGGAGAAGTGGGTGCAAAGTGGAAACCCCCTGGATTGAGAGAAGAGTTCAGCAGAGCATCCCAGAGACCCAAGGAACAGCAGGAATTAGAACACCACAGAAGAAGAAACACTGAAAGGCAGCGATATAAAACCTGACCAGCTCAGCCCATAGTGCCAGAGCCAAAATCCCCCTGCCCTCACCAGACCTCCCCTTCTACACTGGCCACGACGTCACTATGGCATCCGGTGCCCCATTGGCTACCCTGGCTGTGGCTGCTTCCTGTGAGAAAATTAACCCTCTCCTAACCATCTCCACAACATTACCCACATTGTTCTGTGCCCTCTACCTTCTGCCCAGAAGACTGCATTTTTCACATCCAGTGTGGGGCTCAAAGGTTTGAGATAATGAGACATCTGACCAAGGCCTGTCAAAACAATTAGTTCAACAGTCCATGTCCTCAGTGGGGTCTACCTGTTGGCACTGTGACATTATATAAATCCCCACATGCTCCGTGTACTCCCTCTGGTAATGTTCATGGGGTTAAGCACTTTGGATGCAGTATTGTGCTGGGTTACACCTATCCTGGGTGGTGGCTGAAAGCAACCAGGGAAATATGGAGGAGCAGGGAAATAGGGAGGAGCAGTAACAGAAACCACACTTTGGACTTCCAGAGGGCAAACTTCAGCTTGTTCAAGCAGCTTATTTGGAAAGTACCCTGGGCAGCAGCCCTTAAGAAACCAAGGGGTCCAGGATGGTTGGACCCGCTTCAAACAGGAGCTCTTGAAGGCACAGGAACAGGGGAACATGAGTCGAGGGAAGGCTCTGGGCCTGGATGAGCAAGCAGCTCCTGAAGGAATTAAGGGAAAAAAAGAGGGAGTATCACCTTTGGAAAGGGGGGAGGCAACTCCAGATACATTTAAGGATGTTGTTAGATTATGCAGAAGAAAAGTTAGAGAGGCAAAGGCCCAGTTGGAACTGAAGCTGAACACTGCTGTGAAAGACAATAAAAAGCATTTTTATAAATACATTAATGTTAAAAAGAGGGCAAGAAGAACCTCCACTCCTTATTGGACCTGGAGGGGAATACTGTAACTAAAAATGAGGAAAACGATGAGGTTCTAAATACCTTCTTTGCCTCAATTTTCAA
Organism: Picus viridis; assembly: GCA_033816785.1. Taxonomy (NCBI): domain Eukaryota; kingdom Metazoa; phylum Chordata; class Aves; order Piciformes; family Picidae; genus Picus; species Picus viridis. The sequence continues at coordinate 6,241,559 of CM066603.1, read as the reverse complement.
CAGTAAGGCAGGAGGACTCCAGGATAACTGGCCTCCTGAGCTGGGTGATGGGGTCAGGGAGCAGTGTAACGCCCCAGAAATCCATGAGGAATTGCTTCAGGACCTGCTGAGCCATTTGGACACTCACAAGTCCATGGGGCCAGATGGGATCCATCCTAGGGTGCTGAGAGAGCTGGCACGTGAGCTGCCAAGCTGCTCTCCACCATTTTCCACCAGTCCTGGCTCACCGGTGAGGTCCCAGATGACTGGAAACTGGCCAATGTGATCCCCATCCACAAGAAGGGTCTGATGGAGGAACCTGGAAGCTCCAGGCCAGTCAGCCTGACCTAAGTGCCAGGGAAAATGATGGAGCAGATCATCTTGGGGGCAATCACTGCACACCTGAAAGATGGCCAAGGACTCAGGCCCAGCCGACATGGATTTAGGAAGGGCAGGTCCTGCCTCTCCAACCTGATCTTCTATGCCCGGGTGACTGCCTGGTGGATGTGGGGCAGGCTGTGGATGGACTCTGCCTGGACTTCAGCAAGGCCTTTGACACGTTCCCCCACAGCAAACTGCTGGCCAAGCTGTCAGCCCCTGGCTTGGACAGCAGCACTCTGAGCTGGGTTAGGAACTGGCTGGAGGCTGAGCCCAGAGAGTGGTGGTGAACGGTGCCACAGCCAGCTGGCAGCCAGGCATCAGTGGTGTCATCCGGGGATCAGTGCTGGGTCCCATCCTGTTCAATATCTTTATTGATGATCTGGAGGAGGAGGGGATTGAGTCCACCATCAGTAAATTTGCAGATGACACCAAGCTGGGGGCAGGAGTTGATGTGTTAGAGGGTAGAAGGGCTCTCAAAGAGGGATCTTGACAGGCTGGACTCATGGGCAGAGTCCAACAGGATGGCATTCAACAAGGCCAAGTGCCAGGTGCTGCACTTTTGTCACAACAACCCCATGCAGTGCTACAGGCTGGGGTCAGAGTGGCTGAGATCTGCCGAACAGAAAGGGACCTGGGGGTACTGGTGGACAGCAGCTGAACATGAGCCAGCAGTGTGCCCAGGTGGCCAAGAAGGCCAATGGCATCCTGGCCTTCATCACGAATAGTGTGGCCAGCAGGAGCAAGGAAGCCATTGTGTCCCTGTACTCAACACTGGTTAGGCCACACCTTGAGTCCTGTGTCTAGTTCTGGGCCCCTCAGTTTAGGAAGGACATTGAGACATTTGAACATGTCCAGAGAAGGGCAACGAGGCTGGGGAGGGGTCTGGAGCACAGCCCTGTGAGGAGAGGCTGAGGGAGCTGGGGTTGCTTAGCCTGGAGAAGAGGAGGCTCAGGGGAGACCTTATTGCTCTCTACAACTACCCGAAGGGAGGTTGTAGCCAGGTGGGGCTTGGTCTCTTCTCCCAGCCAAGCAGCACCAGAACAAGAGGACAGAGTCTCAAGCTGCACCGGGGAAGTTCAGGCTTGAGGTGAGGAGAAAGTTCTTCACAGAGAGAGTTGCTGGCCATTGGAATGTGCTGCCCAGTGAGGTGGTGGAGTCGCCGTCCCTGGAGGTGTTCAAGAGGGGATTGAATGTGGCACTTGGTGCCATGGTCTAGTAGTCATGAGGTCTTGGGTGACAGGTTGGACTTGATGATCTTTGAGGTCTTTTCCAACCTTGTTGAGTCTATGATTCTATGAAAAGAAACTTGATCCAGGTGGGCAGAGAAAGACTTCATCTTCCCTCCCAGGAGCAGGGGTCCCCTGGGTCAAACATGGTCTATTCCACTCCCCCTTCCTGTCCAGCAAGCCTACATAAAGGAGGACATTTGCTGCTGTTTCCCTCTTCCCTGCCTTGCCTGCTCGAAAGAGCATCAGCTGCTGCTGCTGGTTTCCTGTGCTGAGCACGTGGTTGGGCCTGGTTTTCTCCAAGCTGCATCCAGGCTCTCTGAAGGACTTGAATCCCCTGACATCCAGGGAATCCAAGGCCATCCAGGCTTGGGTTTGTATATTTTCCTATTTATCCTTATCCCTTACCTTTGTGAACCCTCCCTGTTATTGAGATATATATATATATATTTTGCTAAAAAAAATTTGCTTCCCTACTTCCAAACTGATTCCAGACAATTTCTGTCATAGATTCACCTCCTTCCTTTTCCCTACCCCCTTTTTTCCCTTCCCTTTCTTTCCCTTTCCTTACTAGGGAAAGGCAGGGCTGGAGGAATCTCAATCTGTTATCATTTGAGCTTTTACTCAAGTATTTTCCTGTCTTAGTTATAATAGAATCCTAGAATTCTAAGGTTAGAAGGGACCTCAAGGACCATCCAGTTCTAAGCACCCTGCCATGGGCAGGGTCACCTCACACCACAGCAGGTTGCTCACAGTCACATGCAGCCTGGCTGCAAAAACCTCTAGGGATGAGGCTTCCACCACCTCCCTGGGCAGTTCCTCACCACCTCGTGGGGAAGAACTTCTTCCTAACATCCAATCTGAATCTCCCCACTTTGAGTTTTGCTCCATTCCCCCAGTCCTATCACTCCCCGACATCCCATGTTACGATGCAGACACACCACAATGCTCTGGCAAGGCATCTGCCCAGCCTTGCTGCAGCTGTTTAGCTGCCAGATTGAAGGCAGGTACCACCTTACTGAGCTCCAGCAACTCATGCAGCCACCATGTCCCACCCCTTACAACCCAAAATGAGACAGAAGGAGGTGTTTGGAGATAATGGGCATAGCTATCTGTTAATTAAATGTATATTTTCCACTACAGACTGACAAGGCTAATACATAGACTCCTAGAATCATTTCAGTTGGAGAATATCTCTAAGATCATCAAGTCCAACTGTCAAGCCAACACCACCAGGGCCAAACCATGACCCACAGTGCCATGGCCGCACGATTCTTGAATACCTCCAGGGATGGGGGACTCCACCACCTCCCTGGCAGCCTGTGCCAACTCGACCACTCTTACAGCACATTTTTTTCTTAATATCCAACCTAAGCCTCTCTATGGTGTAACTTGAGGCCACTTCCTCTCACTATTTGTTACGCACTCAAGATGACCTGTTCCATAATCTTGCCTTGCCTTGCCTTGCCTTGCCTTGCCTTGCCTTCCTTCCTTCCTTCCTTCCTTCCTTCCTTCCTTCCTTCCTTCCTTCCTTCCTTCCTTCCTTCCTTCCTTCCTTCCTTCCTTCCTTCCTTCCTTCCTTCCTTCCTTCCTTCCTTCCTTCCTTCCTTCCTTCCTTCCTTCCTTCCTTTCCTCCTTCCTTCCTCCTTCCTTCCTCCCTCCCTTCCTCCCTCCCTTCCTCCCTCCCTCCCTCCCTCCTCCTCCCTCCCTTCCTCCCTCCCTCCCTCCCTTCCTTCCTTCCTTTCTTCCTTCCTTCCTCCCTTCCTCCCTTCCTCCCTTCCTCCCTTCCTCCCTTCCTCCCTTCCTCCCTTCCTTCCTTCCTTCCTTCCTTCCTTCCTTCCTTCCTTCCTTCCTTCCTTCCTTCCTTCCTTCCTTCCTTCCTTCCTTCCTTCCTTCCTTCCTCCCTTCCTTCCTTCCTTTCCTCCTTCCTTCCTTCCTTCCTTCCTTCCTTCCTTCCTTCCTTCCTTCCTTCCTTCCTTCCTTCCTTCCTTCCTTCCTTCCTTCCTTCCTTCCTTCCTTCCTTCCTTCCTTCCTTCCTTCCTTCCTTCCTTCCTCCCTTCCTTCCTTCCTTCCTTCCTTCCTTCCTTCCTTCCTTCCTTCCTTCCTTCCTTCCTTCCTTCCTTCCTTCCTTCCTTCCTTCCTTCCTTCCTTCCTTCCTTCCTTCCTTCCTTCCTTCCTTCCTTCCTTCCTTCCTTCCTTCCTTCCTTCCTTCCTTTCCTTCCTCCCTCCCTTCCTTCCTTCCCTCCCTCCCATCCATCCCAGAACAAACTGTTTAAAGGAAAACACTACCTGCAGCAGGTCAAACCTGCTGAGATTCTGTGGGAACTGCAATGAGCAGTTTCTGAGTTCCCTTTAAGAGATGAGACAAAACAAAGAAGAGCTGTATTTTGGGGCCTGAAACTGTGGGATCAAACCTTGCTGGTGTCTGTCTAAAAGCAGCAACTATCCAATTCAGTCTTGACCTTGTAAGCTAAGTGGAAAGGAATCTCTGCTTGTTTCTTTGAGTGTAGCTGCAAGACTTGTTCCCTTTACCCATCTGTGATGTCAGTTGTGTTAGAACGAGCTCGTTGGTACAGCTCTGGGGTTTGTATCTTTCATCATGGGTTACATTACCCATCTTCGGGCATGTATAAAAGGACCCTCAGATGCTATAAGAAATGTCTTCAATGACCATATTGGAGCCCATGCCCAATCTGCCATGACAAGATCCAGCTCCTGCTGTCCTGCTTCGAGGCCTTTGCCGGCTGCTTCCAGGAGCCCTCCCTCACCATTGGCTCCAACATGGCTGTGCTGCTGGCCAAGCTGTGGGAGCAGTTGCCCATGACCAACACCCAAGGACCTTCCTGGGGCAGACAGAGAGCATCCTCTTTGGGCTTGGCCATCAGCCACTTTTTACCCATCCAAGTGTCCACCCACCCAGGCCAGGTGCAGCCAGGTTCTCCAGGAGGATGCTGCAGGAGGCTCTGCCAAAGGCTTTGCTAAAGCCCAGGGAAACAACAGCCACAGCCTGGCCCCCATCCACTTACCCTGTTGGGGAAAGAGATCAGGTTGCTCAAGCAGGACCTGCCCTTCATGAACCCCTGCTGACTGGGCCTGGCCCCCTGGTTGCCCCTCACGTGCTGCATCCTGTGCAGGGCAGCCAGGTGCTCAGTGGGGCCTGAGCTCAGGGAGATCAGTGAGCTGAGAGCTTGGAGAAGATCAGGTTTCACCTCATAGCCAAGGGGACCTGCAGCTGTTACTGTCAGCCTTGGGGAATTTCAGGGAGCAAAATGACAGGAAACTGGCTCTGACCCTGCCATAAAGGAGTTTTAGGACTTGGGGTGTGCTGTGCTTTTGTTCTTGTCCTCTTACAGCAAGAGAAAAGGTTTGGGAAGGGAAGGTTTGGGAAGAGAAGGGAAGGTTTGGGAAGGTTTGGGAAGGGAAGGTTTGGGAAGGGAAGGGAAAGTTTGGGAAGGGAAGGTTTGGGAAGGGAAGGTTTGGGAAGGGAAGGGAAAGTTTGGGAAGGGAAGGTTTGGGAAGGGAAGGTTTGGGAAGGGAAGGTAAGGTTTGGGAAGGGAAGGGAAGGTTTGGGAAGGTTTGGGAAGGGAAGGTTTGGGAAGGTTTGGGAAGGTTTGGGAAGGGAAGGTTTGGGAAGGTTTGGGAAGGGAAGGTTTGGGAAGGGAAGGGAAGGTTTGGGAAGGTTTGGGAAGGGAAGGGAAGGTTTGGGAAGGTTTGGGAAGGGAAGGTTTGGGAAGGGAAGGTTTGGGAAGGTTTGGGAAGGGAAGGTTTGGGAAGGTTTGGGAAGGTTTGGGAAGGTTTGGGAAGGGAAGGGAAGGTTTGGGAAGGGAAGGGAAGGGAAGGGAAGGGAAGGGAAGGGAAGGGAAGGGAAGGGAAGGGAAGGGAAGGGAAGGGAAGGGAAGGGAAGGGAAGGGAAGGGAAGGGAAGGGAAGGGAAGGGAAGGGAAGGGAAGGGAAGGGAAGGGAAAGTTTGGGAAGGGAAGATTTGGGAAGGAAAGGAGAAAGGAAAGGAAGGAGAAAAGATACTGATATAGAAATAGAAATTTTTATTGCACAGAACCACAAGTGCCTAAGGCACAGGTTGCCCAGGGAGATTGTGGCTGCCCCCTCCCTGGAGGTGTTCAAGGCCAGGTTGGATCAGGCCTTGAGCAGCCTGGGCTGGTGGAAGGTATCATGGTGATGGGGCTGGAACTGGGTGGTCTTTAAGGTCCTTTCCAACACACACCATTCTAAAAATCAGTAAACTGAAAGAGGTGTTTTGTCTAAAACAAAACCGAACCCAAACCCCTCACTTTGTTTCTTTTTATTCAGAATAAAACTGCTGAATTCCCAATCATTTAAGTCAAAGTGATTCCTCCCTCCTCTTGTCTTCCTGGTGAGGTTTAGAGCAAGAACACTTCTTATTCTGTAGAGAGAATGACAGATGTAGGATCTTTTGTGCTCTTTATTCTCCTGATCTCATTCCAGACTCTGTTTCTACTATGTGCAATTATACCTATAAATTAGCACCTGGAGAGAATTCTTGGAGATAATTAGAGATAACAAGCTTCCCCTCCCTTTTCATTTCCTTAAGTGCCAGACGACAATATTAGCTTAAGCCTGCTTGTACAAGGGATGAGAAAGACACAGAGTCCTTAAAAGGACTTGGGTAGGTCAGGAAAAAATCCATCTGATCCACTGCTCATTGCAGGAATTAAAATGCCAGATGCACAGCTGGAAATCCAGAGCTGGTAAGTCCTAAACAAATCAGGAGATCATATGTGGTGTAAATGATTATGCTGAATGCTTCACAAAGCAGAGATTGCTTATCCCACACACTTCCAGCATGTGAACTGCCTGGTTTGTAGTGAGGAGAAAAGCACACTAAGTCTTTCCCTTAAGTTTTCCTTGCCTTGATTTTGATACTCTGTCAGTGTGCCTTGGGTGTAAAATCCACCCAGTGTCAATGCAGCAATACTCACTGCTGGGGACTGTAGCAATGTCAACCCCTTTTGACTAAAGACTTTTCTCACTAGAGATGCACAGAATTCTTTTCCTTAAGTTCATTAGGAAGATAGGTGCAGTACTGGCAGAAAGAGCACTGTAGGGGTCAAATGGGAGGGCACAGGTCTCATGATGTCTTGTGCCATATTCGCTGTTCAGTGACCTTTGGACTCTATGGAGAACATTTTTGTTGCTCAGGACCTCCTTTGCAGCATGAAACTTGCCCAGGACTTGGTCGACGGAGAGAGATTTTGTTTTCCTTTTTGGATGGACAAAAGACAGTTTAAAAGTATCCTGCCTGCCATTGCCTGAATGCCTTCTAGTTTCATATTTGGAGAAAGAAACTGCCAACCCATTTTGCCTTGTCTCCAGTCCAATATGTCATCTCTTAAGTAGTCAAAGGTAGGTGATGAAAGAAGACAGCTAAAGAGTATTGTTACTGTTCTGAATAGATCAATGGAACTTCTGTACAAACAGCACAGTCATGCATAGGTTAATGAAATGCAATGCCCAAAAGTAAGTAGACTACAAGGAGTTATGTTTATGTCTTCAGTATTTGCTCTCATTTTCCTTAAAATCAGTAAGAATAAACCTTATCTCCTCCACAGTGAATCATCTGCAATACAGGAAACTACTTCAAGGTCAGTCAAGGATCACTAAAATGTCCATGAAGAGAGGTAGGCTTTTCTGGAGGGCAAATATGTGGTATGTTTTGAGAGATTTAGCTGCAGACAATATTGTGCTCAAGTGTAACACTGTGCTCGCTGCTTAAGCAGATATGCATTGATTATAAAAACAGTCTGGGACAAAACAGCCAACATAACCCTGCAATGTCTGCTTTAAATTCCCAAGGTTAATCTGCTCTATAGATGTCCAGATCAGAGCTGAGTGCTAACTGTTTGATACAAGTGGAATCACCCCCTGGAGGAGCCACTTTTCCTGTTCACTAAACATCACTTACTGAAATAAACTCCTGAAATCTGGAGCTAAGAGAGTGACAATCTCTGGAGTGGCCTCCCAGGATATACTCTTGTCACAGAAAATTACAGAGGTGGATAATTCCTTCACATGAAATGAGGAAAGTCCAACATTTTCAACAGACTTATGTTCCATCAGCACTGCCTCTGCAATGTGAGTTGTCTCTATATTCTTCCTCAGCTGTTGTGGGTTTGTTTTCAGCAACGTGAATGTCAGCAAGAAAAGTCTCTGTGTTCTTCCATCAACCCACCACAATCCTGCAGAGTGCATTACAGAGGGCTGCTAGAGATCTTTTATTCCCAGCTGTTGCTTTGTTGTTGTTGTTTGTTTATTGTTGTGCTGCTGTTGTTGTCATTGACTGGTTTGGTTTGGTTTGGTTTTTTCAGTGTTGTTATTGAAAGCAAACTGTCAAGACACTGGAAATAAAGACACGTGTCCCTCTCACTCTTCCTTGTAAGACATATTGATTCTACTTCATCAAGAATTTCCACAGGAAATAGTTTACTGTGTCCTAATTCTTCACGTACACTTGCTTTTGTGGGACTCTGACAATGTGCTTTTTATTCTGCTTTGTTACCTGCAGAGACAGCTGTGAGCACTCAGTATGGAATGAAGAACCAAACTGCTATCAAGGAGTTCATTCTTCTGGGATTTTCCTATGGGCTGCAGGTCCAGACCTTACTTTACTTGGTCTTTCTCATTACCTACATGGTAACAGTCACTGAAAATGCAGTCATCATTTTTGTGGTGACCAAAACCCATCACCTCCACAAGCCCATGTATTACTTCCTGGGGAACTTGTCCTTCCTGGAGATTTGGTATGTCTCTGTAACACTGCCTAGGCTTTTGCTTGGGTTCTGGTCACAGTCCATGACCATCTCATTTTCCAGCTGCATGACCCAGCTGTACTTCTTTATCTCCCTGATGTGCACTGAATGTGTGCTCCTGGCTGTAATGGCCTATGACAGGTACCTGGCTGTCTGCCAGCCCCTGCGCTACGCAGCCGTCATGACCCACAGGCTGTGCTTCCAGCTCTCACTCCTCTCATGGGCAGGAGGCTTTTCCATTTCCTTGGTCAAGGTATCTTTTATTTCACGCCTCACATTTTGTGGTCCACAAGTCATAAACCACTTCTTTTGTGACATCTCGCCAGTCCTGAACCTTTCCTGCACTGACATGTCCCTTGCAGAGACAGTGGACTTTGCATTAGCCTTGGTCATCCTCTTGGTTCCTCTTCTGATCATTATTTTCTCCTACTGCTCTATCCTGTCAAGTATCTTGGGTATGCCTTCTGTCCAGGGAAGGAGAAAGGCCTTTTCCACTTGTACCTCTCATTTCACTGTAGTCATTATTTTCTTCTCAGCCACTCTCTTCATGTATGCCAGGCCCAGGAGGATCCATCCATTCAACCTCAACAAAATAGTGTCTGTCTTTTATGCTGTATTCACTCCAGCACTGAATCCTCTGATCTATTGCCTGAGGAACAAGGAGGTGAAAGAGATTCTGAGAAACATCCTAAGCACAAGCTGCTCTGCACTGCGACAGGCCTGAGGGAATTGCATTCCCATCACTGCTAGGAGTCAGCTCACTGGCATGGACAAGCAGCAATGTCAGATCCAGTGTGCAGTGTGTCTGGTTGTGGAACCAGGGCTCCAGTATTACCACCAGCTGTACGTAAGAGTTGAAACTACTTTTGACATGTGTGATGCAGCAGCAGTCCTGCTGCTTGGGCTTGGGCTGACTTATTTCATACTTTTTGGGAATGTAAACCTGATCCTTAGGGTTTTAAACAGGCACCTACTGCTGACTCCTAGACTGATGTCACCTAATGCTGCATATCTTTCTTAGACTGATGTAGAACACTTGCTAAAAGGGTCTGCAATGATTAGCTCAGGTGAATACATCTGTGCAAAGATAACAATTCTGCTTCAGAATGAGGTGAGATAAACAATAAAACTGTGCTGAGCATTCTGATACTGTTAATTGTTAAGGAATACATTGGTCTTATACTGCAACAGTGAGTATCGTTATTACTTATTTAATTATCATTATTATTAGTTAATAATTCTATGATCTGCTGTAATTTTCTATGAATACTGAAAATCAACTCCCTTCAAGTTCCTGTTTTTCCTAATAATTACAAACTGCATAATGACAAGATAGCAAAAATTACAGCATCGTTAGGGGCTATTGCTGCTAACAGCATTGCTGTGCTTGCAGAATTTTGAATACTTGAATGAATCATTTCATAGTTGTCACTGTTCTGTGAAATAAGAATTAATTACTGTATGTGAATTTGAATAACAAACTCCACCATTAATCCTAATGATAGCCATGATAGAGCATATTTATTCCACATTATGTTACAGGATTCTCAATTGCAGGCATGAGATGAATCTTTCCTGGTTTAACAATATGGTGTTCCATGCGTGAACATCAATCTTCATAGGCTTCACAGAAACAGAGGTGTGCAGGTAATCTGAAAAGAGATTGTCTCCACTGACTACAGGAAGAGCACAGAAAGACTAACAGACATGGCGAGTCTTCCATGAGAAAATCTCTTCTCAGATGAATTCCATCCACCAGATACTGGGTTCCAGGCATTGCAATGAGCTTCCTAAACCTCAGTGTAGTGACAGCTGAAATTTCATCAGCCAGCCAAATGAGCTAATGAGTGGGTACCCATCTGAGCTCCCTTCAAAGATGACAAAGCTGATGACAAGACCATAAAGCATGTCCCATGAGAAGTTGTGAGAGACTAAATCTTGTCTCTCTTGATGTGACTCAACAAAGATAAAATCACTTTTGCTGCTTGCCCAGACAATAGCTGATGGGTATTGGCCAGAGCCACTGGATAACGATTTTCTGGAAGGTGCATGGAGAAAGATTGGCTGCATCTGCCCTGGAAATAATGGGCAGAGGCCACTGCTATCCATACTCTCTAGAATATACACACATAGAATCATAGAATCAGTCAGGGTTGGAAGGGACCACAAGGATCATCTAGTTCCAACCCCCCTGCCATGGGCAGGGACACCCCACACTAGATCAGGCTGGCCAGAGCCTCGTCCAGCCTGGTCTTAAACACCTCCAGGGACGGGGCCTCAACCACCTCCCTGGATAACCCATTCCAGGCCTTCACCACTCTCATGGTGAAGAACTTCTTCCTCACATCTAGCCTGAATCTCCCCATTTCCAGCTTCATTCCATTCCCCCTAGTCCTATCACTACATGAGATCCTGAGAAGTCCCTCCCCAGCCTTCTTGTAGGCCCCCTTCATATACTGGAAGGCCACAATGAGGTCACCTGGGAGCCTTCTCTTCTCCAGACTGAACAGCCCCAACTCCTTCAGTCTGTCCTCATAGGAGAGGTGCTCCAGCCCTCTGATCATCCTCGTGGCCCTTCTCTGGACACGCTCCAGCACGTCCACATCCCTCCTGTAATAGGGGCTCCAGAACTGGAGGCAGTACTCCAGGTGGGGTCTCACCAGAGCTGAGTAGAGGGGGAGAAGCACCTCCCTTGACCTGCTGGTCACACATCTCCTGATGCAGTCCAGGATCTGATTGGCTTTCCGGGCTGCAAGCGCACATTGAGAGCTCATGTTGAGCTTCTCATCCACCTGCACCCCCAAGTCTCTCTCCTCAGGGCTGCTCTCCAGCCAGTCACTGCCCAGCCTGTATTTGTGTCTGGGATTGCCTCGACCCAGATGCAGGACCCTGCACTTGGTCTTGTTGAAGCTCATGAGGTTGGCTTGTGCCCACCTCTCCAGCCTGTCCAGGTCCCTCTGGATGGCATCCCTTCCCTCCAGCGTGTCCACTGCACCACACAGCTTGGTGTCATCAGCAAACTCACTGAGGGTGCACTCGATGCCACTGTCCATGTCACCCACAAAGATGTTGAACAAGACAGGTCCCAGGACTGATCCCTGAAGGACTCCGCTTGTCACTGGCCTCCATTGGGACATGGACCCGTTGACAGCCACTCTTTGGGTGAGCCCATCAAGCCAGTTCTGTATCCATCTAGTGGTCCATCCATCAAACCCATGTGTCGCCAGCTTGGAGACCAGGAGGTGGTGTGGGACAGTGTCGAAGGCTTTGCTCAAGTCCAGGTAAACAACATCAGTTGCTCTCCCCTCAGCTATTAATGCTGTCACCTGCTCATAGAAGGCCACCAGGTTTGTCAGGCAGGATTTGCCCTTGGCAAAGCCATGCTGACTACTCCCAATCACCTCTTCACTGATCTTCTGAGTCATTAGTGCCTCCAGGAGGATCTGCTCCATGATCTTTCCGGGCACAGAGGTGAGACTGACTGGCCTGTAGTTCCCCGGTTCCTCCTTCTTACCCTTTTTGAAAATGGGAATAATGTTTCCCCTTTTCCAGCCTGTGGGGACTTCCCCAGTCTGCCATGACTTCTGGAATATAATAGAGAGGGGCTTGGCAACCTCATCTGCCAGTTCTCTCAGCACCCGTGGGTGTATCCCGTCGGGTCCCATGGACTTGAACACTTTCAGGTTCTTCAGGTGATCACGAACCTGTGCTTCACTTACGGTGGGCAGTTCTTCCTCCCTGTCCCTGGCATCGTCTTCCATGACACCAGGAGTGTGGCTGGAGGCCCTTGCAGTGAAGACTGAGGTAAAGAAGTGATTGAGTACCTCAGCCTTTTCCACATCACTTGTGATTAATTCTCCACTTTCCTTTCTGAGGGGGCCCACACCTTCCCTAGTCTTCTTCTTGCCATTAACATACCTATAGAAATGCTTAGTGTTCCCTTTAACCCCCTGGCTAAATTCAGTTCAAACTCTGCTTTGGCTTTCCTAACCAGGTCTCTTGCTGCTCGGGCAGCTTCCTTATACACCCCCTGTTCTATCTGTCCTTCCCTCCACTTCCTGTAGAGATCTGAGCAACTACTGGCTCAGGAGAAGGAAAACACTGGGGCAATGCTGCTCTGAAGAAAAATTGAGAGAATACCAGGAGTGAAAAATGGCAGAGACATCACCATGGAGCCTGGAAGAAGCAGACCAAGAAGCAGACCAACCCTCTCTCCATGTCCTAAGTTCTGCCTGCTACAATTCACGGAGCTGAAGAAGCTGCTCAGAGGACAGCACAGCCAACAAGGACAACATCTCCTCCACACCAAAGCTGCAGCAGCCTTCCTCCACAGACCAGCACTCCTCTCAGCTTTGCATTGTCAGCAAATTTGATGAGGGTGCACTCTGTCCTATCATCCAGATGAGGAGATTAAACAGTACCTGGTTAAAAGGTATGAATAGTTAAATAGTACTTGAAGGGAGGTTGGAGTAAGGAGGGGGCAGCCACTTTTCCTTGGTGTCACATAAGAAGACCAGAAGAAATGGTTTCAAGCTGCACCAGAGGAGGTTCAGGATGGAAGTCAGGAAATATTTCTTCACTGGAAGGGCTCTCAGACACTGGAACAGGCTTCCCAGGGCAGTGCTGGAGTTACCATTCCTGGAGGTGTTCAAGCCCTGTGTGGACCTGGTGCTTAGGGACATGGTTTAGTGTTGACTCTTCAGTGCTGGGTGGAGGCTTGGACTGGATAAGCTTGGAGGTCTCCTCCAACCAGATGTATTCTGTGATATGTTCTGTGATGCTGCACCTCATCTTGGCTTTTGGAGTACTCCACTAATGCCTGGCCTGCAGCTGGACTTAGAGGCTCTGATCACAATCTCCTGAGCACAGCAGATCAGCAAGTTTCTTGCCCACCGCAGCGCCCAGCCAGTCCAAGCTTTGCTTGTCTGCCTAGATGTGGCAGGCTAGAGTGTGAAAAGCCTTACTGAAGTCTCCCCTCCTCCTTCAGCCACTCAGCTCACTGTAGGAGACTCTCAGTTCAGTTAAGTATAAATCCATGCGGGCCTCTGGAGCAGCTCAACCCCTTCTATTTGCTGCTGGCATCTCCTTGTGGTAGTTTTAGGCTATGCCTAGGAAAATTTTCCACAGATCTTGAACAGAAAGTGATAGAATGTAAATAAATTACTATTGGATGTAAAAGGGAAAATAATGATAAGGTCTAAATAATCCATTGGACAGATATCTAACATGAAGTTAGTTCTGTAAATTAACTCTTTTTTAGCTTCATTTGCTCTGGCAGATATCAGCTGGTTCTTGCTTAGCTGCTGCTGACCTGAATGCATTTTTGTTATGGTTAAGTACTGACAGCAACTTGTGAGAAATTGTTTTTAATATTTGGCTTTGGCAAGGGGAATTACTGGGGACCTGGGGCTCGATTGTTGGGCTGATTGGTTGGTTATGGTCTGTATCGTGTGGGGTACATTCCTGTGTATTGGGAGAGAAAGGTGAGGCACCAAGATGTCTAAAGACTGGCCAGGTCAAAAGTGCAGGTTTTGTCTCAGTCCTGATGGAGAGGGGTGGGAGCGTGCTGGCGAATATGTATGTTTGAATATGAATATGTATTTTGAATATGAATATGTATGTTTGAATATGAATATGTATGTTTGCCGCCTATATAAGTTCAACTCGTGTTGTTACGGTGTGCCTCTAGCAAATTCGCTCTGCGCCCAGCGCTGTGTTGCCTTTATCTTATAACAAACTGGTTATAAATTTCAACAGTGAGCTGGTTTCTCACAATTTGGTGACCTGTACGTGATTACCCTGTCTGCAACGGCTTTCGGGACCCTCCAGTGGACCCTTTCAGGACCCTTCGATTTCGGTGGCCTGGAAGGAGGACCCTGGAAGCCTCTTGGAACACAGGTACATGATCCAGCCAACATCATAAGCTAAAGGCAAGGGAAGGAGCTCCCGGTTACCACGGCTGCCTGTAATTCTTGTGCACGAAGTCCCAGGCAAGAAAAGGGCTGTAAGTATTGTCCGGTTGGGTGGGTATTGAGGTCGTTGAGAGTGTGTGCATGAGATGTGGGCTGGACAGTCCGGATCCATGAAGCGAGTGTGGAGTCCTTCTAACTGCCTTTCCAATATCCCACGAGGGACTTGGCCAGTGAAGGGACAAAGCGGTTGGTGACAGAAAGCGTGGACCTCGGGAAATGGGGCAAGGGTCAGGTGTAGACCAGCCCCGGGAAACATGGGAGAACAAGAGTACCCAGGGATATACCCCCGGACAGTCCTCTGGGGTTACAGTTAGCGTATTGGAAGCACAATACGCAGGATAAGGATAAGGCAAAGAGGATAATGGTGGAAGGGCCTAGAGAGAAAAGTAGATTGTGGGAAGGTTGGGCATTTGAAATGAGATTGCCCAAGGAGAAGAGAGATCTTAAGGATTTTTTTAGAAGCTTATATAAGGAAGGAAAGAGAGTGAATGTTCAGTAGGTCCAGGAGCTGAACGTAGGGTCAGCTGCGGGACACCCTGGCCACCAGCTGGCAGCAGGGCTGGCCCGGGACAAGGCAGAGGAGGCTGGAGGAGGAACGGGAGTGCGGCCGCAGCCATGGCCGCACCTGGCAGTTGCTATGGGAGTTGGATCGGCTCTGGGCGGGCCTGGAGCGGGGCCGCGGCTGCGATGCTGTGGAGGGCAGGCAGGGGCTGCACGTAGAGCAGCCGGGGCGGCAAGGCCAGTATCAGTGTTTGCACTGGCACCTGCGGTAGTGCGGCGGGCGAGGCGCTGGCACAGATGCGGGCGAAGCAGGAGCTGTTGCGGGGAGAGCTACAGTGGCTGAGCCGTGCCCACCAGGGACTGGCGAAGGAACAGGCCCAGGAGGTGGCCAGGCTCAGGTCGGAGAAGGAGGGTTACTTGTGTTACCAAGGTTCCTAGAGGGAGTGTGGAGAGCGAGTTTTAGGGGCAAAGGGGGAAAAGGTTTAAAGTCCCGGTAGCTAAGGATGTTAAATTGGAGCTGAGGCTAGAATTGGAGTAGGGTAGAGATAGTGCAATTGGACATAAGGGTAGTTCTGGGAAAACATTAAGGATGAGGCAGAGATTAACCCAGAAGACTGGGCTAGTGAAGAAAATAGAGGGGTAGATAACCTGTTGGTCTCGGGAGAAAGGGCAATTGGGGTTGGAAGGAGGGGGGATTGTGTCTCTTCAAGCCCCAAGGCAAGGATTGTTGGGATACTGTGGATTGTGGATAGTCAGTTGGGTTTTTTTCTGAAGAATTTGTGGGGGTGATGTATGGAGTCATCATTCCTGTCAGTCAGGTGATGCATAGGATCCAGGCCGTTCGGCAAGTTTTGCCTGGGTAGGGGTCCTGGCTACGGGGTCCCGGAATTTCTCTGTGCGTGGGGGTTCCAGGATTCTGGGTGGTAGCCAGGTGGTCTTCACAGCCCTGGAGAATTCGGGCTGTGAAGGGGCAGCGTTGTTTCTGCGGTCTGGGGGCTGCGGAGACTGGTCGTCCGTAGGGATCGGGCGACCCGCGCTGCGTCCTGGTGTCCGGTGTCCGGTGGTGAGGGACCCGGTCGGGAGTTTTTGGTATCCCGCGGTCCGGTTTTTAGAGGGGCCTGGGCCGTGGGGGCCCGCGTCGCGGTGGCATTCGCGGGTTTGACATCCCGGTTTCGGGTGCTCCGGCGGTGGGGACCCGGTTCGGGAGCTTTTCGTATCCTGCGGTCGGTTCCTGGAGGGGGCTTGAACTGCGGGGGCCCGTGGCGCGGTTACGCTCGCGGGTTTGACGTCCCGGTTTCTAGGGGGGACCTCGGTTTGAGGGACCTGGTTCGGGAAGGTTTTTTCCGTTGTTTCAGGCTTCCGCAGGAGGGCAGGGACCTGGGCTGCGGCGTGTGAGGTTTTTTTTTTGAGGTTTGACTTTGCAAGGGATCGGCACAGTGAAGGGGGGTCGGTCATTCGCAGGGAGCGGCACCGGCGCTGCGGAAGAACGTGGCATTTGTATTGTGGTAGCCAGGAGATCCTGGTGGTTTGGTGTCTAGTGGCTCGGAGCCGGCGCTTCCAACTGCCGCCGCTCGGTTTTGATCCCCGGTCAGTGATTAGTGATCAGGAGAATGGGACAAAAGAAAAGCAAGTCATTAGAACTCCCTCCCATTCCCATCCCAGAGAGCGCGTTAGGGATCATATTACAGTATTGGGATGATGACGAGTTGAGAAAAGGAAAATCAAAGAAAAAAAAATATTTATTGAATTTGCCAATATTTGAACCATCATGTGAATTGTAAAAAGTGTTTTAGTAAGGAAGAAGCTGAATATGCTGCTGTCTGGATTAGGGCTTCATGCCCTACCCCTGTTCCCATATTTACATTAACAACTGAGGATAAAAGGAGAAATGTGAACTTCTGCATAATGCACCACTACCTTACCAGAACCTGAACGGTGGTCCTCTGCAACCGACAGCCCCCTCCCTGCTCAATCACCACCTCAAGGAAGCAGTGTTAGGAATGACCAAGAGGAAGGTAATATAGGTTTTCATCCACTTAGGGAAGTGCCTATGAGGGGGGACATCGGGGAGGAATAGGATTTGTCACTGTCCCTCTTAATGCATCAGATGTCTGCAGTTTCAAGAAAGAGATGGGCACCCTGTTAGATGATCCCCTAGGTGCAGCTGAAAGGCTGGACCAACTTTTGGGTCCCAATATAGATACCTGGAAAGAGATGCAGTGTATTTTGAGTATCCTATTCATTGCAAAGGAAAGAAACATGATCAGACAGGCTGGCATGAGAATATGGGAGAGGCAGAATAAGGGGGGGCCACCAGGAAACCAGAAATGGCCTAATCAAGATCCCCAGTGGGACCATCAGCAGCCCCTAGGGAGACAGAATATGGGTGACCTGAGGACTATAATAATACAAGGAATTAAAGAAGCTGTGCCCAGAAATTTTGATAAAGCCTCTAGTGAGCATTGGAGGAAGCCTCCTATGGAGTGGATGGTAAGATTAAAGAGAAGCTTACAGGTATATTCTGGAATAGATCCCAGTTCTGCAGTTGGGGTGATACTTCTCAGGACGCAGTTTGTGGCAAAATCATGGGCAGATATTAGAAAGAAATTGGAAAAGATCAAGGATTGGCAAGACAGAAGTTTAGAGGAATTACTACGTGAAGCTCAGAAGGTGTTTGTAAGGAGGGATGAAGAGAAGCAGAAGGAAAAAGCTAGAATGTTGGTAATTGCTGTGAGGGAAAGTCAGAAATAAGGCAGTTGCTCGGATTTCTGGGGTACTGTCGATTATGGATAGAGGGGTAAGAAAAGGTACATGAGGAATTAGCCTTCAATAATAATAATATAAAATGGAGTCCAGATGAGTGATTGGATAAAATCAAAAGAATGTTGATTGATGCCCTGTTTTAAATTTGCCTGACATGGACAAACCATTGGATCTTTTTGTAAGTACATCTAACCAAACAGCATATGGGGTGTTGACCCAGGACTGGACTGGAAGTAAAAATCCTGTTGGGTATTGTTCCAAGTTATTAGATCCTGCAACTAGGTGATTGGCTCATAAGCTCTAGTAGCAGCGGCCTTATTAGTAGAGGAGGCCAGAAAGCAACTTCTTCTTTTGTTCTTGTCTCAGATCCCACCTTGGGGATTCCCGATCTATGAAATTAAAGCTGGGGGTAAAGTGTTAAAAACTTGGAAAGGAGAGTCACTAATTTCCCTCTGGGAAGGATCTTTTCTTGTTTTTGCTAACAACAGATACAGCTGTCCGTACTGCAGAACAAGGGTGGACACATGTTTCGTGAGTAAAAGGAGCACTTCAGGAGTGTGCCTCTGAGCCTGACTGACTGCACAGAAAAAGCAAAACTTGCTTCAGCGTGAATTAACACCTGGAACACCTCAGTCTGAAGGCTCTGGAGCTCGTGTGACATCGAATTTCATTGCAAGAAAGCACCAAGGAAAGCCCCCATTGCATTCTGTGTATAAAACATCCTGGGACTTGATGTCATTGGGGATGGGTAAAGTGTAAATGTTGTAAATGGTATTTGTTATAATCGAGGAGTATTTTATCCTGACTGAACTGGAAGACCATGTCCCCAGGTGTGGATAAATTCTCCTCCAACACTACTAATGGTAAACAGGTTGAATTGGTAATTAAGCCTACTAAAACTCAGAAAAGTGATGGTAAATTTTTCTGCTGCACTGTGATTTTTCTGCTATGCATTTTTGCTAGATTATGATGAATGTAAGCGTAGGTGCGACAAAAGCTTGACAACTATGTGCTGAGAGTGTGTGTGGTTATAAATGTATGCTATTGTAGTTATGGAATTAGGTTTCCTGTGGGTTCAAAAACTAACTTCTTGATTATCTATACCAATTTCTGTAACTGTTGTTTGGTATTAATAAGTTGCAACTAGATGGTTATAATTTGAAGTGATTAGGACAGAGGAAAGCACCAAAAACTGTGTTCAGCTAATGGGACCACAGCGACTGCAATACAGACGGCTGAAAGGACCGGTGAATCCACCCACTGACTGGACTGTGGTACCCCAAATGCAGGATATAAAGATGGGCAGAGGCATCATTCACAGAACTTACCTTCAGCAGTTACAAAGTACAATACAATACAATAATACAATACAATACACCAGGTTGGAAGAGACCTTCAAGATCATCCGTCCAACCCATCAACCAATCCAACCCACCCAACAACTAAACCATGCAGTCAAGCACCCCATCAAGTCTCCTCCTGAACACCTCCAATGAAGGTGACTCCACCACCTCCACGGGTAGCCCATTCCAATGGGCAATCACTCTCTCCGTGTAGAACTTCTTCCTAACATCCAGCCTAAACCTGCCCTGGCGCAGCCTGAGACTGTGTCCTCTTGTTCTGGTGCTGGCTGCCTGGGAGAAGAGGCCAACCTCTGCCTGGCTACAACCTCCCTTCAGGTAGTTGTAGAGAGCAATAAGGTCACCCCTCAGTCTCCTCTTCTCCAGGCTAAGCAACCCCAGCTCCCTCAGCCTTTCCTCATAGGGCTTGTGTTCCAAACCCCTCACCAGCTTTGTTGCCCTCCTCTGGACACATTCCAGCAAGACAACATCCTTCCTAAACTGAGGGGCCCAGAACTGGACACAGGACTCAAGGTGCGGCCTAACCAGTGCAGTGTACAGGGGCAGAATGACCTCCCTGCTCCTGCTGGCCACACTGTTCCTGATGCAGGCCAGGATGCCATTGGCCTTCTTGGCTGCCTGGGCACACTGCAGGCTCATGTTCAGCCTACAATCAACCAGTACCCCCAGGTCCCTCTCTGCCTGGCCACTCTCCAGCCACTCTGACCCCAGCCTGTAGCACTGCCTGGGGTTGCTGTGGCCAATGTGCAGAACCCGGCATTTGGATGTGTTAAATCTCATGCCCTTGGACTCTGCCCATCTGTCCAGCCTGTCGAGGTCCCTCTGCAAAGCCTCTCTGCCCTCCAGCAGATCAACTCCTGCCCCCAGCTTGGTGTCATCTGCAAATTTACTGATGATGGACTCAATGCCCTCATCCAGATCATCAATAAAGATGTTGAAGAGCATGGGGCCCAGCACTGATCCTTGGGGCACACCACTAGTGACTGGCCGCCAGCTGGATGTGGCACCATTCACCACCACTCTCTGGGCTCGGCCCTCCAGCCAGTTCCTAACCCAAGACAGTGTGATTCTGTCCAAGCCAAGGGCTGCCAGCTCGGCCAGGAGTTTGCTGTGGGGGACAGTGTCAAAGGCCTTGCTGAGGTCCAGGTAGACCACATCGACAGGCCTCCACACATCCACCAGGCGGGTCACCTGATCATAGAAGGAGATCAGGTTGGTCAGGCAGGACCTGCCCTTCCTAAATCCATGCTGGCTAGGCCTGAGCCCTTGGCCATCCTGTAAGTGCTGTGTGATCGCACACAAGATGACCTGCTCCATAATCTTGCCTGGCACTGAGGTCAGGCTGACAGGCCTATAATTCCCTGGCTCATCCAACCGGCCCTTCTTGTGGATGGGCACCACGTTGGCAGCTTCCAGTCTTCTGGGACCTCTCCAGTGAGCCAGGACTGCTGAAAAATGATGGAGAGTGGCTTGGACAGCTCATCTGTCAGCAATCTCAGCACCCTAGGATGGATCTCATCTGGTCCCATGGCCTTGTGGGGGTCCAAGCGGCTCAGAAGATCTAGAACTGCCTCCTGGAGCAGCAGGAAACTATGCAGCTCCCTGGCTCCTTCTGCCAGTTCTTCAGGCCAGCTGTCTGGAAGATGTTCTGCCCTGCTAGTGAAAATTGAGGCAAAGAAGGTGTTAAGTACCTCTGCCTTTTCCTCATCCTTTGTTACAACGTTCCCCTCCGTGTCAACCAAGGAGTGGAGGTTGTCCTTGCCCTTCTTCTTGCTATTGATGTATTTATAGAAGGACTTTTTGTTGTCCTTCACAGCAGAGGCCAGTCTAAGTTCTAAATGGGCTTTTGCCTCCCTAATTTTCTTCCTGCATGTCCTAGCAACATCCCTAAACACTGCATGGGTTGCCTCCCCTTTCTTCCAAAGATAATGCACCCTCTTTTTTCCCTTAGTTCTATTAAAAGTTCATTACCCATCCAGGCTGGCCGTCTGCCCCGGTGGCTCATCTTCCGGCACACTGGCACAGCCTGTTCTTGCACCTTCAAGAGATCAATTCCCCCAGCACCAATGAATGTACTGAATGTACCCTTTTGATGATCTTTAATCCAGAGACAGAGCACAAGGGAACTTACACGTCTGCTGCCCTGGGGGTGTCTGCTGAGGTGGAATTACTGATCTCATTCAAGTCATGAGTTAAACATGTCCTACAAAACGTTCCATACAGCATTTAAGGACAGCCAGTGGCAGGCAGCTGTATGAAGTTATTCATCTGCGTGTGAGGTCAGTCACATCTCTGGAAGTAGACTGTAAATAAGTTCCTACTCTGTAGTGTGATTTTGGCCTGGAAGTTGTGCTTCTGGCACTCATAGCAGAGATAACCATGGCGCAGATTTCTTATTGCTGGGCATTGCTCTTTGCCTTTACATAGCCAAGCCCTACAGGACAAGCTCTCTAAAGCAGCCTTTTTCTTCTTCATGGATCTTCAAAAAGTTGCTGAGTTACAAAAGAATTGTTCCACCCTTGCCTCTGGAGATGGATTGTTCACCGTGTGATGGGTTTAAAATTAGTTCCAGATTTTAATGTGGGAAAGCACCAAAAGCAACTGCATCATGAGTTCTGCTGGTCTACAACATGTGTACTGGATTGCTTCTGGATCGTTCTTTGCACTGCTGAAGCTGGCACAATTCAGCCTTTGTATTAGTTCAAGAACTGTTCTTTCTGGTGCTATGAATGGGACCTCACTTGTTTTCATTCTGTCTTTCTGGCCCAGCCTTCCATCCTTACCTGGGTTTATATCCCTAAATGAGTGTGGACTGAACTCCTTCTGTTAGAGCTTCTTCTTCCAGTGCTGAGGACAAAGCCTGACAACAAGCCTGTGTGACAAGTCCCTCCTGCATTTGGGTGTGTTATGAACTAACAGTAACTACCTCAAAGCCAAAGACAGATCTCAGGGTTCCACTGGGACCTCTGGGTTTATATGGAAGTGATCCAACTTATCTCAACTGGAGAGACAAGAAAGAATGTCTGTGAGTCTGATGTGCACACACAACACGTAGCAACTGGCCTGAGACCATCAGCGCTTTATTTCACCAATCAGCATTAGGGAATCTCTGTGAACAGCATCTAGTGCTGGGGGAAATAATTTCTTCTGCTTCACTGCAAAGGGTGCTGGAGTAGAATGCCTTTCTGCAGACCATGTCATTTATTTTATCCTTCTTCCTCTTCCACCACCCTCCCAGCAAGGTAACTCCAGAATGCCTGACTATCATCAACTATGGATTCCTCAAGTAAATTCTTGTGCATGCAAAGCCTGTCTGTAATGGCCTCTAACATTCTCTTGCTCTGTAGCCTAGTAATGAATATAGGCACCAAGTAATTTAGATCAGCTGATCTTGGGAGCAGCAATCATTTCCTGGAGCATATCACTTGAATAACAGAGACATTACCTTTGTTATATTCAAAAGCTGCTCCTGATGTACTGACACTGTTGGAACTTCAAGTGATTAGTCCATAAAAAGGTATCAATTATAACTTTTTTCTTCCTTATTCTGCAGGGTAAAAACTGTAGCTGAGAGTCTGAAGACAGTAATAAATACGCAAACTTCA
This sequence comes from Picus viridis, assembly GCA_033816785.1. Classification (NCBI taxonomy): domain Eukaryota; kingdom Metazoa; phylum Chordata; class Aves; order Piciformes; family Picidae; genus Picus; species Picus viridis. Next base: position 6,218,987 of record CM066603.1, on the reverse strand, counting down.
AAAACAATGCTATGAAAGGAAGAATCAGCCAAGAAGCAGAGGAGAAATTATATAGATAAAGCTGCCTGATTTTCTTTTAAAATGTTCATAATTTCTTCAGAAGATCTCTTCAAAATCTGGATAACTTCTAAATTCTCCTTATCCATTTGCCTGTTCAGTCCATTGCATGCCACAGTTTGCCTGGCTGTTGAGAACCTCATCAAGTGCTGAGCCCTAATGTGAAGAGAGAACAATTCTGGAGGTATCCAGAGGGATGATTGCTGTGAACCTGAGTGCAGTGAGTGAATTCCAGCTGCTGGGCTTCTCTGAAGTCTCTCACCTGCATCCTCTGCTCTTTGTAGTTTTCTTTTCTCTTTATATCCTCACCCTGATGGCTAACATAGTGATTGCTCTGATAATAAATGGTGATAACACCCTTCACACCCCAATGTATTTATTCCTGACTCAGCTGTCCTGTTTGGATATCTGCTATTTGTCAACCATTGTCCCCACAATTCTTGAGAATCTAGTGGTGGGGACAGTCAGCATTTCTAAGGCAGGATGTGCACTGCAAATGTTTTTTTTCCTTTTCTTTGGAGTTGCAGAGTGTTTCCTCGCATTACACTGTCACCATGAACAGCAGAGTCTGCAAAAGCCTGGTGGCTGGAGTTTACATTTGTGGGTCTGCTGTAGGCTTAGTGCATACCAGCACAACATTCAGCTTACCCTTCTGTGGTCTTGCCATCAGCCACTTCTTCTGTGAGATTCAGCCCCTCTTGGAACTGCTTTGTGGTAACACTTCCCCAAGTGAAATCCAAGTCATTGTGGTGGCTGTCTTTGCTATTGTGGGTCCCTTCTTAGTCATCATCTATTCATACACCTGCATCATTTCCATGATTATTAAGATGTCATCAGATGAAAGACAGCAGGCGGCCTTTTCCACTTGCTCCTCACACCTTTTAGTTGTAACTCTTTTCTATGGCACAGCAAGCTCCATGTATTTGAGGCCAAAGTCAAGCTACTCTGCATCTGGTGATAAGCTGCTCTCACTTTCATACACTGTGGTGACACCTTTACTGAATCCTATTATCTACAGTCTGAGGAATGAGGAGGTGAAAAGAGCTTTGAGGAAAAGATGGAGGAAAATTAATTCTGTGTGGAAATGAAATAGAAAATATCCCTTCCTTCAGGAGTTTCAGTGATAGTTTTCATTGCAAGCACTAGTGCAGTAAAAAATTTTTAATCATTCCCATGAAGATTTCTGGGCTTTGAGGAGGAAAGAGGGAGAACAGTGGAGATTTTCAACCATAACAGACAGTCTTGTCAGAGCTCTGCTAGGATTTTGGAAAGAAAATTGTTTCAAATATTTAAGAAATTCTTATATAAATCTTGCTCTTTTTATTTTTGACTTTTCCCTTACTATTTGCCAGAAAGTTCAAGACTGTGTTTCACGTTTCCGACATTTTGAGCAGCAGGGCCTGATCCTACTGCAAGAACTGAGAAGAGTAAGTTTGCAGCAATCTGCATTTGTTTCCTGAAAATATTTAGTAAATTTCTTAGGGGAAAGGAGAGAATTTAATTCAACAGGAATCCAGGAAACTGCTGATTACCAGTTATGAGTTCTGAGCTATTTAGTGGCGGAAGGAGAAGGCTGAGAGGGGATCTGATCAAGTCTCTAAATACCTGAGGGGTGAGAGTCAGGATGAAGGGGCCAGGCTCTTTTGGAGGTGCCCAGGGATAGGCCAAGGAACAACAAGGTACAAACTGGAACACAGGAGGTTTCACCTCAACATGAGGAGAAACTTCTTTGCTGTGAGAGAGCTGGAGCCCTGGAGCAGTCTGCCCAGAGCGATTGTGCAGTCTGGAGACTTTCTAGCCCCACCTGGATGTGTTCCTGTGTGACCTGCCCTGGGTGACCCTGCTCAGCCGGGGGGTTGGACTGGATAATCTCCAGAGGTCCCTTCCAACTTCCAACCCCTAACATTCTGTGATTCTGTGATTTCTGCTCCAGAGATTTTGTTTTTTAATGACTGAACAGGCATTGTTTTGATAATTTCAGAGCAAGTCAAGACTCATTTTTTTCCATCTGGTGAACAGTCTGTGATGTGTAGAATTTGGATCCAAATCTCATGTTATTTTCATATATGGTTCTCGCCTTTAATGTTCCTACTACAGATTGCTATGATGCTGTTATTAGGACATATTTCACATTATTAACTAGAGATTTATACCCCATGACTGAAAAGGCAAAGTTCACAATCCCTAATTTAAGTGTATAAAGGTCACTCATCTAAGCCTGAGGTGAGGCCTTGAGCAACCTGATCAAGGTGGAGGTGTCCCTGCCCATGGCAGGGGGATTTAAACTAGATGGTCTTGAAGGTCCCTTCCAACCCAAACCATTCTATCAATCTATGAATCATTCTATAATGAATCTAATGTTTCCTTGGTAGTCTAATAGCATCCTCCAGAAAGAATTTTTGTAATCTAGATATCAGAGGTATTTCAGGAGATGAAACAACGTGGAGACTATAGAGGGGAGATTTACCAGCCTAAGAACAAGTTTTCAGTTTTATCTCATATGCCTTAAAGAGCTAAAGGTGTTTCTCAAATATGACTCAGAATCTATGGGAGTTCCAGTACCTTCTGCAGTGATGATCAGAAGACATTAAGGGAATTCTAAAGCATCTAAACATTGTTTATTTAATGTGTTTTGACAGAATAGTGTGTCCTGTTCACATATGCCCAGTGAAAGCAGAATAATTCCACCCCAAACACAGAGATCCAGATGCAAATTAGAGGAGCTGTTGGTAATAGGAAAAAAAAATTGCCATGCATATATTTCCAGAGAATTGAGTTAGGCTCCTCATGGTTCCTACAGAGATACAGCTGGGATGCTCCAGGGTATTTTCTATGGACTCAGTACTTTCCTATGGATGAGTAAAGGTTTGCTGCCCAGATCTATCACTGATCTGCTTTCAGGCAATTGAGTGAGCCTGGCTGAGGAGACCAAAAGCTTTGTGCATGTGCTTTGTCTTCAGCTCGTGCCATTTCGTGCACATAAATATGGATTGTTTGGAATGTAATTTGACTCCAGATCCAGACAACCAAGTTTTGTGTGTGTACAAGCCCATTGGTGGTCTGGATTCCCACCATATTCCAGAAGAATGAATCCATAAAATTAATGTAGTCTGGAGGGTGAATCTACTGAAAAAGTGTAGCTGGCACCTGTAGTCCACACTGACAGCTTAGACACTCTCTTCAAATGTGGACATTGGGATGTTCTGATGCCTGCATAAAGATGTTCAGTCTCATTTCAGATGCCCAGGAATATTGCATCTGTCCATCTGCCTTAAAGCAAGGCCTGTAAACTATTGTTTCTATTTCTTCCTCCAAAACTGCAGAGCAGTCCCAGGTAGATGTGATTTTATTGCTATAGGCCTTTTGGGAACCAAGCATTAACTAGGATGTAACTATTGAATGAGTGCCATAAATGAAAACAAACCCAAAATAATCTACAACACAGACCATGGGTTTAGATTCATGACAATAAAACCTTTGCTTCTGAATTGTACCAGCACTTTCATTTTGGAGCTGGCATGAGGCAGCTAAGTATTGTGGGGCTTGAAGTTCAGACTGTAACATGAGAGGCTTCCAGTTCTGGTTGCTGCTTTTAGGTTCCACGTTTTGGATGTTGGCTCTTCAACTGGGATGGCAACCAGAGGGAAGGGATGGCGAGGGGAGGTCCCTGAATTGGGTTTTCATGTCACTGGCTTCTGCTTTCTACTCTTTTCTGCTGTGCTATTTTGGCAGATAGGCTCAGGCAAATGTGCAGTGTGTCATCTCATCTGTATTAAACTCTTTGTGTCTCAGTTCTTTATCTCAATACAGATTTTGTGTGTGTGTGTTACTTTTCTCTCACTTCTGTGTTGGGGGAAACAGGCAGGTTAACCTGTTCACAGCATTTTAACCTGTTACACTCTTGGCACTTCCAGCGTGGGGCACAAAAGCAGCTGTCTGAACTAAGACAGCTGCTTTTGGCAGGAGGAAGAAGGGTTAACAAGAAGCGAGATAATGAGAGGGTTCAGTTAAGGCTTGAAGCTTGTGGCTGGTTAAGAGTTTCATGTAAGGTTTGGGTTTTTTCCTTATGGGCTGTGTTCACTGTGTATTTACTTCTGGGGGTGGCTGGTGCCCATGTGCTGGCATTCTGTGTGTATTGCTTCTGGTAAGGAGCTTTATCCCAGGGTAATGGCTTACAGCTGTGCTGTTGCTGTGTTGGTTACCAGCATGCCATGTTTTGTTCAGAGCAATACAGAACTCTCTCAAGAATATCACTGAGGGGTCTGCCCTGACAATGGGTAATGATGAATGGTAGAGTGTATGTGGTGGGTTGAAAATTCCCCCAGCATTTAATTGCCAGCCCAGCCCAGTTGGAAGCAACTGTATTTACAAGCAAAACTACAATGAATATGTACAAAATGCACAATATTTACAGGTATTTACAATGTATAAACAGCACAAGAACCCCCCTGGACAAAAACCAGGGGAGCTAATAGTTTTCCCTTCCCTGCTCCCCTCCTTATCCCCCTGGACACAAAGGGACAAAGTGAGAATGATGATGTGCTAGGGAGCAGAGCTGCTATTTGTGAGAAATGGGCTGACAGGAACCCTTTGGATTTTGCAAAGGACAAATACAAGGTCTGGCACTCCTAGATAAGAGTAACTCCATGCAACAGGACAGGCTGAGGCCTTGTAAGAAATCATCCAGGGGTGCAAGATGAGCAGGAAGCAGCACTTGCAGCAAAGGCAGCTAAACATAATCTCACCTCAGTTAGTAAGCACAGTGATGGAAGTGATTTTTATCCTCTGTTTGACACTTGTGAGATCCCTGTTTGTGTCCAGTCTGTGATTGCCCAGGACAAGAAAGATGGTGACATCCCTTAGAGATATGGTTCTTTGGCACATTGGTGTGGTGGTTTGACCTGGTGAGGGCCAAATGCCCACCAAAGCTGCTCTACCACTTCCCTTCTTAGATGGACAGGGGAGAGGGGAAAATACAACAAGAGGCCTGTAATGAATAGAAGCAATTTAATAATGCAAAGCCAAAGCAAAGGCTGCTCCTGGAGGCAAGTCAGAGATGTTCTCTGCTGCCCATCCAGCTGCACGGTGCTTAGGTCGCTCCTGGGCAGGGCTCTGTGGCTGCTCTGGAGGACAGATGCCATCAACAAATATCCCACACTGCCTTCTGTCACTTAGCTTTTCTGCCTGAGCTGATGTCACCTGGCATGGAACACTCCTTTGGTCAGTTTGGGTCAGCTGGCCTGGCTGTGTCCCCTCCCTAGATCTTGCCTACCTCTCAGTGTACTCTTGGGGTGGGAAAGGTTGGAAAAGCACAGCCTGGGTGCTGGGCTCAGCAGCAGCCAAAACACTGCTGTGGTATCAACACCCAGATACAGCACTGCCAAACACAGCACTAGGAAGGTGCTCTGGGGAGAATCAACTCCAGCTGAGTCAAAGCCAATACATTCAGCTGGTCTCAAAGCTAGAAAATGGTCTTTGGTACAATGTATTTGTTAGTACAGATTGCTTATCAGGTGCATCACTACTGAAAAATGCATGGCAGGACTTCCCAAAGGGTACTGCTTTCCAATTGCAAGCACTCTGAATGTGTCTTAGATACTCTGAAGCATCTAAATGTATATTAATGCCTTCCTGTAAGTATCTGAGTCACTCTTGCCCATCATTTGCAACACTGACTGTGGGGAGAGTCCTACAAAGTCTTAATCTGGCAACCAAGTGTCTCATCATAAACAGCCACTGAGATTTTTATCCTGTCTTGGGAAAACCGTCCTTTCTGTGGTGGTTTGGGCTGGGTGCCCTCTGCTACCTGGTGTGCTTCTTGTGTCCAGAAGTCTAGCCCAGTGGGCAGACACAGGAAACCACGTATCTCCTACCATAATCCTCTGCACCACTATAAAATCCAGTGCGGGGTCTGGCACTTCCTCTTTCTTCTCCTTCCCATCACCCGGTAACTGGGGGAGATGTCCCCCGGCCATGGGCCTGGCTAGGCCCAAGGCCACAGGGGGATGGGCAGTCTCAGATCTGGCCAGCTGAGACTAGCCTAGCAGTGGGGGGGGAAGAAGGAGCCCTGGGGGTCTTGGGTGCACCCTCAGGTGGGGATGGGATGTTTCTGGGTCTGCTTTGGGGTTTCTTTGTCACTGCTTCTGGCTCTCTGCACACACTCACTGCTTTCCATTTAAACTTTCCATCACTTTTGCAATCCGTTTGTCAGAGTTGTTATTTCTGCCTGTGGTGGGGAGGGCTCTGTCTCAACCCACTACATTTTTAAAGAATCAGGTCCTTTGATGGAATAAACTCAATCCTGTTATTTCTAATGTTTACAGGATGAGCATGTCTTACCATGATCCTTTCTCATAGAACCACACAATGACAGAGGTTGGAAGGGACCTCTGGAGATCATCTAGTCCAAACCCCTTCCAGAGCAGGTTCACCTAGAGCAGCTTGTTCAGGTGGGCTTGAAATGCCTCCAGAGATGGAGATTCCACTACATCTTTGGGCAGACTGTTCCAGTGCTCCATCCCCCTCAAAGTAAAGAAGTTCCTCCCCCTGTTTAGATGGAACTTTCCATGTTCAGATTTGTGCTTATAGCCCCTTGTCCTAGGCTGGACCCATCCTCCTGACATCCACCCTCTAAGTACTGATCAGCATTGAGAAGATCCCACCTCAGTCCTCCCCAGGCTAAAAAGCCCCAAGTCCCTCAGCCTTTATTCAAAAGAGTGATGTTCCAGTCCCCTGTGGTGAAGGCACATTCTGCCCAGATACTAGATGTTGTCCCAGCATGTGGACACGTTTCCCCTCCTTCAGGAGGAAGACAAAAGCCAAGGCATTAGCCAGGCCAGCACACACTCAGCGCATGCAGTGCTCGTGCAAATACCAAGTATGGCATAATTCTAGCTTCATGCTTTCTATAGGCTGAAGCCAGTTGCTTAGGAGAGTGCCCATTGGTCAAACACAGCCTCGAGGAATCTAAGTATCACCCCAGTTGGTAAACAAGTTGCCCCCTCTTTGACTTTGTCTCTGTACTTGATCGAGAGAACAACTCTCGAGCCATGGCCTCTGCCATTGAGCTCGTTGTTGTTAGCTTCTATCATCCATGCACGCATACTGAAAGCCTCTGCATTGGGAGAAGCAATCGTGAGGATCATCTCCAGCGAGAGGTCCTTCGCTGAGCCCAAGAAACCAGCGTTGTCACAACCAGTCGTACCGACCAGGAGAGCTCACCGTGCCACCGGAGGACTGGACCCACCCCCGAGGGTAAGATCTGCCCAGTTGCCAGGGAGAAGGGACTTGATCAAGACTGAGTCTGCATATGCCTAGCCCCACCGTAGCTGGAGAGGAGCCGCCACGTGTGCTGCTCTGAGCCCTGTAAACCTCAGGGAAGACTAAAGCACTGTTCGTGCCTATACTGCACCAAACCCGGGACCACTCCGTGTGTCCCGCTGTTCCTTTAAGCCCAGTAACCGAGAAGCCACAGCTCAGCGCAGTCGCATTCTCTCCCCGAGGATGTTTACATCAGCCCCGAGACTCGCGGGGCCGACCCCATAGCTATTGTTTGCTATCGTTGTCTGACCAGCAACCTCTGAGCCCGCCTACCAGCAACCGTCGCCCCGCCCTGCCGTGCGAGCCGACTCCGAGGGCCGACCCCATGGGCCGACTCCGACCAGGACCGATTCCTGTTGTCTGGAGGCAATCGACCGAATCCTGAAGGGAACCTGTTTCCGAGCTAAGCCCAGGTTCCATTGTTCCCTCTCCACTGCTGCGGAGAGAGGAGACAGTAACCCAACGCCGCCGTCCAACTCGACTAGGAACCAGTCCAGCAGCAGTAGTCTGCCGGACCTCCACCTTGCTACAAACCACAGCTACAGGGTATCTCCCACGTGCTGTCCATCCACTAGCATTCAGTTCAAAGTATCCGCGTCCAGCAGAGGAATCGCTGATGCTAGAAAGATTATAGTATTGCTGTATATAGCCAGAAGCTGCCCGCGTCCCACCGAGTCGCCATCTAGTGGCCAAGCGGCAGAACTGCACCCCTTGTTATATAAATAAATAGTCTGTAGATAGTTCAATTAAGTTCTAATCATAACTAAGCCACTTATGGAATGTATTTCATGAACGTGCACTAGAACATGTATATAAGTTAGTGATTACTCGGTTATTAATAATTTGATAATTAATAAAAAGACTATTTTCATAACTCATATTTCATATTCATAAATTTAATAACCTCTTCACAACATCCCCTCATTATCTTCATAGCCCTTTGAGGTACAGTCTCAAGCAGTTCCCTGCCCTGTTTGAATTGGGGAGCCCAGAACTGGACCCAGTACTCCAGATGAGGCCTCACCAGGGCAGAATAGAGAAGGAGGAAGACCTCCCTTGATGCTGAACATAACTGGACCCAGTACTGAGCCCTGGGAAACAGCACTCGTTGTGGACCTCCAGCTAAACTCTGTGTCACTGATCACACTTTATCTTTCATCCAGTTGTGAATCCACCCCACGATCCATTCATTTAATCCACACTTCCTAGGCTTGCCCATGAGGATGCTGTGTGAGATGGTGGCAAAAGCCTTGTCAAAGCCAAGGTAGACACTGTCCTCTGCCCTCCTGTCATCTGTCCATTCAGTCATGCCCTTGCAGAAGGCTATCAGATTGCTCAGACATGACTTCCCCTTGGTGAATCCATATTGACTATTTCTGAGAGCCCTCATCTCCTCCACATACTTTGAGATGCCCCCAGAAGGAGCTGCTCCATCATCTTTGCAGGCACAGAGGTGCAGTTGGCTGGTCTGTAGCTTCCTGTGTCTTCCTTCTCACCCTATTTGAAGTCTGCAGTGACACTTGGCTTTCCTCCAGTCCTCAAGCACCTCACCTGTCCTCCATTAGTGTCATCCCCTGGCCTTACTCCTGACACATCCTGAATTGTGTGAATGAAAACCATGATCTCTCTTATTTGTGAGAAAGTCCATGGAGACCATGGGTCCAAAGTTGTCCTCTGTTCTTGGAGCACAGATGGTATGAATGAACCTCTCTGCTCTGAAACAAGAAGTTATTCTTGTGATGACAAGCTGAAAATTTAGGCTCGAAACCAGGATGGGTCAGGAGTTACCTGCAGTGTGACAGCCTTCTGAGTCTCAGAAGGACCTGCACTGAGGAGCACTGGTGAGCACGATGCATTTTAGACAGAGGGCAAAAAATAGCAGGGTTTGGAGCTCAGATTTTCCAACTGATTTCATAAATATCTTGAATTGTCCTCTGTCTTTTAGTTTTGCCATCTCTTTCTCTTTGTTTTTTCTCACAAAACTTAATTCTTGTCTTCTCTTCCCAAGAGAACAAAGTTTGTTCTCAAGGTGCTGAGTGCATTCACCCCAAGGCATTACATTTTCATCAAGTTTTAACTAGGCCTTTGTGTTTAGTTGTGTCCTTCTCAGGGGAGGCACTGAGTTGTAAGGAGCTGGGGAGAGGACCAACCAACAGCTAGGAAAGTTTTTAATCTCAGGAGTGAGTCTAATCCCAGAACTCCTTGTTAGCTCTAGTTAATTGCTCTTAGGTTTTCACTGAAGACAGATACTTAATTGTCTGAGGGAAAGGCAGAATCATGTCAGTCCAAGTCTAGATGAGGCTGAGAACACCAATATCCTGATGTTAAGCCCTGCAACATCAGAGCTGGAGCCAGAGCTCTCTCAAACACTTCTGAAGGGCTATGAGGGCTGACAAGACAGTGAGGGCAGTGGGGGCTGTGGAGTCCCTGAGCCAAGGAGCATCTACATGCAGACAAGGGCCTTGCTTAACCTTAGTGAAAGCATAACATTAAACAGCTCCCAAAGCTTCTCCTCCAGGGACACTGGTCATAGACAATACTCCTGGTTGTTGTGCATTGCTTTAACCAAAGCTAGGGCACATTAACTGAGTCAGGCTCAGAAGTTCAAAGCCACATACAACAATGTAAACCCATGTCCACTGGATCAGGCAGGGCAGGATGTGCCTCTGTGCCTCCTAGTGTAAAACAGCAATGAGTGCCCTGGGAAACCTTACACTAAAACCTCCTCTTCCTCACCATTACCAGTACATAAAAGGCATATCAAGAATTGCTCCTTTCCTGTCAGTGTGCCGATTCCCATCTTTGTGCCATTAGGAGAGAACCTCAGAGAGCAAAAGGAATGGGGCCATACCCTTCTGAGCTACAGACTCCTTCCTCCTTCCAGTCCTGAAGCACTGGACTGCCAAAGTATGCTTGATGCAGGGAACAGCAGGACCAGATCAGGAACGGCTGTTTTTCTAGGCTGTGATTTCAGTCTAGACCCTGTTACAGTGGTTGAAGGAAACTGCCATCTGAAATCAAGTATTGGCCTTACATAGTAACACTTTTACACTGGTAAACCTCAACTGTGTTCCAACCAAACTGGAGCCCAGAGCTTAGGATTCAACCATACTGCTCTGACTCACACTTGTAGCCCAGTAACCCAACTTGTTATTCAAGCCTTGAACCTTTTGCTTGAGTGTCATTCACCACAAGACCTGTCACAGCACTTTCTATACACATTTTCTCTCTTGGTTTATCCATTCTGCCCTTCAGACATGCTAACCATTGTCTTAACCATGTTATCCACACTGCAGTCTGATGTTACCTCACTGCTGTCTCCAGCTCCTTAACGCTCCCTCACTTGATCTGTTGTACCCAATGCAATTTGTAGTTGTCTGACATGTGTCACCCAACTTTGATGTCCCCTGTTCCAGCTGCTCTCTGAATTAAGGTAATGCTCTTTCTGCCCCACTTCTAGTGACTAATTAATCCCTCACTGACTTTAACTGGTTCCCTAGGCCACTCTGCCAATTTCATGTGATTTGATTCTTGCTACCCACCACGTCCTGACCATTGCCATTGGACATATTCCTCTTCCTTCTGTCTTTGTACTAACCACACTGACTCTGCTCTGGCCTTCTAAGTTTTCCATTCCTTCACTACCTCAGTTCAGAACATCTGAATTATCCTGTTGATGAGGCCTTTTCCACTCCTGCCCAAAAAACTTCTTGTGTAATGAACAGATTGGATTCCTGTGTCCCACCTGCCCTTTAACCCTAAATAACTGTTCCAAAATTCCCTGCAAGTTTTTCTGTTGTCCTGATGTGGCCCTATGCATTTTATCATGCTCCTCTGACAGCTGCTACTTCATTATGTGTCACAAGCTTTGGAATGAGACCCTTTGGAGGTTTTATCTGTTTGGTTTTTTTATCAGCAACTTTCAGTGTGATCCTCCTGATGTCTTGTTGTGCAAAGTGTTACCAAACTCTGTAGGCACAGATAAGGAGAATGAGCTTGAACATACTGATGTGTAAGAGGGTACCTGAAAGATGGAAGAGTTACTGGTTGCCTGATTTGAGTCTGGAAGCATAAGTGCACAGCAGGAAGAAGTTTGGGGGTATAGTGTTC